>JANRMT010062792.1:53161378-53211424 GCA_026402145.1 Polypterus bichir lapradei
AGATAGATAGATAGATAGATAGATAGATAGATAGATAGATAGATAGACACACTATGGTCTGAATGCAAACCAAAATGATTGAAAAAGAAGACAATTTTAAGAAAAAAGAAATTAATGAGAAGTCAAGCAAAATGACACCATTTATTGGCTAACTAAAAAGATTATGCAAGCTTTGGAGGTAACTCAGGCCCCTTCATGTATTTCTTCAAGATTACATGTTGTCATTTTGCTTGACTTCTCATTACATCCATAATGGCTAACACAGTAAAATGCCCTAGTACTACAGAAGAAAGAAAGAAAAAAGCTGAGTTACAGTCATGATGAGGCACTATGCAGATGTATTACTGTTGTTATATTTTTTGACACACTTCTACTGAATAATGTGTTGGCTGAAAGACCTCAGTGTTAGTGTATAAGAGAGGGGATTTCAGCATTGTTCATAATGACACTCAGTTTAGTTTTAACTCTCTCCATTGTAACTACCTTCAGGGGGTCCAGGGTGTGTTCCATAACTGAGCTTTCCCTTTTTAATTAGCTTGTTAATTTGGTGATGTTACCAGCCCAGTGCACTAGAGCATAGGAAATTACACTGACCATCAAAAATGATGTAGAAGATACAAAGGATGACACTTTCCACATTGAAGGAATGCTGTCTCTTAAGAAAAAAGAGCGTGTACTGCCCTTTCTTATATAGTTCCTCTGTGTTATGAGAACAGTCTAACTTGTTATAAATGTGGACCCCCCAAGGACATATAGGAGCTGACCTCCATTGCTTGAACAGCAAAAGTCAATAACCAGTTCCTTGGTTTTGCTGATGTTAAGGTGCAGGCAACTGTCTTTGCATCAAGAAACAGAGCTCTCTATACTCTGTCTCATACCCCTTATCAATACAATCCATAAGTGCAGAATCTTTTGAGAATTTCTGCAAGTGTCATGACCTGGTGTTATAGTTATAGTTGGTGGTGTACAGAATGATGAGAAAAGCTGACAGGACTGTTTCTTGTGGTCCTCCAGTGTTGCTCACATCCATATCAGAAACACGGTCCTTGAGACTCACAAACTGTGGTCTGTCTGACAGATAGTCCATTATCCTGGACAGCATAGACTCATCCTCCTGCATATCTCTGAATTTACCCCTTAACAAGGATGGCTGGATGGTATTGAAGGCACAGTAGTTATCAACAAGCATAATCCCCACAGTGCCATCAGGTGAGAATAAACCTTGAGGAGCAGACAGATAATTGCATCCAAAATTCCAATCTTTGTCGAATAGGCAAACTGCAGTGGGTCCAGGTGGTCTACCATAAGAGGATTCATATAGTCCAGGACCAGTATGTCAGAGGTCTTTATGATGTAAGATGCAAGTGCAACTGGTCTGTAGTCATTAGGTGGGGAGGTGCCTACCTTCTTTGGAACAGGAACAATGCAGAATGTTTTCCACAGCAGCAACACTTTCTGGAGCCTTAGAGACAGATTGAACAGGTGACAAAGGACACACTAAAGTTGGTCAGCATAGGCCTTAAGAACTTTAGTTATGGACAGTTCATGATGGCTCCAAAATCCATACTAACTCCTACTTTCTCTGCTGTTCTTTTTCCGGTTTTCTGTGCTGTTGATCTGCGCCACCACCACTTAATCAAAGCACCATGATGTCCCTACATTGATGGATTAAAGGCCAGAAGTCCACATGCCCATTATCATCAGATTCTTCCATGTGAACCCTGAATACCATGAGGACTGATTGAGGTAATTTATGTTAGGTAGAATGCCAAGAGGGGGCGGGGCAGTCCCGTGACCTGGAACCCCTTCAGATTTTATTTTTTTCCCCAGCCGTCTGGAGTTTTTTTTTTTTTTTTTTCTGTCCTCCCTGGCCATCGGACCTTACTTTTATTTTATGTTAATTAGTATTCCCTAATTTTAATTATTTATTTTGTCTTTTTTCTCTTTCTTCATCATGTAAAGCACATTGAGCTACATTATTTGTATGAAAATGTGCTATATAAATAAATGTTGTTGTTGATGGTCAGAGGTGGACTCATCACTGGCCATTCCAGTTGATATGGTTGGAGCTGTTAATGTAGTAGTAATAAAATGGAAAGACTGTTCACTGGAAGGCTAAGTCTGTTTTCAATTTATTATATTTCTTCTTCCCACAATATAAATCAGTCTCTGAGAAATCACAACAAGCTAGTGCAATTCAGATTCATAAGGGTTAAAGTTTATAATGGTAGCATTTGGATTTAAGTCAGAAACCAACTCTGTACAAGGTGCCAGTCCAACCCAGGACCATAGATGGACAAGTTATAATCGCCAGTCAGCCTAACATGCATGTCATTGGGAATGTGGAAAAACAAACAGAATGCTGAGAAAGCAGAATGTGTTGATCACACACTGACAATGATCAGGTATGGGATTGAAATCAATGATGGCAGGTCTAATGTGTGTTGTCCAGTTTTTTTATACATTATAAGTTCTATTTTAATACCTCAGCTAAATAATATCTTTATATATTTTTGTATAGATATTTTAATTCTCTATTAATGCCACAGCTAGACAATAATTTACAATTTATTTTTATAGACATTTTTACTTCTTGGAGTTTTACATTTTAAAGAATAAGTGCAGTACAAATCTGTTATTAAATAAAACTGTGAAGAACATATCTTCCAATAAGAAGAGAAATCCATTTTGCTTAGCAAAATTGCATAAGGAATTCAATATTCATGCATTTCCTAAATAATCTGATGTTTCAGTTTCTTAAATATAAACTGAATGATAAAGATTATTGCAATTGACTGCCCATAAAATACTGCCTTGTACACACTACTAATATGTTTTCTGTTATTATTTATGGAAATACTTACAAGGACATTGTGTTAACTGTGCCTGGAAATGTGTGAATTGATTTTGACATTAACCTTTCTCAAAGGCTTAGGCAAAGACTTTTCAAATGTAAATAAGTGTTTTTCTTTCAAATTCAAAGAAATAATAATTCACTGTCGTACATAATTGCTTCATAAATACTTACAAAAAGGATCAGATTGAGAATCAGTTTTGATTCAGAGTAGCAGAGTGGAATATTGGGTTAAATTAGATGCTAATCACTTCCTCCTCCTGTTTGTCTACAGATAAGGATTCCTGTTCAGCCCTCTGTGACGGACCAATAGGGAAATTCTTTCTAATTCTCCAGCTACTACCCCCATAAGACTTGTGCATTTCTGCCTATTGAAAGGTCTGTGCATGAAGGACATTATCACATGGTCTGCAGGGTGGGCCCATACAGAAGAGAGTTCAGTGATTCGCAACCAGGCCTGGCTGAATGCCCCATGGTGAAAACTATATTGGAGCCAATTTAGGAAGAAAAAAAATATAAAAAATAAGCTTAGATTGCCTTTAAGCTGAACAATCACCAATTGTAATAGATGACAAATGTGAGACTAGAGCTTAACTATCAAACTATTGTCTGTATGGGAAATGAATGCAAAAACCTCAGAGTTGTTTTCTCACTAAATTGACTGCTCTGGTTTAGTGGTATTAACCTGCATTATAATAAGCATTGAGTTATAATTTCAGACACAATCTCACCTTCTGGAGATTGTGAGATATAAAGGTGCCACAAATACACAAATTGCAAGAACTGATGGATATTAGAGAAGTGACAAACACAATAAGTTCTAAATAAAAAAATAACAATTTCTGATTTCTTTATATTCACATAAGCTTCTATTTCCAGAATCCACTCATCCTTGTCTAATTTGTATGTAGACAAGCTCTATTTCTGACTATAGTTTGAGCCAGGCAGCATCTTATTCTGGATTACTATTCCTTCATAGTTGTTTTAAAATAAAATTTGATAATTACGTTACCTGCAGTATGGCTGAAACTAGGCCAAAATTAGATTTGGTTTACAAAGGTCAGTAGTTTGATTTTTGTTAGTGCTACACTTATTTCAGGCACAGAACCTTTAATCACCTATCCTCTCACATGTCACTTTCCAATAAACTGTTGTTTGAGTGGTGTCAAGCATGTGCGTCTGAGGGTCAACTTTCGTGGGCTCATCTGAGGTACGGCTCTGGGATACCTGGGGTTGCATTTGCTAACTTTTATATTTCTCTTATCACCCACAGCTTTGAAAAGACACCCACTGAGGGTAACTGACCATGCCCCTTTGAGTCTTAGAGCTATAAAACTAAGACACTCCTAAGAAGTGGTATCTCATTATAGAGATAAGTGCACCACCTTACAAAGCTGCAATCCTGTAAAAAAACACTCTCCAAAGCCAAAAGCTAAAACTTTAGCAATTGTTAATTCTGCACTATCATGCACCTATCATTTTAATTTTTTTTTTTTTTTTTTGGTTTCAAGTACATGGGGAAGCCCGGTTGACACCACAACCTTCTGTTTGAGTCCTGTCCTTTCCTCGACCAACAATAGCCATTCTTCCATATTGTATATTACAGTTTCATCAATTTATTATCAAGACTTCATGGAGTTTCCATGTTCTCACTGTGTCTGTTGGGTTTTTCTTTGATTCTTCTCCATCCATCCATCCATTTTCCAACCCGCTGAATCCAAACACAAGGTCACGGGGGTCTGCTGGAGCCAATCCCAGGGCACAAGGCAGAAACCAATCCCGGGCAGGGTGCCAACCCACCGCAGGACACACACAAACACACACTAGGGCCAATTTAGAATCACCAATCCACCTAACTTGCATGTCCTTGGACTGTGGGAGGAAACCGAAACGCCCGGAGGAAACCCACGCAGACACGGGGAGAACATGCAAACTCCACACAGGGAGGACCCGGGAAGTGAACCCGGGTCTCCTAACAGCGAGGCAGCAGCGCTACCACTGCGCCACCGTGCCACCCTTGATTCTTCTCACACAGCCTAAATAAGTATGCAGTACATTAACTGGGCTACCTGGGAGTTACATAACACTTTAAATGGGAAGTAGGGTTCAGGAACTTCAAAGACACCTGGGGCTTCATGCATAACGCATTGCATAGAATTCGCACTATAACATGACGAAAAAATCTGTGCGTTCGCCCACTTCCGTGTTCTTCCACTCCATAACTCCCAATCAGCATGAAAAGTAACGCACGTGCACGCGCCTTCTGTCCCACCCCGTCTCCTCCCAGAATTACACCTCTTTGAATATGCAAATCAATATAAATAGCCCTTAAGCTCAGCATTCTGTGTAAAGGCAATGGCAAAAGCAAGAGGGAAAATATAAGAATTTCAGCGTGGAGGCAAAGAAAAATGTACTATTTGTTGGTTTAAACAGTGGTATAATCAACAAAAGGAAGTTGATCGAGTGACATAGCATGTTGGAGAAACTTGAAAGCTCAAGTTCACAAAGTCGCACAGTGCCCGACATAAAAAAGAAGTTGTCACATATCAAAGTCACCGTGAAAAGGAGAGACGTAGCCCACCATCTGAGTGTCATATGAAAGCTTATTAGGGTACAGAGAAAAAAAAAGGCACACAGTAGGAAAAAAGCACGAAATGTTAACTTCAATCTTGAAATTTCCACTTTAATCACATAGTTTATTTTGTCATTAAAGTGGAACATCATAAACTTCATCTTAAAATCGTTTAATTTACTAGTTTCTCAAATCCCATCGCAACTAAAGTAGCATGTTAAATGCTTTGCTTTATATTTGATCTTTTGCTCTATGTGTGTGAATCACTACGTGCTTCCGCTTTCTCTTTCTCCGACTGGACACAGAATCCATTACATTCATGATATTACAGCTCTCTGAATAATTAAAATACACAGATGTATACGTGATATCTTTTTCATGATGATAGGAGTTAAAGCATTTCATTAAACACGATGCGTGATTGTGTGCGACCTTCGATGAAATTATTGTAGTAGTACTGTCTCTTTCAAACGTACTAATCTCCAATTCCTGTCCTTACTTTTCTTTCTCCAAATACACAATCGCCACACAATCATCTCTGTAATAGACGTTAAGCCATCTGTAAGCTTACAACGACGATTCTTCAAAACTTTTAACGAACATTGAAATATCTTTCTAGTATATGTTTAATTATTCTATCCATCTATCCTTCCATTGTCGCATCAGCCCCAGAAAGAATACAGCACAAGGTAGGATCAATCCGTGAACCAGCTAGCGCTGCAGAACCGTGTCAAGGAAAGTATGTACATTAAGCCGAGGCATGAAATAAGCAAAAAACAAAAGGAAACATCTTTGAAATATCAGCCTCAATACCCCATTTAACTACTGGCAAAATAATAAATGCAATTTCAAAAGGGAGGAACGTTGTGCTTCTTCTCAGAAAGTAAACAATTAGAAATGGCAACCACCTCCTGTGACTCTATCTTGACCTTGACTGGAAAGGGTAGAGTTGTGCTAACTACAGAAGAGAAATCATTCGTCTTCCACAGATTTCTCTTCAAGTCTATAGAGAGGACACCAAATTAGTATCTGACCAGAGTGCCTTAGAATTGACCCCTTCAAAAGACCCTCCATACTGATGTGATTGGCAATACTGTATATAAGATATTATTTTGCACTTAAAAGCATCAAATATCCTACTCCAGTTTAAGTGTTTTTTTCTTATGGTTATATCAAGAAGTTTTGCCAAAGAAGTAGATTTGCCTATTAAATATTGTCATAGATGGTCGGAGCCCTTGCCCAGCCAGGCCACCTCTGCTATGGAAGGACCGGGGGAGCCAGTGTAGACAGAACACCTTCCCCGGAACAATAGATGGCTGCCCTCATGGGTGGCAGCCATACCTCGGACTCCCGCAGGGCTTCATGGGAGATGGAGTCCAATACAGCCCTGTTGGGATCCGGGTGCGCTGCAAGGGGGGGCTGTAGCTATTCCTGAGCCCTTGTGGGAGGTTCAGAAATGCTGCCAGAAGTAGGGCAACGAGCACCTGAAGCACTTCCGGGTGCCTTCTATAAGGGACCAGTAGACAGGACTTGGTGAGCCGGAGTTGGGCAGAAGGTGGACGAAGCTTGCCGAGGAAGAGTAAAGAGAGAGAAGAATTGTTAGTATTGTGAGCTTTTGTGTTTGTGGGACTGAATTGTGCCTGTGGGAAATGGGGAAGGCGTTTCCCACGTGGTGAAGAAAAAATAAAAAAAATATCTTTGCTTTTATCAGTGTGCCTCTAGCGTCTGTCTGTGTCGGGTTGGGTGGCTGGCACGCCCCCTAGAGTTGTTACAATGTATAAAATGACCATTAAGCGAAAGTATCAGCAAGCAGAAGAAATGGCAACTTTGGTGATGACATTTTGCTGCATGTTTCTTTCTATGAATATTCTTGAATGTAAACTAGTGTAACGCTGATGGTTAAACTTGGCATTTTCACAAATTGGATCAACTGAGTTCTTGTTGTATAAAATAAATATGAAAAGAAAATGCATATGCTTAGGCTCATTCTTAAAAAAAAGAAAAAACCTGGCAGAACTGGCCCCATGGGAAGGACTACAAACACAAAAATGACTATGTGTTCAGTTTCCTTTTTGATATGGTTGAGATAGTTTGTATGTTATGTTATCTTCAAAAGGGAATGCCAGGGGTAGTAAGAATTATTTTTTTGTTTCCACTGTATCTTTTAATTTCTGTTTTCTATTATTTTAAACACAGCATGTCATTGTTAGAGGCATCCAAAAAATATTTAATACATTATATCTTTTTTCCAGTATTTAGCAGAACAGAGAGTTGTTTTGACAGTTTGGTTCCCTATGGCTCATTACATGCAATGGCATTATGAGATGGGGGTTTAGTAAATATATGCATATTACAATATAGTACAATACAATTTATTTTTGTATAGCCCAAAATCACACAAGAAGTGCCGTAATTGTCTTTAACAAGCCCTTCCTCTTGACAGCCTCCCAGCCTTGACTCTCTAAGAAGACAAGGAAAAACTCCCAAAAAAACCCCTAGTAGGGAAAAAATCGAAGAAACCTTGGGAAAGGCAGTTCAAAGACAGACTAATTTCATTTCAGAATCACGGAATATTTCTAAACCATGCAAAAAATGTTTAAAATGTTCACCATTATTCTTATCAAAAAAGTGTTTATATCCACCCCCCCTCCAATGAACTGGTTTCTTGTTCAAAGAATTGTGTTAAATACTCTCTTCTAAAAAAAAAATCTTGCATCCCTACACACACCCCAGTTATCCCATTAACACATTTTCAAACCTGCTCCTCCAGTGTTACAAAGAGCCTGCATCTGGCAAAGCTGGGCACAGACAGGGTGCATCACAGGCTATGGTAAAGTGTACAGCCACTCAATAACCTAATCTGTATATCTTAGGGAAGTTGGAGGAAACTGGAGCATGAAACGCACACTGATGTGAGGAGAATGTGTAACTCTTGTTACTTATTGTGAGTATGCTAGACATGTCACCCAGTGCACAAAGTTTCGATTTGTTTCCTTTTTTTGATTGCATGCTGTTATTGTTGTGTTATTTGCAATGTGTATGTAGTTTTGTAGTGTTATTGGTTCTTCTCCCTCGCTAACTGAGCAACTTTGTAAATTAGAGTTAGAGCCGTTGTATGCATTTGAAATAGGATTAGTAAATCCAGGGATTTTTTGACAGGTGAGTAACAAGGAGTATGAGAGAGGGAGGGAAACAGAAAAGAAAAAAGTATACCATCTGTGTTTGTCTGAAAGAAATTGGTAACTGCGCTGCTGCCACAAAATCCGATGTGTCTGAGAAACCGGTGTGAGATTGGAGGAAGCAAGAAGATGTAAAAAAAAAAAATTAAGTGTTGTATTTTTGAACGGGTATAAATCGGGGTCTGATTTTATGATTGATTTTTCGGGATTCAAGACCCAACTTATACGCGAGTATATAAGGTAATATGTGATTTAAAATTTAGGTCAGAGTAAATAATTACCCCTAAATTCTTTACCTCTGTCTTGACTTTTAAGCTTAATGGATCAAGTTTATTTCTAATACCCTCACTACATCCATTTTTGCCAATCACTAAGATTTATGTTCTTTCCGTATTTAGGAGTGATTTAGGTTACTGAATCATTCCCCAAATAAAAATTATTATCTCTGCTGATGCAACTCATATTTCTGTGATTAATTAGAATATGTTTTCTTTGGCTGGGAAGGCACAATATATATGTTCTGTGGTTTGGAAGCTTGCCAGGGTCACTGAAGGGGCCTTTTCATACACATGGCTCACTTAGTTTTGGTGCAAGCAAAGCAACAGGATAGATGGCAGTTGGCAATGTGTCACGACCATGGAAATTAACTACTCTCTGACAGGATTAAGACAACATAGTGAGGTGAGTGAGGAGCTAGCAAATAATAAATACAAGAAAAAATAAACCATTGCATGATTGAAATGTTTAAAATTATTAAATGAGTTGAATGTTTTGAATTTAAGCAAACAGAGATTAAGAAGACATGCCAGAAATGTTCAAAATTATGAAGGGAATTAGTACAAAAATGACACAGAGGCAAAGCTGGAAACATATTAGAGGTAAATTTTGCAGAGCTGTTACAAGGTTATTCTTCACATAGAGAACCACAGAAGCAAGGAATAAATTAGCATGTAGATTGGAAGATAGTAGAATTTTAGGGATCTTCAAAACTCGCCTCGATGTTTTTTGGAGAAATCAGTGAGCAGATCAAAATTCTTCTAATGTGCTTGTTTTTTTCCATTGCAAATTTAAAGATGTGGTTGCAGTGTAGACAGTGTGACAGTACTGATTGAAGGATCTTGATTCTGTTTGTGATTTTATTTCAAAGATAAATAAGGTGTTTGTTTCTTCCTTTCGTAAGTTGTAAGTTGAAGGGGAGTAAGACACAGTGATGCTACAGTTAGCCACAAGAAAATGTGGAAAACAATAGGACAAGACACAATGAAGCGTGGGGTCTACCAGAGATCCCAATTTATTAGCAGCAATGTTACTAAAGCAAAATTAAGAAAAAGAATAAAAATCATCAGCAAAACATCCAGGTATGTCTTTGTACTTTAATGTGGGTCTTGCTTCTCCATGCTAGTGTGGTTTCAGCAGACAGGGGTCCAATATGAACGTCCTTTTCTAGTCATCACACTGGTCGTATAGCCCCAGAATTAGAAGGACTGAGGAATCCGGGATTCTCATTATGTATGTCAATGCTTTTTACAGCACTCCTCTCGTTCTCTGGCTGCAAATGGAAGAGAGGTCAGTACACATGTTTCACCATAGCCCGTCTACCATAGCCCATAGTGTGGTTTCTGGTTTGAAGCCCTTAACACATTCTTTCCACATGCATGCATCAAAAGAAATTTTAAGAGAAACAACATGATAATAGAATAAAAAGGTGGACTATATCATGGATAAATGATGCAGGAATATACCACAAAAGAAGAGTCAAAGGACATGCAATAATGTCATCTATCTGACAGTCGGAAAGTGCAACAGATGGGCGGTTTAGCCAAAATGGTGTAAAAGCATTTTCCTCCATTTCCTGGGTACAGTACAGAGAGTCATTAGAATAATCATCTGAAAAATATTATATAAGCTTCCTCTGGACATAATGGATTCTCACAAAATGATTTGCTCTGTTAACTTCAGTGGTTTTGAAATGCATAAGAAAGAGTATCAGTTTATAGTATCAATGAAATGAACCACAAAGAGGCTACTGCTTCAGGCAAAAATGTGCAAGGAGAGTGTTTAGATAGATGAGAAAGAGTTTCTAATTTCATACGCTACAGTTGTTTTAAGCCCATTCAGCTCCAGCAGTGCAGATGGAAGCCCTCCAATACTGGCAGTTCAACATTCTGTTATTATGTTATTTTGTTTTGATGGTTCCCCATTATTGTGAGGTGCATTGGTTGTGATGAAATTTACTTGACATGTATAGGCCTATTTGCTACATTCTGGTTCAGCTTCTGCAATCAGGATGCTCGGATACATTAACAAACTCATTACACTGTTGTTTTGGTAATATTTGGTTATTTTGCACATTCTAATAAAGATTCTTATAACATTAATAAAATCATTATAGTCAATTACTGCAGCCTAAGCTGAACACTCGCGATCTCTGATCCCTCAGACAGCACTGCATCAAGAACTGTCACTCATCAATAGCTGATAAAACCACATGGGCAAGGAATTACTTTGGCAAACCTTTATCTAGCACTACATTCAAAAATCTGTGGTGTGCTGGTGCCCTGCCCGGGGTTTGTTTCCTGCCTTGCGCCCTGTGTTGGCTGGGATTGGCTCTAGCAGAACCCCGTGACCCTGTAGTTAGGATATAGCAGGTTGTATAATGGATGGATTATAGTCAATTAATTCAGTTAAGAGCCATGAAGGACCAAAGAACATCCTGGTATCATTGGTCACAAGGCAAGAACCAGCCCTAGGTGGTGCACTAATATTTCTAGATCCACTCCCACAGACACCAAAAGTGACATTAACGCATGGTCAGTTTCTCAAAAACCATCAGCCTGTTACTGTGAGTAACTTGTGAAATACAGATTGAGTGAATTGGAGAGCTAGTCAGTTAATGGTGAAAGAGTTTGCTGAATTGGAAAAAAAATGTTAGAAATGGAAGAAGCAGTTCTTCTGGTAGGCCTTGAGACTAAATATGCACTTGAAGACAATGGGTGCTCAACTGATGGCTGACTTCCTGTTTGGAGCAACTTTATAGACCAGAGACTGGAAGAGGTGAAGTTTGGTATTAGTGAATGTGACGTCATTGATTTTCAACTGCAATTTCCTCATGTTTTGCAGCAGGATTGGAAATGTATACATAAAGTTGGTACAATATTTCTTTCTTGCCTTCCCCCTGGTGTCCTCTCAAATCAGTCCGCATAAGACACTCACCATGCTCATTTGCCATGATTTTATTTCATTTTTATTTTATTTTGTGCTCTCCTTTTGTTTTGTCCCTTGTACAGTTTATTTATGTAGGAGTGTTGCATTATGGCGAATTCATTCATACTTTTCATTTTTGGATTTGTTTTGATTTACGAGGGATATCCAGAAAAAAAGGTTACAACAGCTGTTAAAAATCGAAAAATGAATATATTTCAACCAAATTTACAGGGTATGTTCCAAAATATGTGTTTATTTCTCAACATAATCGCCGTCAACTTCGATGCACTTCTTCAGCCTGGGCACCAGCTTTTTTATACCCTCGTCGAATACGCTCCACTCCACCTCCGAAAGCCACTTCTCCACTGTCTCCTTCACCTCCTCATCGTTGGAAAAACGTTTCCCACCCAAGAATTCTTTCACAATTCTTCCACAAGCTGACGATGGATCTCAACCGTGGATTCGCGACGCAAAGTGAGGAACTTGATGACCGAACGAATCTCGCATCGGCGGTAGGTGGAGCAAACGGCCTCAGCAGAGGTTGACGAACTCGCTTGCTGTGATGACATTTCACAACTGACTGACGCGGTCCCGGGCTTATTTTGACCGTTAGGACCCCCCTACACGCAGGTATGCCAATCTTCGAAAAACAAAATTCCCTGCACCCTCCAGGGCACTTGTAACCTTTTTTTCTGGATATCCCTCATATTTATTTTTCTTGTCTTTGTAGACTTCATCACATATTTGCTCTGTAGTGCAACACCCCTTTACCTGGACATCCACTATGTCTCATTATCCAGACAAAGGCACCACTTGTTTATTGCCGTCCAAAGTTAAAAAAAAACATTAAAAGAATGTAGATCAGTGATAAACTCCATTGAAGTCTTTTCCCATAACTGAGTAGAAATAGGAATTGATTAAAACAATCCAGTAGGTAACCCTGAGTATGGTTTGACTCTGCAACAGATATCAAAGGCTGATAAGTAGTTTTAAGCTTCTTTATACATATATTCCCATCTTAAGTATCAATTTAGAATATCTAAAGTCTAGAAGATAGCAGGATGAACAAACACAACAGACCCATGTGCCTAATCAAGAATCCTACTTTGTTACTCAGGAGGGACATTAAATTTACCTATGTGGTGTTTATATGCTTTGCTTTATAGAACTTTGTGCTGTCTTTATTAGGTCTTCTAATTGAATGTAGAAGGCACAGGGGTGTACCAAACCTGTATCTGAAACCCTTTGTGGTACTACAGCCTCAACAACAATACTTGATGTGTCCATCTCAACAATGAACTGGATGGAGGAATTAGGACATCTTAATGTTGTGGCCATAGTGAATATGGTTTTTAGCTCAAAATTTTCTTGTGCTTTCTTCATCCAAAAGAATATTTTATGGGTTTGTATGGTAATGAGGTAATAGGAGAAACTACTGAGCTAAATTCTTCATAAAGCATAGATAGTGGACAATACAATACATCTAGTCTGCAGATTATGTAGTCTTCCTCAATTCCCTCAGACTAAGATTTGGAGAGAGCATAAATCTTCACTTTTGGCAATGGACTATCAGGTGATCAATAGAGCAGTCATACTTTCTATAAGGATATACTGTATGTTTAATGATAGTTCTTTGATAAATATCATCCTGATATTCTGAAGGTAAATTAATATTAAAATTAATATTACAGGAGAAAATCAGGCGATGAGAAATCCTATTCAAGCAGTTCTGAATAAAGAATTTGCTTCATTGTGAATGATCTTTTTTTTGCCAATTAATGCATGGATCATGTTTTCGTAATCCACAGAAGTTGAAAGTAACTAGTGGAACAGGTGATGGCAATGCAAAGAAGGTGAGATATCTCTCTATATATAAAACCCAATGTCTGTCTGCCTGTATGTGTGTACACTTTTCACGAGAGAACTACTTAATGGATTTAGATCGGGTTTTTTCCTATAATTTACTTAACATTCCGGTTGATTTTATGACTTCTCTCATCGTGCTAAGTATCATAGTTTGCTTGCAAGAGAGATATATTTGTGATAATCCAAGAGTAGGGAGCCGGGCAGGGCCCTCCTCACTGTACTGTTTCACTACTACATGGGTGGAGCCACAGGGGAAGGCTAGTTTGTGCAATAATGCACATACCTTTGCTGAAATAGGTGATGAAACATATTCCAGGACTCCCTAATTAGTTTCAAATTAATTGATAGTACTGTGTTTAAGAGCTAACTTCTGTATTTTTAATTTATGAGGAAGTGGAAGGCTCATGAAGTTTCCCACAGCCCCTGAATGAATTAACACTGTGATTTCATAATTTACTGTGGTGGACTGGCGCCCTGCCCAGGGTTTGTTTCCTGCCTTGCTCCCTGTGTTGGCTGGGATTGGCTACAGCAGAACCCCGTGACCCTGTGGTTGAGATGTAGCGGGTTGGATAATGGATGGATGGATGAATTTCATAATTTATTGCCACTGGCATTATTAATAAATTTTGACTGATTAAACCCACTAATGGAGGGCTATATTTTTTATTTAAGTCCTACCAGAACTCTTCAACTCCTTGAGCATACATCAAACAAATTGCCATAGAGATCAGAAGCCAACTCAAATAACTGTTCTCAATGCCTTCAATGCTCTAAATCAATTAATTCAAGATTATAATCTTCATAATCTGTTCCATTTCAGGTTCTCCCATTCTGTAGATCCAACATTTTGTACTGACATGAACTTAGACAGTGAGAATTTTTTTAAGAGGGTCAGGAGATGAAACATAAAGCCAAAGTCATAACCAACGTGTAACTGATCCGTTATCAAGAGGAGAAGCGCTAAGCAAAAATTGAAGGTCTAAATAGCATAAGCAAGTTTGTTAACCAGGAATAGTTTTATATGCTTGGCCCCTAAAGACACGAGCAGTGTGACCCTGGATGTAACCAATAGCAATGCCATAGCAAACGCTACAACCAAATGTACAAAATGGTTTCATCTGAAGTGAAAGAAATTAACTTTGAATCAAAATGATACATATTTTCCCATAATACTCATAAAATGAAACATTAATTTTAATTTTGAATTCCTTGATGTTCAAAACCCCTAAACAAACAAATATATTGGAAAAAAAAGATTATGAAATTCCACAAAAAAAATATAAAATACCAAATAAAAACAGAAACTTGTTGCTATAAAAAATCTACATTTATTGCAGAAATAACAATAAAGAAATGAAAATAAAGGGAAAACAAAACAGTGATTGTTTCTCCAATCCAAACAACACCTGACTCTGGAACTGAATGGTCAATGGATTGAAGTAGCTTTAAGCCCCTTGGTTGTATCCTGAATCTCTTCTAGGTACGGCGTGGTTCTGTAAAGCTTTGGAATCACCAAGACATAGTGCCTTCTGTCCACCTAGAAACATGGAGACCACAAACAATTATAGTTTAAAGAGGTGCTTTGTTCCCTAATATTAAATAGGTTTAGTGTGAGCTAGAAAGTAGCAATAATGCACAAAATGTGTCACTGTAGTTTCACTATGTAATTGTAATTGAAGTTTTCAATATTGCCACAGTTTTCTGGTGGGACTTCAGTGTTTAAAAATTATAAAAAAGGCAAACAGTATACAGCATAAATAAGTGCACGTCCATCCATTTTCTCAACTTGTTTTAACTTTATAGGTACATGGGCAAGTTAATCATTCCATTTAAATATTTTGTATTTATATTATAATAATTACTAGAGGTGTTCTTCAAAATTCATTAAGTAGAAATAAGAGTTTGCAAGTAGAAGATTAGAAAAAAACTCCAGTAATAAATCTTTGGTTTCAATAAGCATCTTTAGCTTATAGTTTTTAGGTTTTTTTTCATTTGCTTTTTCAAATAATCCTCTGAAAGTGAGCTTATCTAGATTAAGTCAGCCGCTGAAAGCTGTCAAAATGGATTCATCTTGTATCGAGATATAAAAACAAATGGATTTTATTGACAGTAAGTAGAATAACAATGATCTAAGATCTCACTGATCTATTGAAATTATCCTAAATAGGAAGAATGGTTATTACAGACACAACTTGCCTGAGAAACATGCCATGAGATTGGTGAGACAGAAACAGAAGGAACAGAAGTAGGAAACAGTTAAAAATGTAGGTGTATTTTACTGCAAACATTTGTGAAATAAAGAATATTGCTTTTGTGAAATTATATGTTTCAAAGAGAACAAAACATAAATAATCAATGTCACTTGCCCCATGAGTATTGCTCATACAAGTACTCTGGATCACTGCTACACTCCAATAAAAGTTGCTCACCTCCCACTATACTGCACCCCCACCTGATTACCTGTCAGTATGCCTGCTGCCAGCTTCCATGCAGAGTCTAAAAAGGGTGGAGACAATAAAAGTGGCATAGTACTGAGAGAAGAGGCAGAGGAAAAGCTGAAGGACTGAAAGCAGAAGGCAGATCACACTGCCATTTACAATGGAGGGGATGCTGTTGTGAGGATAAGCAACTTGGAGTGACTGTCACTGATAAAGTTAAGTTGGCACAGCACTTTTCATCTTTTGTCAAGAAGGTTCATTAGTGATTTTACCTCCTAAAAGTTCAGAATTTTCCATGAGTTCTCTCTAACTTTTATAGCTGTACTGTAGAGTGCATGCTAGCATGGCACCTGCTTAGTTCAAACACAGTAAAACACTACAGAGGGTGATGAATGTGGCAGAATATTACCAAGACTAAGCTGCCTTTTGTTCAGGACATATACAACACTCAGCGCCTTAGAAAGGCAAAAACATTATAATTAAAGGCCTCAGTCATCCTGTTAGTTTTCTTACTCCTTCCTTCAGGTAAATGGTACAAGGTAATTGGTGTCATGATCTGGGCCTTTTTTTAATTTTAGTTCCTTTTCTTTGGCCTCTAAAATGGAGATACAGTTTTGGAGGTTTGAGGAGTACATTAATTTAATAGAATTTAATGATCACTTTTTACAGTTTTCTTATAGTGCCATAATATTTTCTTTGACCAAGTTCTTTCTAAGCGTGGCAACCTGAAATGTGCAGCATGATGTCATTACTGAAACAGTCAAAATGTCAACATTATATACATCTTGGTTGTCAACCTTTTCTGATTTGTCAAAAGAATTAAAGTATAGGGTTTGAGTGCTTTTGTTAAATTCCTTTTTATTCTCTCACTATGGTTTACATCTTTAGGATGTTTTGTTTTCTAATATATGACTTTGATTTCATATCCTAAGCTTTTTCTTTCGATCTCATACTTTGCATGAACAACCCTTGCTTTATTTTGGTTATGAGCCCACCTCCTGAATTCACTCACCATTCCTGTTACCTCCTGGTTATTCTGCTACAAGGCAGATTGTAAAGGGAGGACCGGGAGAGAGATGTTAAAAGCTTGCAAGAAGTTGAAACCAAGAATTATAATGGCAACCAAAACATTAGGCTAATACAAAGTCAAAAACCAGAAGCGTGAGATTAAAGATTGAGAAATAAACAGCAAAAAGTAGTGACAAAGTTTTTTAGAGTAATCCAAGCAATTTATGATCTTGCTTTTTAATTACATGTATTCTTTTATATCGTTGCACTATAAAGCCACACCCTAGAAACTACCATGACAACAATAGCATGTGCCAAAACAAGATGGTGTTGCAGTAAAATATGAATAATTTTAGGAGAAATACACTTCTTCTTATGGGCTCACCACCTATGGGAGGGGCCAAGGAGGTCGGTTGCAGTGTGAGTTGGGTGGTGGCCGAAGGCAGGGACCTTGGCGGTCCAATCCTCGGCTACAGAAGCTGGCTCTTGGGACGTGGAATGTCACCTCTCTGAAGGGGAAGGAGCCTGAGCTAGTGCGCGAGGTTGAGAGGTTCTGGCTAGATATAATCGGGATCACCTCAACGCATAGCTTGGACTCTGGAACCAATCTCCTTGAGAGAGGCTGGACTCTCTACCACTCTGGAGTTGCCCCCGGTGAGAGGCGCAGAGCGGGTGTGGGCATACTTATTGCCCCCCAACTTGGAGCCTGTACATTGGGGTTTACCCCGGTGGACGAGAGGGTAGCCTCCCTCCGCCTTCGGGTGGGGGGACGGGTCCTGACTGTTGTTTGTGCGTATGCACCGAACGGCAGTTTGGAGTACCCACCCCTTTTGGAGTTACTGGAGGGGGTGCTAGAGGGCATACCTTCTGGGGACTCCCTTGTATTGCTGTGAGACTTCAATGCTCACATGGGCAATGACAGTGAGACCTGGAAGGGCGTGATTGGGAAGAATGGCCCCCCCGATCTGAACCCGAGCAGTGTTTTGTTATTGGACTTCTGTGCTCAGATTGTCCATAACGAACACCATGTTCAAGCATAGGGGTGTTCATATGTGCACTTGGCACCAGGACACCCTAGGTCTCAGTTCGATGATCGACTTTGTGGTCATGTCGTCGGACTTGCAGCCATATGTCTTGGACACTCGGTTGAAGAAAAGGGCGGAGTTGTCAACTAATCACCACCTGGTAGTGAGTTGGCTTCGATGGTGGGGGAGGATGCCGGTTAGGCCTGGTAGGCCCAAACGTGTTGTGAGGGTCTGCTGGGAACATCTGGCAGAGTCCCCTGTCAGAAGTAGCTTTAACTCCCACCTCTGGCAGATCTTCGACCACGTCCCGAGAGAGGTGGGGGACATTGAGTCCAAATGGGCCATGTTCCGTGCCTCTATTGTTGAGGTCGCTGACCAGAGCTGTGGCCGTAAGGTGGTCGGTGCCTGTCGTGGCGGCAATCCTGTCGGTGGACACCGGCGGTGAGGGATGCTGTCAAGCTGAAGAAGGACTCCTACCGGACCCTTTTGTCCTGTGGGACTCTGGAGGCAGCAAATAGGTAGCGACAGGCCAAGCGGAATGCGGCTTTGGTGGTTGCTGAGGCAAAAACTCGGGCATGGGAGGAGATTTGGGGAGGCCATGGAGAACGACTTTCGGACAGCTTTGAGGAGATTCTGGTCCACCGTCCGGCGTTTTAGGAGGGGGAAACAGTGCACTGTCAACACCGTAAATGGTGGGGATGATGCGCTGCTGACCTCGACTCGAGACGTTGTGGGTCAGTGGGGGGAGTACTTCGAAGACCCCCTCAATCCCACTAACATGCCTTCCAATGAGGAAGCAGAGCCTGGGGACTCAGAGGTGGGCTCTCCCATCTCTGGGGCTGAGGTCACCAAGGCTGTCAAAAAACTCCTTGGTGGCAGAGCCCCAGGGGTGGATGAGATATGCCCGGAGTTCCTCAAGGATCTGGACTGTCTTGGTTGACATGTCTCTGCAACATCGCATGGACATCGGGGACAGTGCCTCTGGATTGGCAGATCGGGGTGGTGGTCCCCCTCTTTAAAAAGGGGGACTGGAGGGTGTGTTCCAAATACAGAGGGATCACACTCCTCAGCCTCCCTGGAAAAGTCTATTCGGTGGTTCTGGAGAGGAGGGTCCATCGGATAGTTGAACCTCGGATTCAGGAGGAACAGTATGGTTTTTGTCCTGGCCACAGAACAGTGGACCAGCTCTACACCCTTAGCAGGGTCCTAGAGGGTGCATGGGAGTTTGCCCAACTAGTCTACATGTGTTTTGTGGACTTGGAAAAGGCGTTCAACTGTGTCCCTCGGGGAGTCCTGTGGGGGGTGCTCTGGGAGTATGGGGTACAGGACCCCCTGATAAGAGCTGTTTGGTCCCTGTACAACCGGTGTCAGAGCTTGGTCCGCATTGCCGGCAGTAAGTCGAGCCAGTTTCCAGTGAGAGTTGGACTCCACCAGGGCTGCCCTTTGTCACCGATTCTGTTCATAACTTTTATGGACGGAATTTCTAGGCGCAGCCAGGGTGTTGAGGGGGTCCGGTGTGGTGGACCCAGGATTGAGTCACTGCTTTTTGCAGATGATGTTATCCTGTTTGCTTCATCAGGCCGTGATCTTCAGCTCTCTCTGAATCGGTTCGCAGCTGAGTGTGAAGTGGCTGGGATGAGAATCAGCACCTCCAAATCCGAGACCATGGTCCTCAGCTGGAAAAGGGTGGAGTGCCCTCACAGGGTTGGGGGAAAGATCCTGCCCCAAGTGGAGGAGTTCAAGTATCTCGGTGTCTTGTTCATGAATGAGGGAAGAATGAAGTGTGAGATCGACAGGCGGATCGGTGCGGCGTCCACAGTGATGCGGGCTCGGCATCGGTCTGTTGTGGTGAAAAAGGAGCTGAGTCGTAAGGGAAAGCTCTCAATTTACCAGTCGATCTACGTTCCTACCCTCACCTATGGTCATGAGCTATGGGTAGTGACTGAAAGAACGAGATCGCGAATACAAGCGGCTGAAATGAGTTTCCTCTGCAGGGTGTCTGGGCTTTCCCTTAAAGATAGGGTGAGAAGCTCAGTCATCCGGGAGGGGCTCAGAGTAGAGCCGCTGCTCCTCTGCATTGAGAGGAGTCAGATGAGGTGGCTCGGGCATGTGATCAGGATGCCTCCTGGATGCCTCCCTGGTGAGGTGTTCTGGGCACGTCCAGCCGGGAGGAGGCCCCGGGGGAGACCCAGGACACGCTGGAGGGACTATGTCTCCCGGCTGGCCTGGGAATGCCTTGGGATTCTCCCGGAAGAGCTAGAAGAAGTGGCTGGGGAGAGGCAAGTCTGGGCCTCTTTGCTCAAGCTGCTGCCCCCGCGACCCAACCTCGGATAAGTGGAAGAGGATGGATGGATGGATGGATGGAAATACACTTCTAAAATAAGATGAATTGTAACACTATTGTGGTCATTAAAATTGGCACTTGCACCACTAGAGTTAGGGACAGTTTCTATTAATATATCTTAATGCTACTGAAGAGCCAATTGTAATAACAAATAATAATTTCTTTTGTAAATCCTTTACACCAAAGGTTGTTGCAGTAAATTAAAAAAAAAGGTTTAAAATTTGCTGATGAATGAGTGATTCACTGAATGAGGACAAAAACAGTCATGGTCCAGTAGTAGATGATCTTGTTAATTGGTGTATTGAGAGTTTACTACATCTAAACGTTATAAAAAAGTAAGGAATTTATAATTGATTTCAGAAGAAACACCATTCATCCACAAGAAACAATCATCAAAGACCAAAAAGTGGAGTTTGTTGTCATTTATGAATATCTGCAGAAAAATCATAAACTCAAAACTGACATTTAATGAAAACACAGAAGCAATCTGCAAAAAGTGGCAGGAGTTCCTCTATTGTCTAAGGAAGCTGAATCTATCCTTCTTTTGTCATTATTCTATAAATCTTGTATCAAGTTTGTCTTTATTTACATTCTCAGAATAAATCAAATTGTAAATTGGAGCAAAAAAATGTACATGGAGCAAGAAAAATTAAAATAATTAGGTATCAACAGTCTAATCTCACAGACTTGTTTTAATATGCATAAGTATTATGAAAAGCACAGTGTATTCTGTGAGACACGACTGTCCCACTACATTCTCAGTTCCAATTGTTTCCATCAATCAGATCACATGTTCAAGGTCCTAAGGATAAAATGCAATCAGTTTAAATACTCTTTCATTCCAACTGCTATTCATTTCTAAAAAATGTTTGTTTATAGTAAACATTCACAGGCTTAATTCATAGGATTAACACTTAGCAATTGCATGATTCATCAGTCAAGTCTAAATGTTGTTTAAATTTGTATGTCTAATTTGTCTGATCTAATTTTTCACAATATGTATTTTGTTCATTGCTATATTTTATTTATTTATGTAAAATTTATGTTTGATGGCTGTGTTTATTGTTGATGTACTTTTAATGTTATATTGCAGTCTCTTTATTAAACTGGCTGACAAATTCTCTTGGGGCAACTGCATTGAACTGAGATGAGTTGAGTTGAAATGAACTGAAATGAAATCAATTGAGTTTAATTAATAAGGTCTCTCGGTTGGAATCTGTTCTTTTGTTAAATATTATGCCCTTCTTTTACAAAATACAGTATATGTATTGCACTAAAAAATAGGTAGGAGACAGAAAAAGGTTTGGGGATGGCCATCCCTTATACTAGAACTTCAGGAAATTCATGCAGAGTTCAAAACCGAACTGACTGGCAGGTTGTAGGCTGGTCTATAAATATGGCTGAATGGAGGAAGAGGTGGAGTCAGGGAGGCCGGAACAGGAACTGATGTGGCAGGAAAATACAATACAATACAATACAATTTATTTTTGTATAGCCCAAAATCATACAATGAGTACTGTAATGGGCTTTAACAGGCCCTGCCTTTTGACGGCCCCACAATCTTGACGTTATTAGAAGACAAGGAAAAACTCTCAACAAAACCCTTATAGGGAAAAAATGGAAGAACCCTTGGTAAAGGCAGTTCAAAGAGCGACCCATTTCCAGCTAGGCTGAGCGTGCAGTGGGTGTCAAAAAAGGGGGTAAATACAATACAATACACAGAACAGAACCCAAGTAATCCTCAATACAATATAATAGTGCAATAGAAATATTACAACTACAGAGCAGAGTTCAACAGTAGATAATATCACATAATACAATCTGGATTTGTTCAGAGTCCTGTCGACCTTGGCCATCAAGCTTTTTCCCCCTCTTGGCCATTCCACAGCTGAGTCAGCGCTGGGCAAGCCAATCCGATGAAAGGACCCCTCTACCCGATGATTTCTGCGATCTACCATCAGAAATGACTTTACCTTAGGTGGGCAGAAGAACTTGGCAGAGATGGATTCTTTGTACCGGAAATTACGTCATCAGAATGTACTGGAAGTGATGTCAACAGTGGGTGGACTAGAGGTGGTGTCTTTGAGAGGCAGGGTCTGCAGAGGGACATAAGGAGAAAGGATTAGGCAATAGTACCAACCCCTGTGTGATAGACGGTCAGGAACCCTGCCCCGCTGGGACGCCTGGAGGAAGGAGGAACCGGGAGAACGGCACTTCTTTTCCCTGGGCACCCAGGACACCAGGAAGCGCTGACAGACCAAGGATGGTTTACACCCTTGCTTCCGGGTGCAAGGACAGCACTTCCGCCACACTGGGGAGTGCTGCCAGAAGTTCATTGTCAGGCACCTGGAGCACATCCGGGGCCAGATAAAAGGGGCTGTCTCATTCCATTTGATGGCCAGAGTCGGGTGGTGGAGGACAAGGTTGTCTGGGAGGAGTGGTGGTGAAAAGCAACAGGGCTTTGTGTTTGTTGGTGCTGTGCTTGGAACTGTGTTGTGCCTGTGGGGATTACGGGCAAGACGTGCCCCACAGGGGAAGAAAAATAAATAATTTGTTTATTTTACATGTGCCTTCTTGTCCATCTGTGTCGGGTTGGGCGCTGTATAGCACCTTTCTTACACCTGGTCCAACTGAGAAATAACACCGTTTTGAGCCTATAAACTGTCTCCCATGTGCATGTGTGTGACAATATAAAAAATACTTGGAAAAATTCTGTAGATATTGTATATAATTGTAAATACTGTAGAGTGTTACAATCTTTCTATATATTTTTGTGTATGTGTCTTTGTTGGTATTATGTCAAAGTTAGTTTTTTGGTTAGGATTCTTCCAGTTGAGCAAGTTAAAGTCTTTACGACAACAAAACCGTATAGGCTACTACAATAAATGCTACATTACATAGTTTTATCCCATGACACCACTTGCATTAAATCTATGGAGGTATTTTCATTGATGTTTTTTAATTATCTCCTTTGCCTGGCTGGCAAACCTAAGGTGGAATCTCTACAATCACCTTTTGTCTTCCTGTTTTTTGCTTGCCGGTAGTATTACCAATACATCCTAAAACAAGAATCTGCCATGAGTGCAATATAAGTGTGGTTTCCCTCTCACTGGCTTTCTGCTGTCTTATGCTCTTTTTGTCTGTTTCTTGTTAATGCAAAAATCTTAAACTGCTGACAGTGTTTGTGGTTCAGGCAAACCTTAATGACGTTAAGGCAGTTAGTAAAATTATGCCATGTAAAGACAGAAAAAAATTAACCGATTTATCTCTTCACTTCATTTGACCCTTGCTTATCTTCAGTTTTTTTTCAGATTTAATGTCACAGATCCAAGTGACATGTATGATCATAATTCACCTTTGTGTCGAGTAAGTACATTATTCAAAAATCTCAAGTAACCTCTGACATTAAATATCTAAACAACATTCCAAAGTGCTACTGCAGTTGGTATAAACACGTTTCATCATAGGCAGGATAATCCATGTTAGGTTCGATAGCTGGCTGAACAATTTTGTGTTCGCTCTTCCTGGTTTTCACTGATTCTCTTACTTCTATTTGTTTTGTCTACTGTAGTTCTTCAATCTCTTCAGGGTTTCAGTATAGCCATAAACTGCAAGGTGACAATTTCTCACCCTATAAAAGTAGGCCTAGAAGCACAGCAAGGTGTCAACTATACTGGATAATTTTTAAAGTGCCAGGATAAGATTATTTTACATTCTTCTTTGTTACCTAACTATTTTAATGCTATTTCTGCACAAATGCAAAGGTTTGTATTTGAACAACAGTTTTACTTTGTTATATCTATATATAATCTTCATTTGGATCTTGATCTTTGTTTGTCCGCGAATGAATTAGAAGAAGAAGCACTAGATGGCATTAGAGAGACAGCTAAAACATAAGCATTGCATTAAGAATCTCCTCCAGGCTTATACTACTGAAGACTGTAGTACGCCAGTCACACCTCAAAACACAGACATTCAAACTAAACAAATTGTTGTGCTTTAAATTAACTAAAGAGATATTCATTTAGATCTTGATCTTTGTTTGTCCGCGAATTCCACGCATGCGTAGACCACCTTCTAGTTTAGTACATTGTTGTTACTCACGGATGTAAACAATGTGCAGGAATAACGAAAGGGGTGGTGGACAGTGTTACGCTGGTTAGCTCCTGAGGCCTGGTTAGAGAATGAGATTGCCAAAGATAAAAGGTATGTGCCTATGTAACATATGAATGAAAAAAAGACTGTGTAAAATGAACGACAACGTAACAGCACATTCCGGAAATTATTATTGTTACGTTGTAGCCAGCGAGTGCTGCGCATCTCACAGTTCTACCGTGGCTTGCTCACATGTCAGTCTATTTATGCTTTAAAGAGCCTGGATACCTATGTGTCCCCCTTTTATAACCATTGCTCCGTGTGTATTGCCTTACTCTTTGGATTGCCACAAAGCAACCTGCGAGATTAGAGGAAGGTTGAGAAGAGATCGTGAGAGGAAACGACAGCGTCGTGAAAATGAGACGGACTGTGAACGGACAGAAGCAGAAATGCTCCTACACCACCACATAATTACGATTCGGACAGTGATTCCGAGTAGCCATTCCTATCGAATCAATATCCAAGAGTTTTCTTTTGTAATTTTGTTTCCCTTATAAAAAATCATAATGCTGTGCGACGAAGGGCCCAGTTCATGACTGGCAGCCGCGTTTAAACAGGGAGCCCTTTACAGACAACTTTAACACGCGCAACGTAGTTGGGCGCACATGGCTAGTAGGTTAATAATAATCTAATCTAATCTACTTTATGGATAATTTGTGTCTCCCAATTTCAGTTTAATCAAAAATGTCATAGAGACAGGCATGTGCCATATTATTTTGTTTTGTTTTTCCATGCACGATTGTTCAAAAATCTTCATTTATTACATAAACAATGTTTTATTATTTGACCATCAGGTACTTGTCTTGGTGTAAGGACTGATCTCAAGGTGTGAACAGAAAACCACAATGTGTTTCATGATTCTGATAAGAATAGAAAAGCAAATATGAAATAAGACTATGAAGTTGCAAGGGAAGGAAATAATATGCAACTTTCAAATTCACTATTGATAAAGCAGAGACGTAGAAACATTAGACATCATAAACAGACACAAAAGCCAGTAATTTATGCTAGCTGTACACCAAGAAGAAAATTTTCTTTCAGGTGAGTGCACTGCAAAGCCATTGCCAAGGAACAAAGATGATGGCAATATAAATACTGTGTCAAAGGGAAATATTACATAGAATTCTCAAACCCAGTTAGTTCAGTTCAAGGTACGTCTTGAAGGATAAACTGGAAGTATCAGTTTTGAAGGAAACCAACCCTGGATGGTGTGCCAGTCTAGCATAGGGCATATTCACGCAAAAACACCTTAAATTGTAGTCACAAATTTATAATCAACTATTATGCAATCCTTTGGATAGTGAGGAAAAATGTGTGTTTTTTACGAAGAAATAGCAACACAGACATTAAACATTCACTCTACAGACTACATCCATGATTGAATTTAAATGCAAGATTTTGAATCCACAAGGAATCAGAAGTATTTGGTGAAATTAAAAGCACCAAGGGTTCCTGAGGCAGAGCTTTCTTGTGCCTGTCCAATTAGAGCCTTGCTACTCAACTCAGTCTAAGAAGGGTCACGGTGGGTACAGGTTTTTTTTCTAACCAATTCTTGATGTCAATGACATATTTAACTAAGGCAGAAGTTCAGTTTCTTGCAAGATTCAGTTTTCATTGTGTCAATCCAGAAATGCAGAACAGCTTTGATTTATTTTAAAGGAATTTAACAAAAACTATTAAGCTATACTGATCTCTCTTTTTAAGATTTGGCTGTTTTATTATTTTAATTATTTAATCAGCTGCTTGCTAATGGTCACAGAAGCAGAAACAATAATGATGTAACTATCATTTACATCTACAGTATACTTTCAATCTGTGAATTGACTCTCACACTGAAAAAAAAATACTGCTTATAATTAAACCAGCTTTTTATTACTTTCAATTTTTTGTCAGAAAATGGTTCAGTGAGAGATTTTTTTTTCTTCATTGTGGTGGGGGACGTTAATGACAATCTCAAAAACAGTGAAATATTGGGACACCAACATGTTGTCCCTCTTATTCGTCAAAGGAAAAGAAACAAATATGTAAAAAAATAAGAAAAATGGTGCATTTTAGCGCTTTCCTCTTTTTGGGTTCACAAAAAAGGCATGGGTCGGTTTGGCTTTGACCACGACATGCTCGGGCCAAACGTGACACATTTCTGGGACACCCGTGATTTATGTCAGTATGTAGATTTTCAGGGGAAAAAATAGAAGACAGGGTTAGTGGCATCGCCCCTCTCATCCCAGTGGGTTATTGCATATCTCGACAGAGCCTGTGATGGAGTCCTCCAACATACATGCTAGACACCATAGATGTTTAATAAATAAGAGTCTGTTTTTATTTTCTTCTTCTTACTTACTTTTTTTTATAAAGCTTTAACTCTAATTGGAATGTTAACAATGTTAAAAAAAGAACACTGACACTAATTGCTGGAGAAAAGGATTTGATTTCAATGATTTCTATAATACTTCCACCTGTCGAATCACTACCAGTTAGCTGCTTAAGTAAAAATGGAATTTCAAAATAAATAACTCAGGAAAATCACAAGATCTGAAAAATGCTCTTATATTTGTAAAAATCATATAAAAGGTAAATTTCAGTTTGTGTAAATTCAAAACACAAGACAGAAGGGTTGATGTCCCAGTCAGAAAACCTAATTGCCACAATGCAAGGAAAAACAATGACATAAGAAACAAAACATGGCTGTAGGCTGCCTACAAAAGAGGTAGTTTGTTCATTGTGGCTCCTTTAGCAAAGAAATGTGCTTTTCTTGAGCTGGTGGTTCAACTAAACATTAATTTTAGGTGGTGTTGTCTTTTACAGAAAGGAAGAGCAGAAGAGGCAGGGATTTGAGTCACAGCAGAAGTGACATCAGGCTTCTTCAGGAGCATCTTCCTCTACTCTAAGGGCAGACACGGAAAACATGTTAGAGAAATGAGTAATGCCCTTTTGCTTTGCCCTTTTTGTTCTTTTAAACAAGACTCCATAAAGCATTCACCACACACACAGTTTTCATGTTTCATTCTGTTATAACACAATAAAGATCTAATGTGTAATTAAGAAAGTAGGACTTTCCACCTACTGCAGCCCTCAACGGATTGAGGTAAGTACATAGATATTAAATTGTGCCCATTAACTCCAAAATGTTTGGTTTGTCACTTTAGCTTTGCTCACCATATCTCCATTTTATCTCTCCCTCCACTCGTGTCACTTAGGCTACCTTTATGCAAGGCATGTTTTGAGATTGTGTATCATGTCTAAGTTACAAGGAAAACATCCACTATTTGGGCCTAATGTTTCCCATTAAATATCAAAAAAGTAAAAAAGAACCTGCACAGGAGCAGATCTACCATTAAGGGGTTATGTAATAGCAAGGAGCCTTTTCCCCAATCCAGGGCACGGTGAAGCACGTCTCTACATGCCAGAATGACCAAGGGTATTTAATGAAATGATAAAGTTTCTGTGTGCTCTGAAAGCAAGATCTGGGAAATACCGTGCAGAATTAAACTACAGGGTGTTCGCCAGTACATTGTTAAAAATATGATCAATTCTCCATATATCCATACCTGGTCTCTTTTTTGGTTCTTTATCAAACATTCTTTTCAAAATATATAATTTAAAAAAATTCTAACTGCTAAGAAATGTTTTTATGAAAATATTTATCTGTAAAACTCCAACACAGTAAACAAAATCCCTGCTGTCTAAAGATATACTAATTAGCTACAATATGTCTATTATGTTGCCTTCCATAATCTCTTGCATTAAATTACAAGCAAAATCAAATGTCCTGTAATTATCTGAGATGTTGGCAAGTCTTTCCTTATTTCTCAGATTTGAAACTACGTTTGTTAATATATATATAATCACTAGCCCCTTTTTGCATTTGGTCCAAACAATTTATTTGTTTTTACAACTTTTATTTTACCACAGTACTGTATATTATAGCTATTGAAAATTACAGACTTCACCACTGAGTATATACATTTATGTATTATCATGAAAAGAATATGAAATATGGATCTAAAACAGGCTTCTTGTTGGTATATTGACTTAATAAGTTAACTATTGATTATTTCTTTAAATTAGCTGTGTTCCAGTATTTTTTGGATTTTCATAGTTTCTGATTGTAATAGATCAATTAATGACATTTCTATTTGCCCATCTTTGTTACTTTCAGGTATCCAATGTACATCCTAACATTATACCTCTGCATTTTCAGCATTCTGCTGTTAAATTACAAAATAAAAAACAAATGCAAAAGCTAGAGAAGAAAAAAGCTTGCAGCAGCAGTTATTTTGCTTTAATTCAGCCAAAAAATCTGCCAATGGAGTAATAAAAATTTACTTGACAAGATGTCTTAAAATAAGCAAAATATCTGCCATTTTATAACTTGATAACTCAATAACTTATAAGATTTAATGGCTTAATATAAAAAGTTTTCACATTTTGCAGTGTGCTGAAATAGTCTTACAAATTGTAAATAAAATGAAACTGTAATGTTAGAGAGTTTGTGCCCTAGGGGAGATTACCCCGTTCAAGTATCTATGACAAGGTTTAAAAGTTTAGTTGAAAACAAACAATTACATGCTGTTCAATTAATGCTAGGGTGTGATTAATGGCAACAGTTTCCAGTTTGGTCCTTTTTTAATCCTTTAGGACTGAAAGATGTGGTGCCTGAGGAAGGGCTTAAACGGTGTCACTAGGTCTCTGCCATTCTAGGGACGGAAACAGAGGTTCATTTAAGGCTGTGTTTTAGCTCCTTTCCTCCCCTTGAGTGCCCACAAATTGGACATCACAAAACTCCACTCTTACATATTTGATAAAACATATATAGCCAATCAATTACTTTTTCACCCTCATCTTTTGTGAAAGTAATGCATCACAATTTATCTTAGATTTATTGAATTTCTTAAATTATTGCCAGGTTATACTGTCATATATATCTGAATATATGTACATCTTCACTTCAGCAATCAGCACTAAACCTGTTATTTTCTAGATTCTCTATTTTTTGTTTAATATTATACTTCATTTTCAAGGTTATTGTCATGAATATTGACAGTAATTTAACACAAAAGATACGCATAAAATGTTTAATGCAGGTACTGTTTCTTAAATATTAACTCATGTTAGCGTCTAATGCATTTCACATGTTCTTATCTAGCCACATCAGTACAGTTCAGGTTTAAACAAAGCTCAGCTCAACTGTACTGGTCTCAGATATTTAAAAGTCTCCACAATAACCTTAGAGTTTGTACCTTTTTGTTCTACTTTAAGACTTTATTCACAAATTTAACTTTCTGAGCTCCTCGGTCCACTTAGAATAGGGTGAGGCACAGGTGGAATTTCTGAGAAAACCACTTTGTCAGAGTTTTTACCTCATTCTTTAAATTCTTCTTGCAAAACTGGCAACATGCCTTTCCCATTGTCATTCGTTCTGATATGGAGAGTTCAAAAGAATCCAGCTCAGCTCTGGTCAGACCTGCTTGCTTTCTCCACCAAGAGCAGGGAATGGTTGAACACCTCTGTTTTCAGGTTAATGCACATGGCTAGTGTGCACCCTCTTCTCCTATGCTTATGTCAGGCCATTCTGCAGATGCACACTCCACAAAAGTAATTTCACCACGTTTGTGTAATTTTGTTTTGTAATGTAAGTCAATAACCTCTTTTCCAAACTTCAGCAACTTTCATAATAGTAATCTAAACCCTTTCATAGATACACATACAGTATCATGAAAGTCTGCTTCCAGCTTCCATGAAGCTCTGTACTAAGAGTGCTTGAGAATAATCAGAGCTCATTGTTATTTATTAATTTTTCTGTTTCTTTTTTTTGGTTAAATTTTAAACCAAAGAATGTAGGTTTAATGAGTCAAAGCTGAGTACCATCTCTGTAAATTCTCTGCCAAAAATTTTTCATATGATTCACTCATCTCGAGAGTTACGAGGAGCTGTGTGAAACAACTACTAGAACCTGTATATACATTTTTGTGTGTGATGAGAAGCATTAGCATTGTTATTGTTTATCATGATTGCAATAAGCAGAAACAAACTAACAAAAAATGTTAATAGAATAGAAGCTGTGTGTAGCTTATCATTATACCAACTATTATACTTACTAAGTCTTGGTATTAGAATAGAGGGCGATGTAATAAAGTGTATGTAATACATAATGGAGCGCCTGCCTTACTAATAACTATCTCCTAACAATCATGAATACACCGGAGTGCTGAAAAGACAAACAGAAAAAATAAATAGGCATACCTTATATAAATATTTGTATAAATATGTTATACAAAAAGAGAAGAGCAATTGCAGAAAAATAAATAAATTAATACATACATACATAAATAAAATAGTACACTTTAAAAAGTAACAAGGAGGATTTGCAAAAAGAGTTTTTCTTTGTAAATCAACATGAAGGTTTATTCTCTACCAGAATCCTTCTACATACTTTATGTTAAACATGCATAGTCACTGTAATGTCACTTGCAAGTGCATAACACCCCAGCCATATTTTAATTTTGGAACATAAAAAAAAAAATTACAAAAAGTAGTTTTAAAGAAATAAGTAAAACCAAAACTTAAAATATACTTAACTAGCTGTAAAACGTGACACATTTTGTTTATTATTCAATATGACCACATCATCATAGCTCATTAAAACTTAAGCCTCAGATAAAGAAACTTGCCAAAAACCCTTATAAAAATATTACACTTTTAAAAATTAGCACGGTCCACACTCTTAATCATCTAATCAATCTTTAGCACTAGATGTGAGAAATAAGCAGACATTTTGTTTGGTTTAGTAGGGTTAACACAAAAAGTCCATCTATTAATTTATTACTGAAGCAACTTAATTCAGTAAAGATCAAATGTAGGACAAAAATTAAAATGTTTATTTCTTCTTAAGAATTGCAAAAAAGTGGCAGGACTAGGTGAGAGCAGCTCTGTTCTCAGTGCACACATTCCTTGAATTGCTTCTGAAGACAAGCAAGAATCTAGTGACATATTTTTAACTAGGGATAGAATATGCACTCCTAATGAAGGCTATACTACCGAAACATTACGTCTTTTACTGTCTTCTTTTTCAGCTTGGAAACAAACTTAAACTTTTTTTTTTCAAAGCTGAATATGAGTAAATGTTAATTTGCCTTTGTACATCCTGATCTGTCTCCAAATACGGTGATAAAAAAATCCTTTAACTTTTTATTTTGCTGTACCTGAAGATGTGCCATGTCAGACATCATAGAAATAACTAAATGCAAGCCTGGAAATTCCTCTTTTTCTGGCATATTACAAACATGTGAGCTTAGCTTTGGTAAAATAATGTTACTCATTTGTAGGATTAATATGGAATATTTGTTTTTTGCTTTAGATTCGTTCTAGCATTTGAATTTCTCGTGCAGACCTGGTTCTAAGGACCAAGGGGAAAAAAACTCCATGTTGCCCTCTAACTCATCCTCCCTGAAGTTCTAACTTGAAAAAATTGATTACAAAGTCTAAGTTAATAATATCAACAGGGAATTTAACAAACAAAAATTCTTTATTTTAACATTGTGAAAAACAAATTATATAAATAAAACACCACAATAAATAAAACATTTGCATAGACAATAGAAAAATATTAATAACAGAATGTATAACAAAATGAATCAATCCAATTTCTGCTTCCTGACTTATGAAAACTGTGTTGATTACATGTAACATTATCAACAATGTAACTTTCATCATGAACACCCTTGTAACAGCTGTTTGGATGCTCCCTATGCAGAGGTTTCCAATTGTTGCAGTGTGTTGAAGCTGTGCTTCGTTGATTTGTTGATGCAATCAGTATCTATGATACCTCTTCCTGTTCAGGGCCCCAGGCAATTGCTTACCTTGCCTGTTCTATCAATTTGCCTCATGTCTGAAGGCCCTTTTGAGACATCAAAAGTCAAAGAATATGTACAGTACAGTATGTTAAGAAACATGCAATGTGTCTAAAGGTTATTCTAAGAATCACAAGAACAGGAAGTGTTTTTAGACAAAGTCATAAGAATAACAAAACGTCAAAACTTAGGAGAAATAAATCAAACAGGCAACCAGAAGTTTCAAGGACAAAAATGAAAATCAGGAGTCAAAAAGAAGATTGTGAGACCCCATGAACCTATGGTAGGACCTTCATAATGGGATTCCTGGTAGTTCATAGCCAAAATAAACCAGAGAGAAACGTAAGAAAAAATGCACATACCTGTAGACTCTTAAAAATGCAAAAATGAATGTCTTTTATTACAAAAAGGTTGTTGTTCAAGTGCAAAACCATTAAAGTTGAAGGTAATGAACAAAATCAAAACTTATGTCCACATTTACTCTGTGGAGAAATCCAAAAAATCCAACAAATACTCGAAGTGGAAAACAGGGATGCTATTTACAATAAATATAAGTTCTACACTGCAGATCCTCCACCTTGCATAGATAACTTGGGGGTTGGTGGCAGGATTGGCACCCCAGCTACCGTTAAGAACCTCACACTGTTCCAGTGTGGTGCTGAGGTGTCGCCCAGGTCCCAATTCAGGTTGTTCGTTGTATGATGGGTGTGGCAACATGCCAGAACATCAGAACATGCTCCCAACCTTAACCTACATTAAGAATTCTGAAGTTTAAAAAAAGAGCAAAAAATATGTTCTTCCTTAATCTCAGTACCAGAAAACCTTCTTCCACAGGTGTAAGCAAAAAAAAAAAATTGTAATATTTGCAAAGTTCCTTGCAGACCTTGAAAGCACAAACTCCCTGGCTTCTCTCTCTCTCTTCATCTTCATCAACAGCTTCCATTCTGTACACAATCAGAATCTTCTCTCTATGTACATTCTTGCAATATGGATTGCCACCATTTAATTCTACAATGCAGATCTGGCCCAAAGACAGATGACCTCTAGGGTAGGGTCCACTCCATCCCTTTTATATGGCCGTAGGTTCCTAAGTGGCCAATCATGGGTGAAGCCCTAGAGTATCACTATATCTTGATTTACATAGCGCCACTAGCTACGTGTACGTGTTGTTGGCCTCCCAAAAATTTGTATAGAGCTGTGTGTGCTTCCACGATATCTGCAGCACTACCCCACATCTGTAGCACAGCAGCTTGTTCCTGTAACGGTCCTATGGTCTTCCCTGTGCGTAAACAGGCTTCTCTTTTACGCGTGTCTCTGCTTCATGGCAACTACCTTGCCAAAGCGACCACCACGTACCTACCGCCTTGTGTTAAGGTTGGCTATCTTGGAAATGCTTTCTTTCAGGACTATCAGTCGGCAATCCTTTTATTGTTGCCATCAGATGCTGCTAACATTTTCAACGTGTCTCGAGCACTCATCCACATAAGATAAAAAAAGATAAATGCATTGTTTTAGCTAATTATATGAGCACATGCTGAGTACAAATATTTATACTTTTTTTGTTGACTGTTAAGTGTTAAGGCACTACACCACAAAGCTAGGAAATCAAAAAATAAACCTAGCGCAAGGGCCTTCTTGAATAAATAATTCATTTGTATGATGTAATTAAAATTAAAACATTAAAATGGTAGACACAATCTTGTGCTAAATGTGCTCTTTAGGATAACCAGGGTTGTCATGCAGGGAGGTGTTTACTGTTCATGGTAGACATAAGCATAGCCAGTATCTGCTACTAGAGTTTCCAATTGTAAACAGAACAGAGCCAGCCTTTCTGATTGACTCATTCCATGTGTTGGATCTCCTGCTCTCACATTTCTTGTCCAACATACCACAGTTAGAACACATAAAGAAATGTTTCACTCATGTCAAAGGACCTGGGCCTCCTCAGTAAATATGGTCAACCCCAGCCCTTTTTGTATATTGCATTTGTATTTGCTGATCAGTCTGCATTTCTGCCAAAGTGCTGCCGTGGTTATTTATTTACCCAACTTCTAGACCCAAATGAAGACCCAGAGTACTTTAACTCAGTCACACTCTCCACAAATATGAAGCACCAGCTCTTACACATATATGAAAATAAAATATTAAAACCTTAGGAAAATGTTGACGAGAATGGGCAATTCAACCCCCTAAAGCTCGCTAATTCAATCTCAACTAATTTCCCCAAAATAACATCAAGCTGAGTTTTGAATATTCCTAATGTCCGACTACTTTCCACCACTCTGCTTAGAAACATAATAAACAGCAAAGTATATATGAGTATCTTTGCATGCATAATCAATCAATTTTTAGCAAACAAAAACTTAGTGTTACAATGATTAGTTTCCCATTTATGTAGAGATGGACCTGGAGAGACAACAAGTTATCCATTTTTCCCTTTTTCAGGCAAATTCAGTGAAAAATCTGCATACAGCGGTCAACTTAGGGTCCTTAAGGTTCACCCCACAATTCCAGACCTTTGGCCCTAGCACCTTATGATGGAGTTTTAATTGACTTGGTTGTCTGTTGTAGGCCTCAAGCCACTTTCATCCTGTAGTTCATGCCCCTTATCCTCACATACCATTACCTACATATTTTAACATTCATTTATTTATTTAAACACAATAAATTATGTAACATGAAATACATATGCTAAGATTTTCCTTTGTAATTTGTAATCTTTATAACACAGTTATAATAAATCATAAGTGATAAGAAAACAGGTTATGCAGTCTTGTAACTTTGCCCTTCTCTTCTGTCTAGAAAAGAGAAATCCATCTTTATTTTATAGTCATCCAGTATACTGTATATACCTGACTTCTGAGCAAAGTTATTTTCTTTATAATAATATTTTGCATTAAACCTGATTGTGATAACTCAGAGCTTTTTTATTATCCTTTATTTTATATATACATACACACATAAAGGGAGAAAATGAGTCACGTATCTTAAAAGATTTTTTTATTACTAATCTTTCGACAACCTACCAGGTGTTATCATCAGAGAAAAATGATTAGACATAGAGGAATCAAAGACACTTGGACTTGAAACCAGCATTTGCAGGCTTAAAAAGGACATCCTGATAATAAAGAAGACTTTAAGACCAACACCTTCCAAACCCTACCTTATTAACTCCACCCACCCCCCCCCTTCACTTCCTATATATTGCTTTTGATTCCTGTATGTCTAATCATATACCTCTGATAATGACACCTGCTAGGTTGTCGAATGCTTAAGAATTAAAATTTTTTTAAGATGGTAGAATCCCTTCTGGCAGTAACCAGGTTTAAACAAGCACCCTTCAGGATACCAGCGTGCATATATATATATAAATATATATTGTGAAGATTCAGCCCAGACACAAACAGGCACCGAGACAAACGTCCCAAACACACACTCTTTTATTTTCTTTTATTGCAAAGCACAATGCACCCATCAGCCACAATTACTCAGTCCTTTACTTTCCTTTCTCCTTTGTTTCTTCTATCGCCTCCACTCCTCTCTCGCAAGCTCTGTCCTCTGCCACCCGACTCCGGCTCATTGAATAGAGTGAGGCAGCCCCTTTTATGTTGCACCCAGATGTGCTCCAGGTGCACCCTGATGAATTTCCTGCAGCACTTCCTGGTGTGGCGGAAGTGCTGCATGGGCACCTGGAAGCACTCCAGGTGCATTTGGTTCCTCTTCCGGCAGCACTTCCTGGCTGCAGTCCATGGTTCTGGAATGATCCAGGCACTCCCTTTTGGTGGCTACGAGCCCCAATAGGATTGAGCTTCCAAGCTCCATTCCCACGGCCCCGATGCAATCCAGGGGGGCTGCCCTCTTGTGCCCCAGGGAAGTTAACGCCTCTCCCCCGGTCCTTCCATTCTCCAGGTGTCCCGGCCGGACAAGGGTCCCAGCCATCCGCCACTATACATATATATATATATAATATTTAGCTTAATATTATAGTGCATTTCATTTTATTTTCTTTTATAATTAGATTTTCTTGATTCCTATTTTTAGTTATAATAATCAAAAAGGTTTTAAGTTTACAATTTATTAACTTCACAGAAAAAGTATACCTAGAGTTAGACATGCGAGTAGGAGACATCTTCAGGGCTTTTACACTGTTTTACCTATAATTCCACTTTGAACCTCAGGTTGCCATTGTCACTTATGCCTTTCCCCTTTTTACCTTCAGACCTAAGGATTGTCAAGACAAGCTATGACCTCCACATCCTTACCAGAACTCCAGGCTCTTCTATCTGGATGTTTCATAGGGACCTCTTCCACCAAGACTGGGTCAGTCAACTCCTGTGTGAAAAGACATGCAAATTTACTCTAACACTAGCCTTTTTTTCCTTCAGCCTGACAAATAAATGGGGATCACCTTTTCTGCCACAAACCTTTATGTTTTGTCATCTGTTTAATTACACTAGTTATGATATTAAAATATACAAATGAAAAATTTGAATGAAAAAAAGACTGTGGACTACAAAAAAAAATTACCCTTGTTCTTTTATATATTTTGTCTATGCCAGATTTCAGCAGTTTCACAATTGTCTAGCTCAGAAAATGATCTGCTTGATTTTAAACTTCTCAACTGAAATTACATTAGCTTAAGTTTTTTTTTTTTTACCTTTTTTGACCCTTGAGTATCACCAGTTCGTTTATGAACTGAATCAGTTCTTCAGCTGAGGTTTTGCTAGTTGGCCTCGTTTTCCTGACTGTGCTTCTGGCTACTGATTTCTTGATTTGGAATTCTGGGTCAGAATTTGTCTGGATAGCTTCCATCTTCTTGCAGTGTAGGCGTGGGTTGTTCTCCAGTATGCCAAGCTCTAAATTGCAGGGTCAAGTGCTTGGTTATGTGGTCAACACTGACATGACACCAATCCACAACACTTTAAAAAAGAAAAAACCCACAATGTACTATATCTATCTACATACTGCAGATTACCCATAAAATGCAGAATAATGAAAAAGAATAGGCACCATTTCTTGTTAAATATTTCTTTTCAACATGTTTTTTGATCCACACATCACTTCTGCCATGTTTCTCAAAGATGTTTTTGATGTAAAACAACAGTTGATGTTGGGACATTAAGGCTAAGTGGCTAAAGGGTTTGTGTATGGTGACAGACTTTGAAACAATAGTAACATTAAATATGGAATGGACTACAGAAAAGCTTCTGATATTCCTAATTGAAATATACTTCCACCGACATTCCTGTAATTTATCATGTCCTATCCTAGAAAGCAACTGTAGACAGGAAGTCCCAAAATTGAGCACAAACGTAGCTAAACAGCAGCAGGACATGGAAAACAACAACGTGCAATGTTACAATGACACACCAAAGCATCGTTCCGGGTGAGTCACTCGATCATTAAGCATAAGAAGTCCTTCCAAGATGGAGAGATGATAAAAGAGGCCTTCGTTGAGGCAGATAGCTAGGGAGAAATTCCTGCTGAGATTTCAAGACCCCTAGCCGGAGAAAAAGGAGTTTCTCCTTGTCATTAAACATGCAGAATACAAGCAACTTAATAACGATCAATGGCCGCTAGACTTGGCATTTTTTTTCCGATCTGACCAACATGTTGAATGAGCTTAATTTACAGCTGCAAAGAAAAGAGAAAACCATGGTCAATATGATTAGCTCAGTTAATGCTTTCAAACGAAAAATGCAACATCTGCCCTCAAAGCTGCAGTGTCTTGATTTGGGGAACATCCAAAACCTCGCGTCAGAGCTGGAGATGAAATTGGAAGGTGTGTGCGCAACTTAACAGCATAGATAGATAGATAGATAGATAGATAGATAGATAGATAGATAGATAGATAGATAGATAGATAGATAGATACTTTATTAATACGTCACACAGAGGAGATTGAAAATTGTCTGTCAGACTTTGACAGACGGTTTCAAGACTCAGCTTTACTTGAGCCAATCGCTACATTTAAGTGCTATCCATTTAGAGAAGATGTTGACGGTGATTCACCCGCATCAAAAATTGCAACGCTGCTTCACCTAAAACTCCTCTACAGTGGAGGATGAGATTTTGACACTACAGGATGACATTCAGCTGAAGTATGGGGCTCATGGACAGTTTTGGAACTTACTCACAGAGGAAAAGTACCCAAACAAGGGGAAATGTGCTACCTCCTTGACTGTATTATTCGGCACTACTTATTTATGCGAGTCAACCTTTTCCCACATGAAAATTATTAATTCAAATACTGCAGTGAGTATATATGTATATGTATATGTATATATATGTATATAGCATTTTTTGAACTTACAAGCTCAAAACAGTGTGGGCACCCCTGGTCTAAATGAATAATGTAGTGGCATCCTGGTAAAGGTTGTTACCCCTATTTGTGCCTAAAAGGCCTTGACTTCCTTCAGCCCTGTAAAAATGTTTTATTTGGTTTTATATGGATTATTTGGTTACATAACACACATATTTCATTGTAAAGACAGTAAAGAATCAACAGATCATAAAACATACTATGTTTAAGCTGCCAAACAGAAGAGTTTCATGCTAGCTCGTTTTATGGAAAAAGCGCTGATGACATAATATGCATCTTGTCAGTGCTTGAATTATAAGAAGAGAGAGGACAAAAACAATCCATCCAAACCTTACATGATGTGTTTTACTTATCATTAGTTCTAACTTAGTATCTCTTACCTGCCAATTATTTTTATCTTTCGTCTATGCTGTTTACTAGCCTAAAATATGTTGTGTTGTTAAAAAAGGAAATTTTGTAACATTCTTTCTACTTTGATTATGTCTTAGATGGTCATCATTTAAAGTGCATACCTGTCTTATTAAAAGATGAATCCCTAGGACACTGTGACTCTTATAAGTAGAAAAGTGACCTGAACCTATTATATTGCCATTCTTCACACCGAAGTTAACAGATACCAGAGTCTATAAATGAAACCTTAAGAGTTTTGGACAAACTCCAAATAAGGAGTCCTGCTTAGATTTCAGTAAACTGGTGATATGTCCACTTGGCAGAATGGCTGGTAATATGAGGCTAGTAACAGTCATGTCAAGATACTGTACAAGCTGTAGCTGCTGAAAAGAAAGTTGCAATTTTAGGATTGGTGTGAGAACAGTTAAGAAAAGGAAGGGGGAAAGGGTGTAAGGGACCTTCTTGTAAAGAAGATACAACATTCTGTAAACTGCTACATGAAAGATTGTTAACTTTAATATAATGCCAATAAAAGAAAAATGAATCCATTTCTATGTTGTAGTATGTTTGAAGTGTGAATTGATATTTGTTTTGGGTGAGGTTTGACTTAGCAAACTGAGTTGGTAGACTCCATTTTTCAGAAAATAAGGGGGCCAATGAGTGTGTTCCAGTTACAGGGGGATCACACTTGTCTGCCTCCCCTTCAATGATGCATTTTTCATATAGTCATTCTTATATTGTCAGAAGAACCTCTGTTTTACACTATAGGTTCAAACTTAATTTGTTTTTACTACAAAGGATTACTACAAATGCCTCACTGGCTATAAACTGTTTTCTGTCATTTTCTCTCCTTCCCTAATGTGTGAGCTATACATGCATTGATAGAAGAAATAATCCTTTTAGACTTCTAAACTCTGTGCTGAGTTTGATCAATGTCACTACAGTCGCGCTTTTAATTTGGTGCCTAAGACATTGCAGTCCCTGAGACGTCTGTAATTTTAATTACAGGAGTAGTTTTAATATAAGGTAGTTTTTCAGTTTTGTTTATAATATATTAAAACATTCATTTCACATATTCGTCATGGGGAGTAACATCCTAAAATATTTCACACATATTATTAAATACACTTATTACATACATCACGGTCAATGTCTGCTAAACCACTTGACATACATCTCAGTGTAACACAAAAGAAACAAAATGTATAATGTTGTTGAGATAGTTATGAAATACATTTTAAAGTTATTTAACATAATAAAATAACAAAAATATAAGTAATAATTTGAAAAATACAGCCTGAGCAGGATGGAAATTGGCAATAAATATTAAGTTGTTCTTCCATTCTACCATTCTACCGTAATTCATGTTAAGAATGTGTGCACAATTGGCCCAACATAACATTGTTTAGGCAGCTTCACTGAAGATGTTTTCTGAGTTATATTTTCTTGGTTAAAGGTTATAGTTACAATTTTGCCAGTGTTGCAAGTGTGCAATTTGATTCCAGTTGAACATCTTAAGTTATTCCCTATTTCAGAAAGCAATGATTTTTGTACTTTTTCAAGCTGCTCAGGTTTTCTTTTCCACTCTTCTAAAAGTGCATTTTTGCAACAATGTGACTGCCTGATGGCAGCAGCAGAGGTGACACATTTTTGTGTAATTAACCTTCAACATTCATATTATTCCTTTCAGACACTCAAAATAATCGAGCAGATTAAATAAAGTCTTACTTATTTTGGCTATGTTTGTCTTTTAACAATTACAATAAATGTATTTAAATACTGTTTAATGTGGTCTTTGACATACTGGCATGTTTACTCCTTATATGCCATCTTTCTGTGTGAATTTATGTTCAACTTTTAAATGTATTGAAGTAACAGTGTTGCTGCTGTGTTACAGCCTTCTTGATTACAAACATGAGATGTAAAGAGTCTTCACTGGCAATGCAGTCAGTTAAGTTAATGATTTAAATTTTTCAATTAAGATAAAGACACACTTCTTGTTATAACCTTAAGGAACACAGTGGTAGATCAAAGGCTAAAGTGATTAATTATTCTCCTTGTACAAATAAAAATGAAAAATGATGCGATTTGAATTTAACGCTCCAAAAAATAATCTCTTCTATTACTTTTTTGTAATATGGATGGTAATCCCTTTTGCCATGCCATTTTTGGTAAACTATTTCAATAAATAAAGGTCATAATGTAGTATGGAAATTTGCAAATTTAACTTAGAATTCATTTCCTAGAATAAACTATTCATGCATTGAAACTTCCAGTTCTGCACAAATATATTTAATGAAGTTTGGAAAGTCAGTTTGTCATGTTTTATTTAGTTTTTGTTTTGAACCCAAACAAATGTTATTTCCAGATTATTTAAATAATGATTGGATTAATTTATTTAGCACAATGATTTGTTTTTCCCTGAGGCAGAGTACCTGTTGGCAAGCTCAACATTATGCCTTCAACAGCCTTTCTCATGCTCCTTTATATCAATAAAGACTTTTTTTAACCATTATTATATTTCTGTTTACCGTATATTTTCAGAAAAAAAAAACTGCAAATGTTAAAATTAATTTAATTAGTATGAAAAAATGCTATGCTTCAAAGCTGAAGCAAAATGAAGCTACTGGTACACTTGCTTAGATAATTCACTTGGCCACTTTCTGCGCATGTTGTTGTTCTGTGCTCCAGTTACAACTATTGGGCTTTACCATTTCTAGTAATTACCTATACTAAAGAGGATTTATACTATTTTAGTGTAATAATTGAGTGACTAAGATGTTACTAAAGAGTAACTACTATCTATTTTCAAGCATTTCAATAACTTTAAAAAACTTTCTCTGCAATAAATAAACTCAAAATGACCTATTGATAACACTGTTGCCATAATATAATCTCAGTTGGAGCGCAGATTTGTATGGTAGCACATAGTCCTGCCTCACCAAGGTCTCTAGCTGAACAATAGTCAGCATACACAATTACACTAGAAATGTTTTAATCATGTCTCTGAGTGAGTAAAACAATTAATTGAACTAATGGAATGTTAATTGAAAAAATGATGAGAATTGTATTGCCCTATGATCTAGTCATAAGTGTACCAAAACCCGAGCTAATGGTTTTTGTTAGTAATGTTGGACATACATTTTCATTTGGCTTGGCTATCTGAAATTTCTCACTAAGTTAACAATCTGAAATGTGTTCAGTAGCTATTATTTCTCCTTTAGTTACACATTTCCGTTCCTACACTTCCTTTTTAAAGCTGATCTATCCTTAAGCACATTGTGTGTTTGTTAATGGGATGCAGGACAATAAAATGTTTAAATTAATTCACTTAAAATGAAAAACATTTTGATCATTACATTCATAGGCACATTATTCTAATGTTCGTTCTGATGGTGCAAATGTTCTGTTGCATTTTACCTAAAAACAGTGCTTGAACTCACTGGTGGGTCAGAACTCACCAGTACGTAGTATCTGCACTTTACTTCTAATTTCACCATAGAGTACCGCCAAGAACCGGCACCTCTTAGTTACTTTATTTTATTCTTACCATACCAGTGAATACTGGCATGTCTTCAGGAATCTTCATGAGGACCAAACCCAACTATCTGATCGAATATCAGAATACCACCAGTAATTTGGTTCCACCATAAGCATGGACCTAAAAGAAATGGTAGGAGCAAATTCTTAGGGTTGGTAAGTTTCGAAACTTATAATGTCACATGTGCAGAGTCAGTGAAATTCTTACATGCATGTGCTTATCAACATGCAACATCTCTCAACTCTTTGGGACCATGATTAATAAGTTTTGAGTTTGTTACTTGAAAAAAATTTTGGAATATATATTCCATTTAAACAGAGTTAGTAAATGTATATTATACATGATAGGGTGTATATCTTTCATCCCCACTTTAAGGGCAGAATCTATGTAACAGTGCTTTATTATTTATACTTAAATTGGGAGGCTACATATCAGATTAGAAAGAAGTTAACTTATAGTATTTTATGTTTATTTGTATAAAAGGGAACATTGAAATAAATTGTTTTTCTATGGGTTTGTAATCCATCTTATTAACACTACTTACATTCCTTAATTAAATTAAGTTAATGCTCATCCATTATTAGAAACTGCATAATCTTTACCAGAGTCACAGGGCAATGGAGCCTATCCTCTCAAATAATGAGCTCAAGGCTGAATGGTAACATAGTCACTCACTGGGTGTGTACTTACAGACCAGGCAAACCAGTATGCACATGAGCAACACAGAATTTCTAATCAAAGCAAGTGCATGTTTTAGGAATAAACAGTAACTAAAGTGCCTGAAGAAAAGCCAAATAACAACTAAGAAAAAAATAGCACTAAAAAGTGGACTTTTTCCGGCCAGAATAAAACTCAGAAATCACAAAGTGTAAAATATAAATGGTAATCCTTGTATTCACAATACTCTAATACATAATAACACAACATATATTAAAGTTATTAGTTTTTTAATGTATTCACAACTGCATATACAGTATGGTATATAAAATCTTTGTGCAAATTTAATTTTAACTTCAACTAATAATTTCACTTATGTATACAACATTTAAAATACATGGAAAGAATTTTTAATTACAATTTGAGAATATTCATAATGTTATCCTTTCTTACATGTATGATTTTGTTGGTGAGTAGCCTCAAATAAAAGTGGGATCTCTGCCAAAAATAATGTGATCCCAGGCTTGTGGCAGTCTAGATCTAATTGTGAACTATAAATGGTCAAAGGCAGATGACATAAAGAATGCTGTGAATGTAGTTTTACCTCTGTGAACCATTGGCTTATGAGCTCAAATATTACTTGAAGATGTATATAGGTTCACAGGTTACAGTAGATGGTGGAGACGTTGATGTTGGCACTCTTAGAAATGTAAAAAAATACCCAAAGGTCACTGTAACATTTGTCACTTCTTTTTATTGTGGCCACAAAGATCTACCTGTTTATGTTCTGACACAAAAATTCATATTTTGATAAACAAACTTTTAAAGTTGGCTGACACACTGCTCTTCATGAAATTACCACTTTTTCTAACTTCCTAAAGCAAAACATAAACAAAACTGAACTGATTTTTTACAGTCTCCATCGCAGCTAAAGAAAAAGGGATGACTTGTTCTCACTGGGTCATGGCTCCTGCAAACTTTTACCCTAGTTGTGGCCTTACGGGAACAGTTGACAGCACTCTGAGCTTTGTTAATCACATATCAAGCCATTATCCTTTTACTTATAGGGCGTTCCTAAAATATGACTGTTCCTTTCCAAATCTAAAACAGAAATTCCCCATCTCTCTTTGTCTTGCCTTCATCAACTAGAAATTAATCAAAACTGTAAGACTAAACCTAATACACCAAAAGCCTAATCATAAATGACAAATCACGGTCAGAGAGAACAACTATAGAATTGGAAACCAAGAAGTCAAGAAAGACTTGAAAGTAGAGTACAGCAGAGTTTTTATCTAATTCATGGATCCTGAAAGACTCTTTGCAGCAGGTTTAAATGGTCAGAATCATGACAAAAGGCATGACGTCATAATACACAACTTCTATGGCAATGAGTGCCATGTGAATAATAACGTGGTGGCACCCAATTGCAAAACAAAATAATGTAGTACTGTGAATAGTTAATCATTCCATTCAAGATCTGTGAGGGAGCCTATCTAAAAGCACTTAAAATATCCATGTAAATATTGTTCTAAAAACATTTTAAGTGAGAGAAAAAAAAAATAAAGTGTATAATTCATAACAACTCCACATCTGACTCATCTGCTTTTAGTGGATGCTTCTCCAAATAGGCTGGCTGTAATCCAATACATATAGTGTGCTGACATAGTCAAGAGGCTTAACTGTTGTTTGATTTAATATTAATATCTTAGTGACTTAGATTGTGATATTTTTCTTGATACCAAACATGGTGGTTCCAGCATCTCAGGAGCAGCTGCCTTATGAGACGTTCATATAATGGTGTCTCTAGAGTTTACCCAGAATGGTACAATAAACAAAAACATACAGAGAGCAGCACTTTTGTGAGTAAAATGCCTTGTTAATGACAGAGATGGGAGGGCATGGCCATGCTCATTTAAACTAGCAGAAATGCCACAGATACTAAAATACCATCTCCTTACAGCAGTGGCATGCAGAATGGCATCTCTGAATTCGCAAAATATTTGACATTGAAGAGGATGAGCTGCAGCAGAAGGACACCACTCCTAGAATCACTCTTGCCGGCTAGGAAGAGGAAAATGAGGCTAGAGTGCTCATGTGATCACCAAAGCGGAATGATTAAAGATTCAACAAACATTATCGGATCTGAAAAATCTTGTTTTCTGTTGCAACATGCAAATGGCAGGGTCAGAATTTGGTGAAAAAGGCCTGAATCTATGCATTCATCCTATATATCATCAATGGTATTATCTAATGGTGGAAGTAATTGTGTGGGGAATGTTTTCCTGATGCACTGTAGGTCTCCTAATTCCACATGAGTGCTATTTGAATGTCAAAGCAATTTATGCATTACTGCTGGCTATTGTCATCTCTTTATGCCAGCAGGCTACCCTATTTCAAATGGATTCTGTAAAACACAGGGGGTGCCATTGAGCCCCAAAACCCTATACACAACACACCAAAACAGTTCCTGGTGAAAAAAATGGTTTTATTTCACAAAGATACCTTTTTACAGACCAGTCTGCAATCTCCCTGTACAAACTGCTCCTTTTCCAATTCCAGTTGAGCTTTACCTTCTGCCTCCTGACTCTGACTCAACTGGAGGAAGCTGGACGGCTTGCTTTTATGTTAGTCCCCGAAGTACCTCGGTATTGGGGCATAGCCTGACGGAAGCACTTCCAGAACAGTTAAAAGTCTGCTGAAACATGAAGTCCTTCTCCCTGCAGCACCCTCTGGGGGCACCCAAGGAATCAAACAGAGTTGTATCCCAAGACTATGATTCCCATGAATTCCTGTAGGTGTCTACACTGGGTCCACACCAGCAGACCACTGCCATTTACCTTACTGGCAGAGGAACTGTCTTGATGTATCAACTCCACATACTATCCACTAATTTTTCCCTTTGCGTGGGATATTGATTCAGTCCTATTCTGGTTGGGTTGTGCCTCCTTCCATACTGTCCTTCCATTATGGCTTCCAAGCCAGAAAAGGTTCCAGCACAGCATTTACAATATTTTCAGCATATAGCACATGGAGGTATTAAATTATCATGGAGAAAGATACCTAAGGAATGTTTACAACACCTCATAGAATCGATACCTTGAAGAATTGAAGCTGTTGTGGCAAAAAAGGAGGTCATACAGAGTTTTAGATTGATGTATCTAATAAAGTGGCCACTGAGTAAATAATGGCTTTCTGTACAATATCCTGTTATGTTCAAATTTCAGACAAGTGAGACCCTCTGAGGCTCATCTTGTCACTATTCCAAAGTTTTATTGTGCAACTCTTGACAAACACTCATTTACTGTGACTTTGTGGATCCTAATTTCTGAAACATGATTCATATTACAAATCTGTTTATGAAGTTCAATCAATGTTTACATTAACATTATACTGAAAAGTCACCTGTCTAAATGTCCAAATATCAATGGTGGATCTGCTCATCACATAGCTCTCTGTGTTTGGTTAAGATGAGTGTTGGGAATAATATAAAATATAAATACATGGGATCATGTACTGATTGTATCCTTGATTTGCATGTTATTCACTGTAATGTAATTAACAGGACCAATCAAAATATTAGTAAACCTGTACCTGTTTTCTGTTATTTTTTAAAGTGCCATACATCCATCCATCCATCCATTTTCCAACCCGCTGAATCCGAACATAGGGTCACGGGGGTCTGCTGGAGCCAATCCCAGCCAACACAGGGCATAAGGCAGGAATCCAATCCCGGGCAGGGTGCCAACCCACCGCAGAAGTGCCATACATGTAGCTGTTTTATTCATTCTGACTTTTTGCTCCAGCAATAATGAGCTACTTTCTAGTCTTGTCATCCCAAGACAGACTGTAGGCTCATCTTTATTTATGTACTCTTCATTTTGTTCCTCTGAATTTCACATGTTTGCTTTGTATTGTCTTGTGACAGTAGGATCTAGGACACTATACAAACTAAAATTAGACTGCAGTCAATTAATGAATGATTTAGCAGCATCTTTACCTTTACAGCTGTCTTCCTTTTGCACATATTCTAGCTTTTCACCCCGTTTAATTCTCATATTTTCCCCTTTAATATATTTTCACTGCTCAGGCACAAACCATTCACTCAACAAATACTCCACATTCCATACATACATACATACATACATTCTCAAGCACACTTGGTCCAATTCAGGCCCCAGATCTAACCAAGGGTAGGGCACCAGCTCAGTGCAGGGCTCCTTATATATGCAACCACACTTACTCCATGAGTAATTTGGATTTGGTTATAAACTTAAAAGTGCAACTCTTTGGGGATTGGGTAAGAAAACCAAAACAGACACACAAAGAGAGACCAAGCATGAGATCTGAAACCAGCATGCAGGATTTGAGTAGCTCTAACCACTGCAGGTAAACTGTCTTTCAAAAAGTTACAGTACCTCTAAAGTTAAATGTGTGGAATTTAATGTGACTGTACATAAGACTATGTTTTTATATTTCTCTCACTTGTGCAATTGAAAGGCTGCAAAATATCAAACTCAGAGAAGGCAGAAGTTGATTATTTGTTATAATTGTATTGCAGCTGCATTATAATAATATTAAATTGCAAAAGTAACCAATCAGAAAAAAAAGCAAGGCATTTTTTAAGAGTCTGATTACTTAAAGTCTTGCTAATCATTTGGTTTTCAAAAGGGCTTCTTTTGATAAAGTGACAGGAAACAGGAAATTTTGACATTCCTCAGATAATTACAGTAGGGGTATAATTTGGAGGCATTCTTAAAGGTTCAGTGAACCGAACACGCCTACCTACATGGTCTCAGGTAATCAGACACCTGCTGGTGAGACAGGTGGAAAATAAGGGAAGCTACTCTGCCATACGACAAAAACCCTTTTACCCTCCAAAAGGTAAGGTCAACCAGGGGCTAACATCAGGAAACATAGAGCAAAGTCAATGCTGATAGATTTTCTTGAAAAGAAATTCAATGATTTACAAAAAGCTACAGATTTTGGTCTATTAAAGGTTGTTCACATCTTTAATAAGAAAATGACATGCCTTTTAAGCACTTTGATCCTATCATCAGGCAAGATCACTCCATAGGAATACCTTTAAATATAGGTGATATATCTGATGCTTCTTTTAATGCAAATTACAAATTAATTGCAAAGCTCATATACAAGCTTATGCAATTTATACAGTATACACACACACATTTCTATATATCAAATGCAGCATACTGTCTATATATTGATTCACTGTTACATAATGATTGTTTATCTTCTGCCTTTAGCTGGACTCCTATGGCAATTATACAAGCTGTTACTTCCCAGTTTCTATGTTAAGATGTCAATACAGAAGTTTCAAAACTGGGTGTCTTACACAGAAATAATTTCATATTTTTCTTACTTTATTTAAGTTTTCATCATCACCATTGTAAATTTTGTTCTTGTTCTATAGGTGTTCTGGTTATTTGAATCCTTTAGTTATTAATGAGCATGCTAGTGGATCATACACTGAAGTAGTGGCAGCCTTTCAGCATTCAGTGTTATTTGTCCTGTTGACTCTTCCAACTGTGTGTTAGTTATAATTATTACATTACAATTAAGCAAGCAGAGAAAGTGAATCAATAGGAAAATAAAAAAGAGTTAAGTGTTATGTCAAAATGACATATATTTAAATGTACTAGAAATGAAAAACCCACATTACTGCACTTTACTGAATAGAGAAAATAGTAAGAAAAAAAGACCAGATAATTAAACAATGAGACAAAATTGAGGGAAAATCATTCTGTGATTGTCAAACTGGTTAGCATGAGAATCTGCATTTACGGGAATTCCCCCAGGACTGAACTTGGAAACTGCTGCTCTTGATCACTGGTTCTTCATTCAAATTCTTGAGAAGCATTATGAGAGCAGGATTTTGAATGTATTTGTGAGTCTGAATCTTTCCTACATTTACTGTAGTTGACATTCTTCATTTAGTAGCTAGTGTGGCCTGCAGGGGATGCACTGGCTGCCCAAACCCAACACAAGCAGATACCAAGCACAAGTTTAAGCACACAGCACACTTTTTTTACAAGGCGAACGCTCCATCAATCAAGCACACTTTTTCTTCTTCTTTTTCTCTTCTCTCTGTTTCTGTTCCTCATGCCTTCACTCCTGCTCCAGTGAGCTTCATCCACCTCCTCCCGACCCTAACTCCCTGAGTAACGGCAGCTGGCTCCTTTTAAGCCGCACCCGGGAGCATTCCAGTTGGCCCATTAGCATGATCGGGAAGTACTCCCAGGTGTGGTGAAAGCACAACGTCACAGAGCTCTGCAGTCTCCACAGCTCCTCCAGGCGGCACCACCGGAACCCAACAGGGCTTGATTTCCGGCGCCGCATCCGAGTGGCAGCCTTTCCAGCAGCTCCGTGTATGACTTTATCTTTTTACCTTTTTTTCTATTTTTTTCTCTATTCATTGATCACTTCTACCACTTTCTTTTTTGTGGAATCACTCCCTGGACACTTTTTACTATTTTTACTACTTGACATGGATTTTTACACTCCGAGACTCACCTATTCAAGTAGTCAACTTAAAGCACTGATTTTTTTGTGAATTTCCCCTTGGGATTAATAAAGTATCTATCTATCTATCTATCTATCTATCTATCTATCTATCTATCTAT
>JANRMT010062792.1:53211434-53254988 GCA_026402145.1 Polypterus bichir lapradei
TATCTATCTATCTATCTATCTATCTATCTATCTATCTATCTATCTATCTATCTATCTATCAAACTCCAAATCCCAGAATGTCCTGCCCTCTAGTGAGATAATGTCCTCAGCAACCCCACCTTGGTACTTCCTTCATATCCATTGTATATAAAAGACAGAAATGCTTGCTACAATTCTATAAAAATATTACAGACTCTATTGCTGATTTCTAATTTAATACAATTAAGACAGAAACTGAGACACAATGACAGTTAGACAGCCATTCAATTAAAAGCAGTACGTTGGTTGGAATGAAAAGTTGTACTTACTTAAACACAAATCGTCTTGGACCAAGTTTGAAAACCCATTAAGAAATATCCACCATTTCTGAAACCACTTAATCCAGATTTTTTGGCCTACAGCTTATCTTTGCAGTATTAAGCAGACACCTGGAGTCAGCCTTTAAAAAGGTTTGCCTGGACATACTCCTAATTTATTAACAATCACAATCATCCCTAACATCCATGTCATTAGGTTGTGGAACAAAAATCAGACTACCCAGTGCAAGACATACACACAAAGAAACACTGGGAGAGCAATCAGACTCCATATGGGCAATGACCAAGCCAGGTTCTGAATGCAGGTAACTGGAACCTGTCACACATGAGCTTCTGTGGATCACATTATAGGTTCAACTCAGGTATGCAATACCACTCCTGCACGAGACGGGGCATTTTGGCTATGACTCTTGTCTCTTCCCTCTGCAGCTCTGAAAAGACACCCCCTTGACGGAGAATGACTACCAGCTATTTCCTCCAAGATGCTCTGTCCCTTCAGGTCTGAATTAAGTAAAGGTGACCATTCCTGGAACATAGTGTCTCAGTGCAGACCCAAACCTACTGCAGTATGGTGGTCCTTAGACAGACTGTCGCATAGAGTCATCAGTTGCAATCTCAATATTAGTTTGTGTGCTGGCATTATCAAGTGCTTGTTTATTTTACTAAGTAAGTATTTTTTTTGCAGCTTTTGCTTGGGCTTGTCTGTCCCTCAAACTGTGACATGCTCTAAGATAGAGCACTAACTACTACACCACTGTGCTACCAGCTTGAAAGCCACTTCCCTAAAGTCATTTCAGTTTGCAGTTAAATCGACAGTGTCTCCCATAACTAAGCAAAATTATTCATTTTTTGTATTATTCAGTGAGGCTAAGCAGGCATTATAATTAACTTCTGAAACAATAAGGGTGTTAATGGCAAAAAAGTTTAGTGGTCAATATAGGATATGCTGCAGTAATATAAGAAATATCAAGTAATAGATCACAAGGTTTCCTAACAAAAGAAGTTAGTTACTGGATTATAACCATTAAGGGGAAATTTGGGGTTTAGAAGAAATTAAAGACATTTTTTGCTATAAATATGATTCTGGAAAACAGCAGTTGTATTGTGGGAGGCTTAAGCGAACAGTCCCAAGTAGTCTAAACATTTTCATTTTTATAATAAAAATGGTATACTGTATCTGGACTAAATTCTAATGGCACTTTTCATCTGTTGAATGTTCCTTAAGGAATCCTACATAAATATTGCTGTTAATCCAGGTAACAGAACTTTTATCTAGTGGATGCTACAAGGTACAGTGTGCACCTAGTCGTAAACTCTGTCACTGCATTGGTCCATATATCCTTCTGTTTTGTGAACCAGGATAATTCAGTTCATGGGCAAGGTCCACAAAGATAAATTAACTTTTCTTCTGCAGTATCTTCTGTGCTCTCCCGCTACACAGGAATGCAATTGCAAATTGGTTACTTGCAGGCCTGGGGTATGTTTAAATTTTCATATTCTACCATAACACAATGAAATGTGGCTTCAGACAGGAGTCACGTTTTGAGGTCAACACTGGGGCTGACATCTTAATTAATCATTACCAGTTCAGTCCAAATCACAGAGTGAAAGAAATATGCACGTCAACTGTTTAGCTTGATCTGCAATAGGCTGTCACCTGTTTCTTTGTTTGGTCTTTGCCTTTTGCCTTATGCTGCTGGGTTAGGCTTCCACAGACCTGTACTGCAATATAAATGAAATGATTTTGTCTTTGAAGCAGTTGATTACCTGGGAATTATATGCAGTACACAATATACAGTATATTAAACACTCCATTATGTAACAAACGCATAATAGAATAAGGTGTTGCAGAACTGTTCATAGACCCTGCATTGTGCATATGATTGCACTTTCTTTTCATTTTCTCTGGATACTTTAGCCCCTCTCCCACCCCACATACAACAAACACATGTAGGTTAAGTTAACTCAAAATTCAACAGTTGCCCTGTTTGGGTGTGTGCACCTAGCATTTGGCTGGTGCTCCCCTCAGAGTTGAGTCTCCATTAGATTAGCTGCAGCCTCCCAAACCATAAACTGGATTAAATGGATTTACAAATTGTAATGTTCTTTTATTATACACAGATACTAAATCAATAATACTGTGTTGCCTACAATGCCAAGTTAACTTTGCAGACAAACTCATTTTTTAATACTTACATTATCACTCTGATTCATCACTTTAATAACTTGTGCAGCATATCAACAATAGGAATTAAGGACTTTCTAAATTGTAATTTCTATCCATCCATCCATTATCCAACCCGCTATATCCTAACTACAGGGTCACGGGGGCCTACTGGAGCCAATCCCAGCCAACACAGGGTGCAAAGCAGGAAACAAAACCCAGGCAGGGTGCCAGCCTACCACAGGGCTCACACACACACACTAGGGACAAGTTAGAATTGCCAATGCACCTAACCTGCATGTCTTTGGACTGTGGGAGGAAACCAGAGCAAACTCACGCAGACACAGGGAGAACATGCAAACTACACGCAGGGAGGACCTGGGAAGCAAACCCGGGTCTCCCAATCACAAAGCAGCAGCGCTACCCACTGCGCCACCGTGCCGCCCTTGTAGTTTCTTTTTACAACAAATTAACAGACATGTTGGTTAGCACATTTTGCTTGCCACGTCCCCAGAACAGGGAATTCCAGCTTCACCTGTCCCCAGTATCGTTTTGCCAAAAACAAAAAGAAAATGAAAATGTCATAATTGCATATAAAATGACTTGACAAGTAAACATGACAGATCATTACTTCCATTCCTTTATGTGTTCTGTCACATGCTAATTTGTGGTATTTTGTTCTTGTTTGTCTAAAGTCTGCAGAATTTTTGGATTTAACTTAATTTGGCGAAAGCGTGGTAATTTAAGAAGAATTCTCCAGAGAACTTCAAGATATTGGGTAATGCAAAATATGTACCAAATTGTAGCTTCACTTTTTCTATTACCCTGTAAGAGTTATGTTACATGACATTCAATAACATTAAATACATGCCTAAAGGGCAGGTTTGAGCAGACTGGAAGCCATAAAGAGACAACATGGCTTTAATAAACCCGTGAACAGTATGCTTATGTTTCAGTGCTAATAGTGGGATTCCAGCGTCTGTTTGAATTTATCTGACTTTTATAATCCTTGTGTTAGACTGCAGAGGTTTGGTGTCAGATTAACTTTATTTTTGAACTTTCATCTTGTGAAAAATCTAGTTCTGTTGGGATTAACCCCTTTGTTGTAATAAACAAAATGCCCATTACTAGTGAAATACATTGGCTGTTAATGTTTTTCAAAGTGGCAGCAATGACGCAATGAAATTGGAGTCCACACATATTGTGAAAAGTAATTCTCTGGATGTGTGTGGCTCATTTTAAGTGTGTTTAAAATCACACAAAGCCCAGGGCAGCCAAGGTTATGATACATTAAATAAAAGGAAAGTCATGCTGCATCTTTGAGCCTAACATTTGAGTTCCTCATTTGATCTTTCTTCAAAGCACCTTTCCATTCTTCTTTCTAGCGCCATCATAGGGGTGAAGCTGTGGGTGGGTCCAAGTCACATTCTGCCAACCCAATCAGAAGACTGAATCACCCAGATATGAAGGATTATTTGACATCTGCTTATTTTACCAAACATTTCTGTCATTATCTAAGTAATCGTGATAGGCCATAGACATATTTTAAAAAATGCCATTTTAACACAATTGCTTTTATTAACTCACACTGTACTTGCTAACATTATTCATGAACACTTGCTGTGTGTTAGTTTAGGCATAACATGGATGCTGTTATTAATGTGTTTTGATATGTTACAGGGAAGTAAAGTTCTTTTAGCAAATATTTAAAGAAGAAAGCCAGATCAAACTGTGCCATCTTTCCTCTGCCCAGGGTACTACACGAACAGAGTCATCATGTGCTGGACATTGAATAAGTTTTTAATATTTTATTTAGTAGCAAAATTAATGCAAAATGTTAAAATAGCTGTATCTAAGCGATCAGACATAAAATACTATACATATCACATTACATTATATAAAAAACAGCCCACTCAAAAATACAATCAATGCCATTCATTAATTATTATTTTATTCATATTTTTATTTTTCATTTTATAAATTATTATTTCAAGACATTTATCCAAATTTTCCTCAATTAGCTGAGCACATTGAACTGTTTCTATCATTCTGAAAACTTCAGTATCTTTAAGTCGTCATTTCAAATTAGGTATTTTTCTGTTCTCTATCAGTATGAGGATAGGTATCTGATCTGTACTGAATACAATTTAGTATTATATTTTAACTTGACTTGTGTGATATAAAAAATTAGGCAGCAGACAGAAAAAGGGTTGGGGATAGCCACCTCGTATAATGAAAAAAAAATACAGCAAATGAAAAGAAACATATCTTTACAGAAGCGGAGTTCACAACTGAACTGACTAACTAACTGATTGAGACTGCTCTATAAATATGGTGGGTAGGAGGGAGAGGTGGAGTCAAGACAGGAACTGATGTGGCAGGAAGGGGAATTCTGCGTAGTGGAAATGATGTCATTAGGGTTGGCCGGAAGTGATGCCAATAAGGGTGGATAAATGGTGATGTCATTAAGAGTCAGGGTTGTCGGCTGGGCTGCAAAGGAATACGAGAAGAGAGGATCAGGTGAGAGCACCAACTCTCAGTCTGGCTGACAAATAACACTTTTTGAGCCTGTAAACTGTCCTCCATGCACATGTGTGTGACACTTGTTGTTTACTTACTGTTTCATAATCCTTAAAAGTAATAATGTATATTATTCAAAAAAAGAAATGAGTCATTAATCCCTGCTGAAACATTGCAGACTCTGACATAATCCCTAGAAATGGCAGGTGAGAGAAATGACCCCATCATCAGATCACTCAGTGGGTGGGCGATCAACCCATTTAACCAAAATTGATAACATTCTAAACAATAAAATGGTCAAAGATCTCGGCTGCTTATCTACAAATTGTTATGTGTGGTATAGAATAGAGCACAAGAAGTGTTTCCATTTGCTGTAAAATACAGTATACTGACAACTTTCCAAAAGGTACACTGGTGAAGTAGCCATATTCACAAACATAAGAATGAACTGTCCGGCATGTGTGATTATGATACAGAGGTCTTTTTAGGAACTCAAACAAAGCCAGATTGTCTCCAACTCATCATTAAACTAGTTGGGCTTCATTTAACAGTGAGCCTAAACATCTTATTTTCACCAATATGTGACAGAAAATATCACTGGGCTAAAAATTGGATTAAAGCAGGCTTGGTCATGTTTAGGGCACAGGTTTTAGTATGTGATTGCACTGTATCAACTCTTTATTAATATTATTATTATTATTATTAAATGACATTTTCTACAACTTTGCTGTTAATTTATTTCCAGACTTTCACTTTCAGAGATTGGTATTTTTAAGATGGACATTTTCTAACTTGTTTATTGGCGGAGCTGCAATTTGCTTAATTTCTTTTTTCTCCTCAGCGGATGTTATGAAGTCCGTAAAAGAAATTCTCATCCCAGTCTAAAATCATAGCCGACCTCATCATCAGTCATGAAACAATCCATGTCCAGCAGCTACACAGATAAATGAAGAAAGTGATAACTGTCCCCAAATTTATATCTGCCTTACATGCAGTAGTCCTGTGTGGTCCATACATATACTCTCACACTTTTAGTCCTGGACCTCATAAATCTGATGTCCACCAAACTCTTGTGATACCCAGGTCTTTATCCAGGTGACCTAATCTCCAGAGATGCCCATGTTTTTTCATGAGAAAAAAATCGTTTTCTGCTACAACACTCCCTTTAAAAATGTTTTGGGTAGTTTTAGGTAGTAAAGACATAATCAACAAAGAATAAAGGAAAATAAGTGAATCAAACTACAAATAACTGAACAAGCCAATTAGATCATTACCAAAATGAAAAACAACTTTCCAAAGAAAAATAAAATAAAGCAATATCCCGGATCTATATTATTCTTACATAGCTGTTCTACAGATCTTTATGGTGTTGCTTTTTTGGTTTATATTTTCATTACTTTAGTATGGGCTTTTGGTTACTTTTCTTTATGTACTCTGTTACAGCTAAAATAAAATGTATATAAAATATGCAAATATTTTCATTGCTGTTATCTGCTTTTCAACTGTAAACTATTTGTTAGCCCTCTTATAACCATACTTTTTGTAGCTGTAGTGTGACAGTTTCCATGTATAGAAGCATATTTCTGCCACACAAAAAAAATTGCATTGTTTTGCTAAAAAAATTGCGCTATAATGCTAAAGATAATGCTTGGTGTGGTTGTTATCATCATGCACGCATGTGTTACAGACATCCAGTGATGGCTAGTGAGGGATAACTTAAGGATACGCATACATGCAATCGACTGACAAAAACTGAAAAAAAGTTAAAAGTATACATTTAATCCAGCAAGTGATAAATGGTAAATTTAATCTGCACCTTATAGTAATGAGGGAGTGAAGTGTATGTTGTGTTGTGATGTATGGGGGGAGTGTAATTGCCCAGAAGGTACAATGGAGATAAGAAGAAACATGGCATTGTCAGTATGACTGACAGCATCTCCAAAACATCAAATGCAAATGCCACCAGAGACTATCCATCTTGATGCCATGGAGAAGATTGTGGAGGAATTCTATAGTTGCTATAACTTTTCTCTAGTGTTAATGCTGCCGAATACCCAAGAACTAAAGAGCGAGATGAAGTACCACTAATCCTACAGTCAAAGCTTAGGAGCACTATCATGTCAATGAAAAGTGAAAGGCAGGACTGGATAAGATCACTGTCAACATTGCGAAGACTGGTGAGTCCATCCTCCATCCCTGTTTGTATGTCTGTTCACACAGTGGAGAACCTTGACCGGTGTTTCATCTTCATGTAAAGTGAGAAGGACCAAAGAAAGGACTGTCTTCTCATTTACCCCTACAGCTACCTATAAGGTCTTCATGAAGGTGGTCGTCAACTGAATTTGAACTGGTAGAAGAACAACTGGTAGGCAAAGCAGCATGCAACAAGAATTGTTATTGCATGGACCATGCAAACTTGATCTAGACCAGCTGGGAGCACTGCCTTTCCCTTTCACTTATGTTTATTGACTCCAAGAAGATCTTGGACATGGTTGATCATGGAAAAATCATCCAGTAATGCAATAAAGTCAAGGTGTCATCTATATATTTCTTGAGAGCTACTGTGACTCCAGCACCATTATTCAGTTGTTTAAAGAACCTGTTACATTACCTGTCAAGAAGTATACCAGGGGAATGGTACCAGTCCCCACCACTTTTTGACATGGACTAAAAATATAATTGGTGAGCATAACTGGGATGAATTCAGAGACAACGTCATAGGCAGAGGCTAAAACATATATGCATTGCAGATGACATTGTCCTCATTGCAAGAACATCTAAAGGAGCCTTAATGATCCTCCTTGGACTCTGCCAGGCAAGCAGCCTTTGAGGACTCTGCATCAATTGCTTCAAGGGCTACTATGCTGTGGTGTTTTCTCATTTCATTTGTTAAAAGGTTTTGAATGTTGATGTTTGAATATGAACATTAATCGTTTTCAATAGCTTCAGTAGATTATATCTATGCCTATGATTACCATTTAACCATTGAAACCATTAAAACTTTACTCTAGAAACAAATATTGTAAGGATATACAGCACTTACTATGACAAGCATAGTAAAATAAGGCTGGAATCGTTATTGAAAACAGAAACATTGGCTGTATTTTCCATTTGAATGCATGATGTGGCCAAGTAATTAAGCCCAAAATAAGAAATAACTCCAGATATGATGCCAGTTCACCACAATCCACTCTGAGATGCAAACCTTCCCTTATATTCAACAGTTAAATATTTAAGTCTTCATTTTGCCTGACTTTCGTGATTTTGAACTTTAAGAGGAATTGTGAGTACTGAGAAAAAGCTCTATGTAATACCATGTTGTTGAGATAAATAACATGCATTGAAAACAGTTCATCAAGTGAATAAGTGAATTTTGCTATGAGCTGCTTTTTATAATTATTAGCTTGAACTTTTTTTTGGCTTACAGCAGAGTTAAATAATACTGGCCCTGCAGTGCCACATGGCTGCAGGCTTTGGTTCAAAGTAGTTTCTTAATTCAAATCTAGTTTTAGCTCTTAATGAGGCATATCATTTAATTAAATGACTTAATTTTACTTTCATTTCACCATATCAGAAATTTATACAAGGGTGTGTTTTACTTTTTATTAGAAAATCTTTGCATATTAGAATGGATCCCAGTCAATGTTCAAGTTCATTATCTATCCATTCTTTCTAGAGTACATTGAGCCTCTTTAAGACAAATGATGCTAATAGTATTGGATAAGCTAATTGGCTGTTGGCTATTTATTTATTTATATCTCTTTGTTAATTAGTTGCTGATTTCAGAAAAAAATTAAACATTTCAAACAACACAGTTTAGCAAAATTAATCGAAAGTGTAGATTATAATTCCACACTAAAACGTTTGGCAAGTATAAGCATCCCCATATGCTACAGATGTAGAAACAAAACAAAAGTTTTCAAATCATTCACTTCTGTTGAAAATATAGCAACTGAAGCAGTTCTATAGCTTCTGGAAATGCTAAGAAAGTTTGAGGAAAATTTAACCTCCAAATTGGTTTCAAATGTATAACTCTGTTGACCCTGCAGATCAAGATTTTAAAATCAGTCAATTGGTTTGGAGGACCCAAGAATAGACAATGGCTAAACACAATAGCAGCACAAGCCAAGCAAAGTATAATAATAATTAAAAGACATGAGAAGGTTAACATCAAGTCATTACCAGAAAAAAGGGAAGCATTTAAGATTTTGTTAGAAAACTGAACACTTATAATGGTGTTACACTAGATCAATATAATATAATATAATATAATATAATATAATATAATATAATATAATATAATATAATATAATATAATATATATATCAATAAAGTGGCTTAAATGGAGAGTTCTTGTTTTGAAGTCCCTCAAAGATGGCACATGTCAATCGATGACAGATGATAATCTAAAATGTTGACTTACTATAATTATTGAAAACTGGGGCAAAAAAACACAGGAGCATCTGAACCACTTTGAAGATTTACCAATGAAGACTCTATTGAAAAAATTAAAGAGTAACCTGGAAACTCCCAGGAAGGAACTATGACCACAAGAAGGCAGTTCAGTGTAAAAAATAAAGCACAGGAGTGTAAACAGAAGGCAAGAGTGTTGTTTCACAATGGTAGCAGTCAACACATCAAGACGTAGAAATTTTTACAGCCACACATATGTTGTTTGCCAAGTACAAAAATGTACAGAATTCATTGTGTTTGGAGACATGTGACTATTAAAGCCCAGCTCATGGTGTCACTATCAGCAACATGGAAGTGCTTAGAATTGTGATTGATGATTGTCATTGCATGAGCTATTAAAGTAAGACACAACATGGTATTGGTTTAAAATGCAAATGTAAATTTTAAGGCACTAACTTTCTCTGCTCAAGCACTTTACAAGTGTAAGCGCCTATACTAACTATGGCATTGGCATTACACTACTTCAAAGCCCTATTAATCTATTGAAAGTTCTCATTCTTCAAAGGACACTGAAAAGCATTACATTCAAACTAGTATAAATGTATGTTTCTGCAATTTATGGACATGGAAGCACTTCTACTACTGTGTGTGTTGTAACGCAGTAGATATTGCCCTAGCACTAGAAATATTATGGGATAGACTAAGAGAGTAAAACTACATGCGGGAGGCAGCAGAACATGAGTTCACTGGTTGTTCAATAAAATGAAGGTTCAACGATAGAACTCTGTCCATCTTCCAATCACAGAAAATTATTTCCAAACACCACATCATGGTTATGTGACTCACAAGAATATGTTTTTCTGAAGGAAGAGCATGTTACTTGAGCTTTCATTTATTTTATTTCACAGGTGACAGAGATAAAAACACCAACATGAAAAATGAATAGCAAGATAGGCAAGGGATGATTTATTAGGCAAACTTATTAATACTGGGAAAATCTATAAGTAAGAGTCAAGGAAATGAAGAATCAACTGTTCTTGCTATTTTGGCTATATGTTTTTTTCATTTTATTTATTCATTTATTTATTTACATTTGTTTGTTTAGATGTTCTCTACTTTTCAGGGGTGGTGCCATATTGTTTATAGTAATGTTGCTAGTTATATTGTTATCAACCTTTTAGTTTTGATTATATATTTTTTTACTTTTTTATTTTGGGTTTTATACGTAGAATTAATTTTTGTTAATAGGTAAATTTTTTTAAATGTATTCAAAGTAGTAAAATAACTGTTTGAATAATTTCCCTGCTTCATTTTGTGGAGTGTTTGCTACACCATTGCTAGGGGCTTGTAGTGGTGAGATCACAACTTGTGGTGTTACCAGTTCATTGGGTTATAGGTAGTCACAATGCAGTATCTGGCATGTAAGACTGAAGATAACTTCATTGAGTATTTGCATAAGGATTTTGACTGTGTGGTTTATCCTGGTAAAAGAACTTCAAAAATTACTTTTGAGTTTGATTTAGGGTTTTGTTTTTGGCTTTGATGTCAGTGAATTTGGATCTTCTGGTATCAACCTTTGAGTGATTATTTTCAATATGTTTTATCTCCTTGCCCTTTTCTATTTAAATCAGCTCTTTCCTATTTACAGCAGAACAACTGCCCCTATAAAAGATGGTAGTGTGCTGCAGTTTGTATTCTAGTATTGGTCCTTCAATAAAATAGTAGACACCTCTGCTAAATGGTGGTGGCAGTTAGGCACCTACAACATCATAAAAATTAATAGAATGAAAATAACAAATAATTAAAATAACAAGAGACAGACAACGAAAATCATAACATGATTTAATTTCCCAAAACAAAGATTTATAGTGTAGACTGCTTCTTAAGACTTCTGGAAAGGTCTGTGACTTTGAATTTTTGCTTTATATGTTGGTTTTTGTGCTCAATCTCTTTTGACTAACATGTTTCTGACCCCTGCCTGATGAATGACCATTCCTTTGAAAACCTAAAGAATAGAGATGATATCTCTCTGCCGCTCAAACAATTTAAAGATTTGCTCTTAAAAACAAATATAATACTGAGGGACTAACAGATGGTATTCTTCACCTTGACTGCTCATATTCTATCAAAAAGACATTCAAGGTAGCACAATGACTGATAAATATGTATGTCTCTGAGATATTCACGTAGTTTAAGAGGGATATTTGTGTTAAAGGCAAAGCTGTACACAATAACAAGTTTTAAGTTTAAACATTTATGCAAACAATCAGCCTTTATGAACACTTGCATTTCAGTTTTTGGGAAGAAACACACTATTTTTAGTGTTTACATTATATATATATTATATCCTTTGCATAAAACAACGCACCTGTGAAAACTAAAAATTCTAATTTTGTTTAGTATTGATTTGATAGGTTTGAAGGAGGTCATGGGTACAATGATAATGATGAAATGTAGTTACTGCTAGGAAATCCTAATGAAGAAAAAAAAACTTAATTGTATTTTTTTAAATGGAAGAATGATCACAGTCTAAAATTTGTTTTCTACATCAGTATTTTTAAGCTTCTCAGAAATCTTCATAATTGTATTTATGAATAAATTATTTATACAGAGTAGATACATTTAAAATGCAGATCTACAATTTTGTTTAAAAATCATTTACCACTTTTGTAAGTATAACTTAATATTTCCATAGTTCATGAATTATTACTGTAAAGACCAACTCACTCAGGGTAAATAATGTAAAGGTTGGACTTCTTAGAAAGCAGTTACAGCATTTTGATTTGACTAAAGTATGATAGTTTTGCATTGAAAAAGTCTTTTCATTCAACCTTTTGACAATAGCCACTAGAAGAGAAAACCAAATTTAAACAGTCTAGATGAGAACAAGCCATTCAGCTCTACAAGTTTAGCAATCATATTTGTCTACGTTTTTCAAAATTATTTTGACTGAACTTTGAAGTTCCCTCAACTCCCAGTCTCTACCATTCATCTTGGTAATTTATTCCACACGTCTATGGTTCTATGTAAAGAAACATTTTCTAACATTTGCCCTTAACAAGTATCCATCTATGTCCCTGTATTCTCGTTGAGGAACTCATTTCAAAGTAACAGCTGTTATCCACTGTGCTATTTGCCCAAAACAATTCTGAAACCTCCGATCACGGTACCTCATAATCTCCATGGAAAGGTTCAGTTCCTTCAGTCTTTCCTCACAACTCATACCTCTTAGTCCCAGAATTGGCCTAGTCCCAGGAATTGCATGGCTGTGTATGTTTTTTTTTTAAAAAAAAAAAAAGGACATCAAGACTTTATTCAGTATTACAGTTTATGGTCTCACCAGTTCATTATATAACTTGAGCATAACCTTACCCTACTTGGTCTACACACATTTTGTTATATAACCTAATATTGTACTGGCCTTCTTAATGACATTTAATGTATATACTGTTTCCATGTACATAGTGATGAGTGCATAATGACTCCAAGGTGTTTTGTGGAAGAATAATTTTAGGGTAACATATCATTCATCTTAAAGAAAAAACATAAAGGGTTAATAAATGTAGAAAACCAAATAAAGGTCAAGTGACAAACAAAATGTACACTGAAATATAATATTTGGTTTAGGAAAAATACTGCGATGGTCAAGTAAATAAAGAACCAGAAGAAAGGTTGATGTAGTATACAAAATGTACTGAAGGATGACTAAGAGATGACTTAAGAAATCAGGAGATGTTTTATAAACTAGAATGGACAGTTGTTATATGCACAGAAATTTCAAGGGTGGTGGCTCATCTCAAAAGGTATAAGAAGAACCAGAATATAATAGACTTTTATTTTATATAAATCATTTGGATGTGAACCAACGAATCAACCAGAGTAAAATGTTTGCTTTGAGTGACACTGTATGTACATTGAACAGTTTATAAAATGAATTCTTTGTTTCTATGACCATTCTGTTCATGATGTAACATACTGTTTTTGAAGAATGCTCCCTCCAAGGCATTTTGCTGAGGAGTAATTAAAACATACAATGAACAGCTTTTCTCCTGCCTGATTACTGACTTGTCCTGTTAGAGGATGTTTCTTTTTTTTAATAAGATGTTAAATTTCGACCACAGTTTCTCATGTTGTGTACTTTCAAATTTTGGATCATGCAATCATACCTAACATTTTTACTTTCCTCATGTAATAATTTACTTAAATAAAATTTAATTTTCCAGAAATTTGCCAAAGCCTCTATACTGTTTGTATCCTTCTATAACACATACTTTTCTCACATTTTGCTATGTTGCGGCCTTGTACTAAAATCATTTAAAGCTATTTTTCCCTCATTAAACAGCACTCAATATCTCAGAATGAGAATGCAAAATCATAATTTTAGAAATGTCTACAATTTTTTTAAAAATAAAAAGCTGAAACCTCACATTGACACAATGTTATTTCATCCTTACAATTCGTAATGCCCTTTACTTCCTATTCTGCAGTTCTATCAATACTAAAATACTCAAAGTACCTCTTTAGGTCATGTTTCACCTTTTTTTCAATTTTTCCTCTTCCACTGCCTTTTAGCTTTACAAATATCCTTTTATTGGTTGCTCTCATAAGCTCAGTGGTAGCGCTGGAGTTATTTGTCTTGGATGACTTATACAGTGTTTTTTTCATGTGCAACTTGTTTTTTAGCACATAATTTATCTACTGTTGAATTCTTCTTAATATCTTACTTCTAATATTTGGGATGAACTTTTAACTCTGCTCAACTGCTCCTTATTCATTCATGTATTTTCCAGAAAATGTGATGTATATTGCCAAAGTATGGTACATTCGTAGAATTCTTCATAAAACCAGCTAATTGATAATGTAGGTTATAATTAAGGTAAATGTATGCATAATAAAAACAAATGAATAATAATTCACTCTTAAAAATATTGCCTGTTAACAAAGTAAACATAAGAAAGAAGAAATGTTATGTACCTTACAAAAGTATTTTAGTAATTTGATAGCTGTTAAATACATTAAAAAAGTCCAGATGTGTGTACTGTATATTTAATAAACAGGTCACAAAGGAAAGACACACCCTTAGCCATTAAGCTGTGTATTGTGAAGTATTATATTTAATCACATCCTTGAATAAATGATAACTGTTATTTATTTAAAGTGATGGCAGCTGTAAAACCATGCGCCTCCTGATTTGACCCTAGAGTGTTATATGTGTTGCATTGTTTTATAAGCTTAAGCAGGCAGGGGTTGGATGGAGGCTGGAAAATTTACTCAGACAGTGCATTTTCAAAATTTTGTATAAAATTTCATCTAATGCAATGGTGGCGCCAGAAGTGTGGATACATAGGTACTGTTCATAATGTGTTTATATAACATGACTACATGCTATTGAGATCTTTCAAATTCCATCTTAAGAGCTTTAGACGCTCCAAGTTCACTCATCCAAGACCCTTTACATTCTCAAATAACTCCAAGTCCATTTTGTTTCAAAGCAGCCTTGGGCACTATGACAACTCAAATAGATAACAAAATGCAGTTATGTTATCAGTTCACAGTTCTCAAAGCAGTTAACAGAGTGGCTCTAATAAATATTATGTCATGTATTTGCTTTATATATAAACTGCAGATCCTGTTTTCTTGTATATTTACTCTATGCACTTAGATGTTTATTCCAATTTGCTAGCTAAAGCATTTTGAGTGTGGGATTTATTTACATTTAAAATTAAACAATTTATTTGAGTTACTGCAATACACAAAAATAGCATGGCACACTAAACTAAATTATTTTGTTACGCTAAAATGGCATGATACACTAACTAACACTAATCTAATAAATTGACATGCAAACAAACAAAATTATCCACTGCAATGTTTCAGAGATCTGGAGCTTACCCCAAAGGTAAGTAGAACCAAAAACAGTTTATCACAGGTCACGTTCGCAGTCTCACTTACAGATGAGGTAATTTACAACTATTACTTAGCCTAACATTTTATTCAGAGAAAAGCCCACTTGAAAAGAGGAAAACATAACGCAGGAAATGACTGGTGCGAGAATCGAACCCAGATCACTAAGGATTTTGGAAAACATCATTATCTTGCTTCACAGCCTTATTTTTAACCATTGGAATTTCTCATTTATTTTGTTTTGTGAGTCTACCATTAGCACTCTTTTAATTGAAGTACCTGCATATTTCTAATAATACATCATTAACAAATGCTTACAGGAAAGTGATTGTTTTTTGTTCTTCTCTGGACTAATCTAAAACAGGTGCCCTTCTACAGATTACTTTATCCGTATGGTCTGTGGAGTGTACATGTTCTCTTTGTGCTTTCGTGGATTTGGGTGAATCACTGTATGTGATTGTGGTTAGTTCTAAAGTACTCCGAAATGGACTGACAGCAGTGTTGGCTCTTGTCATATCCTTGATGGTGTTAGGATCCAGCCCAGTTTTGCACTATGTAGGTTGTGTTAATGGGTACACGAGTTACGTGCAACCACTGCAGTCATGCAAGTTTATTCAGTGTAATGAATTTCTCCATCATTTTTCATATTTAAAGATGTATTTTCAGGGATATTTTTTATTTAATATACTTTGTTAATCCCTGAGGAGAAATTGTTTTTTCACTTGTCCTTTGGGGGTTAGAGTGCAGGGTCAGCCATTGTACAGCGCCCCTGGAGAAATTTTAAGGTTAAGAGCCTTGTTCAAGGGTCCAACAGAGTAGGATCCCTTCTGGCAGCAATGAAATTTGATCCAGCAACATTCATCACCACATACTTCAATACCAACATAACCAGGTGTGGACAGTGTGGTGTAGTGGTTAAGTCTTTGGACCTTAAAGGTTGTGAGTTTAAATCCTGCTACTGATATTGTATGACCATGAGGAAGTCACTTCACCTGCCTGTGCTCCAATTAGAAAACCAAAAGAAATGTAACTAATTGTATCATAAATGTTGTAAGTCGCCTTGGATAAAGGCATCAGCCACATACTGTAAGTAAATGTAAGTGCAGTTCTAGTAATATCCCAGTCACACCACAAAGGACTTACAGAGTTACTCACTAGAAACCTTTCACTAGTCAGAGGACCAGGAGCCTCATGTATAAATGGTGCGTACGCACAGAAATGTTGCGTACAAAAGTTTCCATGTTCAAATCATGATGTATAAAACCTAAACTTGACGTAAAGCCATGCACATTTCCACGGTACCTCATACCCTGTCGTACGCAAGTTCTCCGCTCTGTTTTGCAGACTGGCGGCACCCAGCGTCAAAGCAGTGCTACTGTTCCTGTGTGGTTTATCTTTCTTTTTCAGATCCACATCCCTGACGCGGCTTTATAAATACACTGAAATCAACCGCATATTGTTTATTAGTTTAATGCATCTGATTGTAATTAACCTGTAACAATATAATGGACCACAGAATGGTCAAACTATTCTAAATACCATAGCTGCTTTAGCGTTATTACTCTCACTGCATCTTCTTCTTCTTCTTTCAGCTGCTCCCGTTAGGGGTTGCCACAGCGGATCATCGTTTTCCATATTAATCTCACCTCACCACTCGGAGTAGCTGATCGGACAGAGAATTATTGGTATACAGCATCAAACACACGCTGCCTCAGCCATGCTTCCTATTTGAACTACTTCTCACATGGATATCATTTTTAAGATGAAATGCAGCAAAATATGTGTATTATATTATACAAATAAAACTTTAACTTTATTCAAATAATCTATATTGTTAATAATTAAAGGACACGGTGTCGCTACGCTAGCAAGGCTCTGGCTCTGCTTCACTGGGACTGGTGTGAAGGATAGAATAATTAAACATGTACTACTACATAAGATATTTCAATGTTCCTTAAAGGTTTTGAAGAATCTGCGCCACCGTGTTCCCATTTTTAATAACATGCTTTAACTCCTATCATCATGAAAATGATATCACGCATACATCTCAGTATTTTAGTTATTCAGAGATCTGTAATATCATGAATGTAATGGATTGTGTGTCCTGTCGGAGGCAGAGAAAGCCGGTTTAAGAAGCACATAGTGATTCACACACATAGAGCACATAGAAGATCAAATACAAAACAAAGCATTTAACATACTACATCAGTTACAATGGGATTTGAGAAACTAGTAAATTAAACGATTTTAAGATTAAGTTTATGATGTTCTACTTTAATGACAAAATAAACTACGTGATTAAAGTGGAAATTTCGAGATTAAAGTTGACATTTCATGCTTTTTCCCCACTGTGTGCTTTTTTTTTTCTCTGTACCCTAATAAGCTTTCATATGACAACAAAACAGTGGGCTTTAACTCGCCTTTTCACAGCGACTTTGATATGCGACTTCTTTTTTATTTCAGGCACTGTGTGACTTTGTGAACTTGAGCTTTTAAGTTTCTCCGACACGCTATGTCACTCGATCAGCTTCCTTTTCTTGTTTATACCATTGTTTAAACCAACAAATACTATGTTTTTCCTTGCCTCCACTTGGTATTCGCTGAAATTGTTCTATTTTTCCTCGTGGTTTTGCCATTGTCTTTTCACAGAACACTGAGCTTAAGGGCTATTAATATTGATTTACATATTCAAAGAGGCGTAATTCTGGGAGGAGTTGGGGCGGGACAGCAGGCGCGTGCACATGCGTTACTTTTCCAGCTGATTGGGATTTATGTAGTAGAAGAACGTGGAAGTTTGCGTACGTGCAGATTCCTGTATCTGGATTTTTCTGTGCATACGCACATTCCTGCTGTTGTGCTTACGCCATGTTATAGTGTGAGTTCTACGCACGGCGTTAAAAATGAGGCCCCAGGAGCAGTTTGGTAGCCTCATACCTTGATGTCACAAGGAAGTGTGGTGCAACATGTTCAAATGCTTAACTTCTATTCTGGGCGGTGATTGGTATATGATCTGCAGTCTTTTTAATGCATGTTTTCCTTTACAATTCAAAATAGACATTAATCTTAAAATGGCACACAAGACAGTCAGCCACAGCATTAAAACTACTGACAGATGAAGTGAATACCAATGATTGTCTCAATACAATGGCACCTGTCCAGGAGTGGGATATATTAGGCAGCAAGTGAACAGTCCATTATTGAAGGTGATGTGTTGGAAGCTAGAAAATCGGGCAAGAGCAAGGATCTGAGCAACTTTGAAAATGGCCAATCTGTGATGATTAGACAGCTGGGTCAGAGCATCAGCAAAACAGCAGGTCTTGTGGGGTGTTCCGGTTAGGTACCTACCAAAAGTAGTCCAAGGAAGGACTACCAGTGAACTGGCAACAGGATCATGGGCTCACAATGCTCATTGATGTTTGTGGAGAGTAAAGACTAGCCCATTTGGTCTAATCTGACCGAACAGCTCCTGTAGCACAATTTGCTGAAAACATTAATGCTGATAATGAGACAAAGGTGACAGACCAAATAGTGTATCACAGCTTGCTGCCTAAGGGGCAGCGTAGCCACAGACAGGTCAGACTGCCCATATTGACCCCTGTGTACTGCCAAAAGCACTTGCAATGGGCATATGAGTGCCAGAATCACATTTTCTTTTATAACATGTGGATAGATGGGTGGATATGTGTTGTTTGCCTGGATAAGAGATGGCAGCAGGATGTACTATGGCAAGAAGGCAAGCCAATGGAGGCAGAATGTTGCTCTGGGTAATGCTCTGCTGGTAAATGTTTGCTCCTGGCACTTTGAAACATATTACCTACTTAGAAATTGTTGCAGATTACATACACCCTTTCACGGAAATGGAATACCCTGATGGTAGTGGCCTCTTTTAGCATCATATTGTGCCCTGTAACATTCCTAAAATTGTACAGGAATGGTTTGGGGAACATGACAAGGATGTCAAGGTGTTGATTTGGCCCCCAAATTCCCCAGATCTCAATTAGATTGAGCATCTATGGGATGTGCTGGAAAAGTAAGCCAGATACCTAGTGGTCTCACCTTGCAACTTATAGGACTTAAATGATCTGTTGCTAATGCCTTCTTGCCAGATACCACAGGACATCTTTAGAGGTCTTGTGGAGTACATGCCTCGATGGGTCAGAACTATTTTGGTGACATGAGGGGAACCTACATTGTTGCTGACCTGTGTATTTTGTAGTCTTCACCAGTCAGAACAATTTAACATAGCACAAATTTTAGAAAGCTTTTACTTTTCAGCCATCAGATTGTAACTAGTAATTTGGTAACAACCACTTTTCCTGAGTGATAGTAATTTTCTAATGGTTAGTATCAGTCACTGCATGATTTGAATTGTGAAATGATTACTCTGTAAATTGTATTTAAAGAAAATCTGTTAAATTGCCTTAGACTTTTGTGTAATGAAGACTGACAAAGTGGTGTCTAATGCAGCTGTTGTTAAAAAATAAGATAGGACGGTGTAAATGGTTAGGAACTAGACTGTGCAACACTCAGCATTTATGAGGACAAAAAGCAGCAATTTATTAAGTCATTAACTATACAGAAAGATCAATTTAAGTCTCATGTTTTAGATTTTTTTTTAATTAGATGAAATCATAAAGAAAGTAGTAAAAGGTCAGATACTATATAGCAAATACATTTTAAACATGGAATGTGATTGAATCTTTCCTAAACACTGCATTTGTAAGAGAAAAAGGTTTGGTGCCTTTATTGGCCATTAGTGTCTGGAAACAGAACAGAGGGCATCATTCATTCATTCAGTACAGATAAGACCCTTAGACCCCTTTTGAAATGCTTAAATAGAAAACAGGATCCAAGCTAGAGTGAACCATTTGATTGGCTAGATGGGTACTGACTGTATTAATGAAAGTGACACTGTTATTTTTTTGGCTTTTTGTTGCCTCTTCACTTGTTGGTATAATGTACTGTACAATTTGATATGGCAGTGAAGAGCTTAGCTCAAAGTAGAAACCTTTTATTAATGATAAAATGCTGAAAAGAATAATGGTATAAAGGAGATGCTCTCTTTTAAGGCCTGTACCTTATTTATAAAAGATGACCATATTTTGTTAGCAATAAAGAAAATTCCATTATCTTCAGAAAATAAGGGCAGCTGGACTTAATCTTCTGATGATGAGGTGGGGGTGTTAGGGAAATGAAGTAATTTGGTGCTGTTGTTATATTTGAATCCAAGAAGGAAAAATACATTTTCACCTGTATGAGCAATAGAAGAGTGATAATATCTTGATACACTGCACAGCTTTTAAATCCCAGTACCTGTTTGGCTTTGATGCTATGAAAAGAATTAATTTTTTATTCCTTAATAGGTATGCTTAAGACATCTTTGGTAAGCCTTGCATATTTTATTTTCATTACAACAGAGTTGTAAATCCTCAATGGCAACAGCACTTTTTACTTTTATAAATTCAGGTCTGATTTAACAATGGAATGTCTCTTCATAAAGCTAGTAGGTAAGCAGTTTAAACATTCTCAGATCAAATGTCAGAAGCTTAAAATTAGAATATTAACATGGCACAGATACATGCACATTGTTATTGTTGTAGGATTTATTGAAAGAGTGCAATATTCTGTGACTGTATGAACTATTGTAGACTGGAGTTCACATAAGCCACTTGATATACGGTATAATGAATGTTGCACTCTTTCAGTATATTTAAATGTTTATGTTGCTGCAATTTATTACAACACCAAATATGAACTTTCACCAGCTTGCATAAAAAATATTCAATAAAAAATATTCAAAAAATATGCATTCTGCAAACACTACTTTAATTTATTTACATTTAAGGTCTGTTTTTAATATTAGTGTACAGAGTGGTCTGTTAATAAAGGAAGTATAACCTAATGAAAGCCCAAGTGTATCCCCCAGAAGGTGCTATATTCACTATGTGACCATCTATGCATCCCCTTCTTGATGGCCACTGTACTGTACTGTATATTCACTGTTTTCCAATAAGCTACATATGTTTAGCTTTAAGGAACAGATGCATCACTGTGCATTAGATAAAGAAAGAAATTTGAGAAAAACGTCCTTGCTTTTAAATAAGTCTGGTGTTGAAGGTGAATTGAAATTTCATTTACATTTATTAAAAACTTTTTTGTCAATGAATATTTGCTAATTTAATTTCTTAACATCCAACCTCTGTGTTTCTAACTGTAAAGATCTTTCATATTTACACCTTCACTTAGGAATGACACTACAAGCATATGACTGTAGCTTGGTAGTTGGCACCAGATGAGCCTGGAAGAGTGTATTGGGAACAGCAACCTCTGGAAGATTTTCATAACATTTTGATTTTCATCGCATTGTATTTGATGTAGGGCTGTCAAACAATCAAAAATTTAAATCACAATTAATTGCAACATCTTTTGATTAATCATTTGTTTAACCAAGATGTTTCATGTGTCCAGTAGTCTCTTGTGAATGGAATTCTTTTACAACTTCTTAGTTGCTCAAATGACAAAGACTTGTGTCTTTCATATTAATCCTTGATAAGTGACACAATTGTCCCATGTGAAGGTAAATGCATACAAATTGTCAGAATTCACTGAATGATGTCTCTCTAAATTTTGAGCTCTACAGTCTGATAAGGTCCATTTTGCAATAAACAGGTAGTTAATGCTATAGACTTTATTTCATTTATGGACATAAGTCAAGTTGTACATTCATGGATTGTAGCCTGCTGAAGATTGTTCTGCCTCATGTTAGAATTATTAACAGTGGCATCATGCAATTTTTATTTTTTATAAGTGATAAGCAAAAGATATTGTACTTATGTGATATTTGAATTTGCCCTGACTGAGAAATTTAAACATTTTGAATTATCCCCATTTTCTGTCTGTCTGAAATTCTTAACTTGTGACTTCTTAGTAGTCAAAACTAGAAGTAAGATTTCCCAACTCCCACCCTGCCCCTAATATTGTATTTGGGAATTTTAACAATTGATTACAAAGAGTTTTTTTCTGTGGTTGTGCATGTGTTTTAATTTTTCTTATACACATCACATTGTTTTAATGAATTGTTTTTAATGTAAGAACAGCAGCATAGTTTGATAAGGAATATAAATGAGAAAGCCTAAAATATTTTTAGTTTACAAATATTACAGTGTTACATATCAGTCCAGATTAAAAGAAGCAGAAAAGTAAGTTACATATGACTTCAGATCAAAAATGAGAAAAATAACTCAAAGTCAATTGAGAAGGCTTAGTGTCTTTATGTTTTATCAGTCGTTATTGCCAGGTTCCAGTTCTGATAAATTTAACCACCATGCTTCTTTTTAAAAACAATCCAGTCCCATAACAACAACAACAACAACAACATTTATTTATATAGCACATTTTCATACAAAAAAATGTAGCTCAAAGTGCTTTACATAATGAAGAATAGAAAAATAAGAGACACATTAAGAAAATAAAATAAGTCAAAATTAATTAACATAGAATAAGTGTAAGGTCCAATGGCCAGGGGGGACAGAAAAAACAAAAAAAAAACTCCAGACGGCCGGAGAAAAAAAATACTTGTCTTTAAAGGAAGGATGAAGATTACCAAACAATGGAAACTCTGTCTGAAACAACAGCTTTCTGCCATTTATTAATATTACTAATACTAATATGAATTCTTAAGTCTGTGTCATTTTATTATACATGTAAATTATTTTTAAAATTCATCCAGTGGAAGACATTGATTTTGAAAGATGGAAGTGGAGTGTCACAGCAGGAGCACTGTAAGACGGATCGGTGGCGTCGCACCATAGCTGAGTAATGAGATTGATGTTCCTTTTACGTTCTGTCATACATCACCCAGGAGCTGTTAATGTTCCGTGTTGCTTTTGTGTATAACTACACTGATATACAACTACTTTTATATAACAACCAAAAAACATTTTCAATTACCTGTGTTTAAAAACTGAGCAATTTAAACTGATGTATTTAGTAATGTCAGCCTTGCAGGGGTCCCAGTCCTCAGCTTGAAAACAATTGGTTTAGAAAAACGTTATACCATTTAAAATTAATCATATGCATTAATGTGTTAAAATATCCTGCCACTGGTAATCCTATTGTTGGAAAAAGTCAATTGATAAAAGGAGCCAATGGAAGGCAACATGACTTTTGCAGAGTAACAGGCTGTGTTAATTTAATTAAATGATTAATATACTAGTAATGCCAAAAGAGTCAAATCTGATAACTCACTTTACCTTGCCATGGTAATGCAATAGACAATCCAAGTAAGCTCCAGTTTTATCACTTAAAAGAAGAATACCTGCAGTGGCAGAGAGCAAAGAATAAAAATATTAGACACTGGAGAAAAGGAAGGTTATTGTCTAGTCTGATGAATCAACTTTTCCTGTTAATTCATTTTGATGGAAGAATCAAAGCAAAAACCCTGAATCTTTCATGCTACATTCCAACAAATGAAGCTTGTAGTGAAGCTGTAATGGTATGGGGTGTGTGTCTGTAGCACAGATTGGAATCCTTAGAATAAATACAGTAAAATTTAAATGCTACAATGTTTTCAAAATATCAATACCAATTGGGTGTAATGCTTTAATTAAAGTTGAGGATCACCTTTAAATGTATGTTTTCTATGTGATATTGTACCTTTCTATATGTTCATTAATATCTTGCAAACATTCCCGGAATTTAAAAAATAAATTTTGTGGTCAACCCAGTAACCAATACATGTCATCTCATTCACGCATTTGTGAGGTTTCTTAAAGTATTCGTCAGCTACTGGATAACAACTATGAAACTAATTTTAGTCAACTCTTTGTTGAGCTAATATCCCAATATAATTAGGCTGGTGTAATGGTGAAAATGGTCCAGTTTATAAATAGATGGGCATATTTAACAAACTGGACATTCTAAAAGATACAGAAGTAACTTGTTCAAAATACGTCAAGGGCACTATGGGATCACCATGCAAATAATGTAGTACCATCAAAACCTAGATAATGATCACATATTTTTTTGTTAGGCATGTTCTGTCATTGATCCAGCTCTGCCAGTAAACAATACTACCACATCTTTGTCTAATTCCCTCCCAGTTTCTGCAGGTGGTAAGAGGGGGAAAGGTAAATCTAAAGTGTCCAAAAACCAGAATATGATTACTAAGGGAAGTAAAACACAAAATTAGCCATGTTCATAATATCCCTGTCCAGCATAAATGGCAAACTTCTGCCATGTACCTTGAACTCTTTAGTCAAAAATTAGACCCTCCATAGAATACTGGAAAAATACTGTTTGCAGTTAGGCTGTTTAGTCAATGGCTCAGGCCCACTGCCCAAACAATGGTTGATGTCAGCAAGAACATGCAGTCATAAAACTTGATGCCAAACTGTAAATAAACATCCCTGTAGGCAATATTTGTTAGAATTCCCCTGTTGAAGTGAGAAATGGATAAGGTGTACCACATTGAACGCAATTGTGGCTAAATGAGTTTGACGATTGGTATTTGGAATCTAAAATCTATGACAGGTAGTACAAGAGAAATTGTGGATAAATCGGGGAATAGGTGGATATATCTGTACTGTGTACAGAAAACAAGGTGGAATGGAGTAATTGCTAGGGAGAAAAGGAACGATTTTGATTTTAAATTACTGTGGATTACAGAAATAGAAACAAAAAATGGTGAGGGAGTTATCGAGTGGAAGGAATCCAGAGTTAAATTCATTGATATCAGGAGGGTTAGAGATTAGTCTGGGGAAGATTATGCTGAGAAATTAAACCAGTAATGTAATATTGGCATTCACCTTGGATGGGATTATGAGAAGAAGAGAAAGTGGCATTTAGAAAGGACATGGAAGCAGAAATTAAGGGGTAGTTAAAGAAAAGCAGTATCAGATGACCTATGAGAGTAGCTGTGTTCAAAATCGGAAGATTACATTATGGTAAAAATAACTGACAGGAAATCTGTAGTAAACTGTAAAGTAATAACAGGAAGAGGCCTGTTTGAAACTGCACAGGCTTCTGGTAATGGGTTCAAGGTGAAACAATCCTAAGAAGAAATGTGAAAGTCCAAAGATTTAAATTTGGGATAGGATGGCCAATAACACAGAGCAATTTAGAGAGTGCAAAAAAAAAAGAAGAGCCAGTTGTGAATTTGCAGAAGTACCAAAGGGGAGGATATCTGAAATGCAATAAAGGAGCAGAGCACTGGTAGGATGATCATATGGATATGGCTTTTAGCACTGTAAGGAGGAGTTGCATAGGATAACAAAATGCAGGAAAAAGAGTACAAGGAGAGAAACAGAAGAACAAAGAGAGAGGTGATGTTAGCAAAAGCAAGGGAAGTTGAAAATGTGTGTGAAATGATGGAAATAGAAGATGGAGAAAAGTACCTGTATAGCAGCAGGTTGAAAGGGAGAGACTGTTAATACAAGATAGACCAGGCTTAAGTCTCAAGAAAGAATAGAAATTGAAATATTTGGGGTCAGATATAACCCAAGATGGGAGCTTTAAAGTGGAAATAAGTGCTAAAATAAGACATGTGAGAAATGGCAAGAAGTTTCAATGATGGTATTTGATAAAAGGATACCAAGCAAAACAAAGCAGTTATAAAGACAGGGTTGATGTATGGTGCTCAGACTGGGGCAATAAGGAAAAAAGAGGAAGAAAAATAGAAAAGAACTGAAATGAGAACTCTGGGTGTTGGTATGGTTTTGCCACAGTCATATAAGGATTTTGTATATGTGCTTAGTGTTATTTTTATTTGTGACTATACCATAATAAAAATTACTTTTGTTAGTATTGAGAACCTGTGGTTTAGGATGCACTTTTGGGTTGCTAGGTGATGGTTCATTGAAATGACGTCATTTAGCAAAGTGCTCTTGTTGCAGAAATGTTTTCTAATAAGTCTTATGCATTTTTGGTTTAGAAACATGATCAAAAAACTGTGTTTTAACTTTGATTTTGGGTTTTGTTTTGGTTTAGAAGAAAGATAGAACTGAGTTTATGGTTTAGACTTTGGCACGTGTCATCTTCTGACCCATCTATCTCTGCCTTTGTGGCTTACCACTTTATACTTCTTGGCTGTACAGAGGGGCTTTGGGGGGTCTCACAAGTGAGGAACTGAAGAACGAAGAGAGTAGATGGGAAGCAGTGGAAAAGATCAGTGAGAAAATTCGAGACTAAATTGAGATTTTGTGTGGAAGGGGAGATGAATGAGAGAATCTGGACAGCAATATCTTTGTGAAATAAACCATTATTTACTGAAAATAACACAACAATTGTTCCAAAATAATGCAATATTTTTTCAGAATAAGTTTCCATATGGTTCATTATGTGTACCTTGATAAAGGGTGCACCTGGAGTAAATGTCAAAACTTCATCCATGGCAGCTGCTGTAAGCAGAAAAGTGAACAGGAAATGTATTCTTACCATAGTTTTCACTTCCAGTTTACATTTTTTTGTTACAAGCATGCCTCAGAAACATTGAAGGCAAATCAAAACCAGTGCTGCTTAAAAGTGGACATGTTAAGTAAGTTAAAGTCTTTTGTTTTCATGTTTGAACACTGGTGCCCTTCACTTTAGAACACAATTTCTTGGAACAAGTTAATATATATTAGGATTTTGAAGAAATAGCTTTAACCTGAAGAATTTTATTATTAAATAAAAATCCAAGAGTTTTGTTGGTATACTTACAATTTTGCTTGGACGGCACATTCACTTAGTGCTGCAGTCCCAGGTTTGGTTAGTATGTATGTGGTGCCCATTTGATCCATTTCTGTTTTTGTACTCTAGTTTTCTTCCCACATCCTCAAGACATGCACATTGTGAACACTCCACCCAAACATGATCATTTTCTATCTGTAATTTTACCCATTTTGTTTGTAGTAATGGCTGGGAACACTTTTATGCCCATGCTTTTAAGGAGAATGGAGATAACAAAAGTTCCTGACACAACAGTCATTTATTAATAGTGAATGGTACATTTACTAATGAGAAAGCTTTTGATATCTGCTCCAAGAACATAAGATGTCAGCCTGGTAAAATGCACTTTCTGCAAGTTTTAAAAATTAATTAAATTAAAAAAAGTTATTAAAAATGACTTTAGATAAGAGTATAATTAATAATATTTAGTGTTTAATTTGATTGACTTTGCAATTTTTTTTCCTCATTATACATGTAAAATTTTATGTGACTTATTAAATTAAAAAATTAATTCACAGAAAAAAGCAAGGCATGAATTTATTACGTAGGTGATTTCTCATACAGTCAGACAAAGGCTATACAAATTGCTAAAATATATATACATTTGGAAGCACTGACACAATCTAATGATTTCAAGATGGGATTTTTGATAGGTGGTCTTTTAGCCAAGCAAAGAAATGTGACAGAATGAACAGAACATTATTGCTAAGATTGTGGGTGGGTCAGTGGCCAAGGTCAGAAAAATTGAAACTTCTGTAAACTAAGACAAAGATTCATTGATATGAGATAGCATTATACATGCTCTAGACTACTTAGCAATGACAGTTAAATGAATGGGATTCATTTCAGGTCAAAAAAACATTGAAAGCTGGAAGTGTCAGGTTTGGCCTGCTGGACTGGTAATGCAGCTTTGTGGTGTCGGACACTCTTTTGCTACTCTTTCAAGTATGGGCTATCTGAAGGATGGAATTAAAAAGAAACCCTATTTAGTCTTATATAGACCAGATGTTAACTTAACTGAAAATGAATGATCAAGTATTATAGGTACAATACATATTTCCATGGTTTTTTCTTTCAAACTGGAGACATAAAGGGCATGAATTTTAATATTTTATGAGGAATTTGTAGTGATAGCTAGGTAATATGGATTTACTGGCCATGCGGTATTATTTACCAGATTTATGACTACATTTAGAAACTTGTGAAATAAATTACTTTAAACTACTTTCAACACTTGGTTAATTGACACATACGAAGTGTAACATGATAGGTAAGATAATTTAGGTGATTTTTGGAATCTACAAAATTATTTTAAAAGGTGCCTTCCCTGAAGTTATAAATCCACACAATGCAAAGGCTTACTGTACTTGCCATACAGTGGATCCAAATGGAGAATTTGCAGCTAGCCGTACCACCTGGAAATCCACCACTCTCTGGCAAGGGGTAATGTAATGGTTAGTGACGCAGTATTACAGATCCTCAAGAAAAATGCAATTCATTCCTCTGTCTTGTGTCCTGTGTTCAAATGGTCTGACTGCTCACTTCTGTGAGGAATTTACACACCTCGCCTTGAAAACTGACTAGAAGATAATAAAAACAAAAAAAAAGTTGATACCTAGCAGAGTGGATCCGTTGACCATTGTGAGTTGCACAACAGGGATGAGCAGATGTATCATACATAAAGCAGGTGGTTCCCTGATACCTAATAGTGCAATAATGCTGAAGGGTGATGTTTTGGCTCCTTAGCTTTGTATATCTGCTCCTGACTCCGAAGATGATTGTATGATATAGTAATAACCAAGAAGTCAACTTTTAAGGGTTATTTGAAGCCACTGATGTATTAAATTTAGATTCTGGAAGTGAGCTTCTCAAAACTATCACTGCTGGTAAACGTAGATATTTAACATACCCTGAGAGGAAGTGAGAGAGACAGTGACAGAGACAGGGAGCAGAAAGAAGTTAAATAGCGTTGGGGGCTTATGCTGATTTGTGAGTTGGTTGAGTATGGATGCCCTAACTACTGCCCAGTTCAACAAGGACACAGCCTTATGAAGAAATCCAAAGACTGACTGTGAATTTTGGTTTTGTTTTATATCCCATTTCAAACATTTACACTGATGAGGACACCACCTATTGACCAATTAAGTCACCTAAAATAAATAAGAATGTTGTTTTTTTTCAGTATTCAATAAGAAGTGTAGCCAAGATGCTAAATTGCAAGATTAAATAATTTTCTAACAATTTCCATTTCTGACTAACATGAACTAACCACTTAATCTGTCAATGGACCCAATAGTACAACTATGGAAATAACTGTACTTGATTTGAAAGTCACTTTGGATAAAATCATCAGAGAACTGCAATGAGTTCACACTGACTGCTAAGACGGATTTTTACAAATATAATTGGTGTTCTTCTTAAGCTAAAAAGACCACTTGACTGCTGGACTAATATCATGTCAATACCAGACTGGTCTTACCTTCAAAACTGTGATTTTCTTTTCAAATTTCCTTGTCTGAGCTTTCTTTCGATAAAATGCATGATAGAGCATTCATTCCTTGCAAATGTATTTTTAAGTCTATCATCTATGGTGTCTTGTAAACATAAGCCTCTTTCATTGCAAATATGTAAAGCTAAGTTAATTCAAGCAAGTTTAAAAGATAACTTCTGCATCTAAAATGTACCTATGAGGTTGGTACGCTAACCTAGTAGTGTATTAACCCCCGTTGGCCTGAACACAGCATTATTTCCTCAGGGGACAGAGTCAATAAAGAATTGTTATCCTGTTTTGCACAAATAACGGCTAGAGCTGATTCTGATGTATCACATAGTTTCTGCAAATGTATTAGTAATTAATCTCTGCATAGTATAGCTTAATTAATTTTATTGTCCTGGCTCTTAATTATAAAGAGTTCTTGTCATTGCATAAGGCAGTACAGCACTATTTTTTAGATATAAAGAGGTGTTTAAACACTGCTTTACTTCTTCACATTTACATTAAGAGAAGTAGTGTAACCTACAAGAACCCGGGATACACTGTTACTACAAGAACTCAGGGCACACTGTTACTACCACCCGCCTGTGTTGTTTTCACACAGCTATATGCAGCCATTTTGTTTCTGTAAAATCCAACTCCTCCTTGAATTCTATTTCAGAATTTGGAATTCAATAGATTTGGCAATGTCTTCCAGTTCTGAAGTTTTTGTGTTCCTAAGTGAACCTAAACCATATATTTTTTACTTTTTCTGCCAGAGTGGAAATCAATTGGGTCTTTGGTTTCTATACCGTTTTTATAAGGTAAGAGAGTTATGTATTTTGGTATGCCTATTTCAGCTACTGACTATGTTTCACCAACATAATTGATTTTATTGTACAATAATAATATAGTAGGTTCCCCTGCACCTTAAAATGGTATAAGTTTGATGTTTTGTATATTGTGATGACATACACACTGCCTTTGAAGAGCTTGCTGATTTTTCCCCTCCAGAGTTAGAGGTGTCCAAATCAAGATTTCCAGCTTGGTCATTTAATACTGGCATACCAGAGATGTTTTTGACATGAAAATTCTGGTGGGCCCATACTGGAATTTCCCTATATTAGGGCAGACTTCTCTAATGGTAACATTACCTTGCTGTAACTAATTAATAATTATTGTTGCTGTTTAACAAATATCTAACAAAACCTGCAAATTCATGCACCTTTTACATTACAAAAAAATCAATCAAACTATGAGATGCTGGTGCCTGGTCTGTGCTGATTTTTATCAGATCATTGTGATACTCCATAATATCATCATCATCATTATCAACATCATCATCATCTGGAAAAAAAGCTGCCATAAAGATTTAAATAAAGTTTAAAGTTAAAGCCTTGTAACCACCCACTGCTCAAGAAAATATGTTGGCTATGTAAATTGAAATGGCAAGGTAGCAGCACTAACTACTGTCCCAAGAGGTCTTTTCTAATCAGCGCAGGGCCAGCAAACAATAGAAAAAATAATTTCCTACCTATATCCACATCTGGATTCTGTGCTTCTTTCAAACAGGAGCATAATCCTTGGTTCTTTTCCACAAAAGTGGAAGGAGCACACGTGGACTTCATTAGTGACTTTTTCAAATTTTCCTACTCAGCCACATGTAAAAATCAAAATGTAGCATAATATTTGTGAATGTAGCATAATGTTTGTAGACAATACTTTATTCATATTGATTTCCTTTCTTTTTTTTAGACCACTATGACCACCTTTAAGGAAGCAAATGGTAATTAACTTTTCATTCTTCTTAACTTCCTCTACTGGAAAACCTTAATCCAAATATGTGATAAAAAAAACAGCAACAGGCAGTCTTCATTTAAATATGATTTTATGTAACAAATAATATATTTTCCTAAAACTACTTTTCAGGCTTACTATGTATAACACCATTGAAATTATATTTAAATATGTATCATATAAGTTATAGAAAAATTATTATCAAGATGGATTAATTGCAGTATACGTTTGTTAACACACACTTTGGTCAGCAAACTTTTGTCCATTGTGCAACTTTGTGTCACGCATACATTGCCTGTTACTTTTTCCTCTTTTTTTATTGTATTAGTTTTATAAATACATTAAAATAAACGTGCCTCAGTTCCACCAAGATTCCAAACAATAGTACATCCCCTACATGTATGCTTCTTATGAAAGTCACATATCTCTCCTATCCATTTCTGAGATACTGTATACAGTATGTGAGCAGAGAACCCAATAGGAAATACATCTCTCATATATATTTATATATCAGAAGGTCAGTAGAGAAGCCCTACTTGTTTAATGTAGAACAGTATTAATATGTTGTTATCAAGTTATGAAAAATTATTTCTCCCCACTTATCAGATGACATTTGATTTTTTCCCTTACTTTAACATCCATTTTCTGCTAACATACAACAAATATTTTCGTCAGTGAATGTTTTTCCAATAAGTGTTACTCACAATAATGGTGCTATTGGATCTGAAATAGGGTTTTCTTCCTAATATGACCTGAATGTAAGACAGTCCCAAAAAATAATAAACAACCAAGAAATTAGTAAGAAAGATAATCCACCATTGTTAAGTCATCAAGTCACTAAATCACTAATTTCATTAGAAACTTTCCTTCACTGCAAGTAGCAGTGAGCTTAGTGAGTATTGCTCCCATGAATGGCAGCATAGCCGCATCTTGTCTAAAACAGCAGCATAATGACATGGCACTGTGTTAATGGATTGGCCATAATTTCTATAAACCATAAATTGGCGCAGAACATTGAAACAGAAGATGCACTTAAGACCTCTTCAATCATGAAGGTCCTGTGTATACACTTCTGCAAATTAATCTTTCTTAATATAATAATTCTGATCAATGCAATAATGCATTTTTACTTTGTTGCGTAAATACATGCCAGTCTGGTTTGTGGAGAATTTGCTTCCTCATAGATGTCCAGATTGTATCTGTTGAGACCCATATAACGAGAGATGATACACTACTAAGGGTTTTGCATTGGTTTCCAATTGGGTGTATTAACCCTTCATTAAAGTCTTGGAAATCTTGTAGAGCTCAAGCTGGGTGTCATGTATGTCACATACTTTAGGTCACGTAACTGCTGAAAGTGGAACTGACATTGTGCTACAATATTTCCTGTGTGTGTGTGTATGGACAGATATTGGATTGCAGTGCACATGGCATTTTTGTGTTATTACGTATTTGTTGTGATGTTGTAAATTCCAGTTTAGATTTGGGTTGCAGCACAACTGAGTTTTGCAACAGAATGGTGTTTGCCTGTGCCATCTTTTACAGCATCTAGTAACACCATGATATCACAAAATCACCTCCATCTTGAATACCTGGAAGTAATGGGATAGCACTCACGAACAAATCAACATGAAAAAACACTATACTGTATATATACTAAATAGAGAAAGAATGATGTCAAGTGCCTGACATACTTGACAGCAACAAGTGGTATATGCACTCTTTAGAACAGTAAATGCTTATTTAAGGTTTTTAATATGAAGTTATCTGTCAGCTAAAGCATCATGCATTACTAGGTAAATGTGCCTTATGATATTATAAGTGGTAATTAGCCATGAACAAATTATCTAACAATGCAGTCATGATTTTAAAGCAATACTGGAATCATAAGAGTTAATAACAAACTGTGGCATAAGAGTAGAAGGGAGGTTGCATGCACCTATTAAGTTTTAATCATTTTAAAGATTAAGAACCTACTTTTTAAACATATAGTTATGAATACAGCATTAATGTGATTCTTAGTTCCCATATTCATTGTACAGTCATTTATTGTCATGTCTCCCTGATATTGTTTTCACAGCAATTTGCAAGAACTCGTAAACATTTTATTTCTTAAAGAGCATTCATGTAACTTTAAGGAAAATGTTTTTTAACAGAAATACAGAATGCAATTGCAAACTTTTCTGGACAGTTAATTATAAAGTGCAAATGAAATATAATTAGTTTTAAGAAATAATTTGCTTAAGAAAATAAAATAGTAACTGTTATTTGTAGGTAACTATTGCAAGAACAGTTGTTAATTGAGTCAAAAATTGCAAAGAGAATATTTACTCATGTGTTTTATGATGAACAGTACCTCAAAGCACTTAACCAAATTAATTCAATACAATGTTTTAAATTTTAAAGTTCACAATAGTACATTATACTTTCATTAGCACTCATTACCAGGCAAAGCTCAGCTCTGCACAAATGACAGTCGGTAAAGTATTCAACTACAGTGTGATTGGTTTTTAATTTGATGTTGCTGGCTGTTGCTAGGGTAAGTTAATTTGACACTACAATATTAAATTACTCTCCTAGCCCACAAAAAGCATTAAAACAATTTTCACTCCTTTTAATTGGTTCTAAATAAAGACTGGGTGTTTCTTAATGATTACTAAAGTGTTCTTAATTTCTTGCTTTTGTACTGAACATGTAAGGAATCATTTACATAATCTATTCAACCTTTTCATACTGCTTTGAAAATGAGAATATCATTAAATGCAAAATTGCAAATATTTCCAGGGAAAACTATATGACATTTACAAAATAACTAATAATTTTACAAAAACTAATGTAACATAGAATTATAACAAGCACATGCATGAAATCAAAGTACTGTATGATCCCAGATCATAAACATGATAAAACTAACTACTTGTGTCAATTAGGTCAGATATCTTCTAAGCAGTGTGCTTTAGGAGGTGCCCTTCAATTCACGTGGAGAAAAGGTCACATTCCACTGGTGGGAGACAATGAACACGTGAATAAACTTTCCAAAAAAAAAAAAATGAGCAGTTCAGTTAAACATATTGCATTACGTATACACAGCAGACTCTACTACTGCTGCCAAGGAACAAGAATTTTATCACATACAGTTTCAGACATTCATTTGAACACCAGTACTGATTTTAGTGAAATAGTCTATTTTGTAATTTTTTATGCTCTGAACCCCTAGAAATATCAGAATTCTTAAATTCTTAAGATGTAAAACATATTTTATTTTAATTTTTACATATACAGTATGTGAATTGGAGAATCAGCTTGACTGCCATCTTGTGTTAGCTGAGAATCTGTTTTTGTACCTACTGTACTGTTGTAAGATGAATTAATAAATATGTTTAATAAAAATGTTATTTTATTATCAATACTATTTATTTTTGTGCACTTCATCTATAGCAGAAAATAAGACAATATCAACAGTACACTAAAAACAACAGAAATCCAAATGTAAAAGGTCAACGAGAGATTTGCCCAAGGCCAAACCAGACATAAGTCATAATGATTAAAATATAACAAGTGGCATAGGGTGTCATTCTGGCATATTCAATTACTTTAATAATACCCTCACTTTTTTCACTTTTGTTATAGTAATGGTTTCATAGCATTTGTCTGAATTGTGATTTATTTCATTATTAAAAACCCACTTGAAATCCAGTGTAAGAAATAACTTTACTCAAATTATTATGCAGAAATTTGCAGATAGTATACTTGCTAACCAAATATCTATTCCAGTAAGCAACTGATTTTTTAAATCTGCTTAGGGTTGTGGGGCCCACCCCAGAAGCACTGTGTGCCAGACCATTGTATGGCTGGCAAATGCATTCATTGGGTTCATTTTTTTTCTTTCCTAATAAATGTATATCTTTATGTTTAATTCAAGTCAAGAAATTCTGCACTTAGGCTGCAAAAGTAGTTTATGAAATATGTTGAGTACATGCAGGCAATAGTATAAGGGTGTGACGAATGGCAGAGAAGTTAAAAGGAATACACTGTGCTGATACAGTTTTAAGACATCAAAGTATACAATGAACCTGTGCCAAGGACAATCTGAACTAAGAGTCTTGTATCTTATTTAAGGTTTCTCTATATATGAAGAGATAGAGATCTAAAAGTGCTATAAAACTGGCAATTACCTGTTTGAAAACACAAATAATGTAGTGGTGAAAAAACAACATTTTGGGCACATGATATGTTCTAACTGAGAGTGTTACTCATAGCGTCCATAAATTTTATTGAAATAAAAATAACGAATATGATATAAAATTTGGCTATTATGCCACATCTACCATTACAGCATGTACTATTCAGTTGGTGTTTGAAGTCTACACACCTTTATTGAAATTTCAGCATTTGTTGATATATAGACTGAAAAATAGACAAATTGTTTCAGACTTTTTTATAAGATCTTGCAGCCAACAGCATTTAACTGAAAAACACATAGTTTGATAGTTGCATAAGTGCACACACCCTTTAACCAATACTTTGTGGAAATGTGTTTTGCTTTCTGTAGCAAATCTGTTTGGACATATTTTGTCAACATCTGGGTTTTTCCGCACTGTGAAGAGGCTGTTTATTGTTACAGTCCTGTGTTTCCCCAGTCTGATAGCGGTCACGGATATATCGTATCTTTGCTTACTGGTACAACAAATACTTCTGAGCAGGCATCAGCCACAGCGCTGCTCTTGTGAAAAGAATGGAGATAAATGTCATCAACTCAGAGAGGGAGAGGCAAGTTCGTTGTACCACATGAATGTCACTGAGAGAATAAAACTGAATAATAAAAAAAACAAGTGCAAACTTTTACAAGTAGCCAAAATTTACACCAGGTGTTACAGACTCAAATCGGATGTATGTTTTTATTATACTGTAGAAATTATAATAGTAATGGCAGCTCACTACTCAAAATGTGGAGTGCTCGGTCTCAAACCGGGAACTTCAGTTTCTTCAGGCAGCAGATCGTACCTCTTCACCATTGAAGAATACGTGTAAACTACCTGTCGATTGACATTTGAGCTTGAGTTTTTAACTCATTGACAGCCAGATGTAAATCAAATGTTTTTTTTTATTTGGTTATATCTATACTAATAAAAGGCAAAGCCCTCACTGACTGACTGACTGACTGACTCACTCACTCACTCACTGGCTCATCACTAATTCTCCAACTTCCCGTGTAGGTAGAAGACTGATATTTGGCGGGCTCATTCCTTACAGCTTACTTACAAAAGCTAGGCAGATTTCATTTCGAAATTCTACGCATAACAGTCATAACTGGAACCTACTTACGTACATATATACGGCCATAGCTAGCAGCTCGGTCGCCGTGTGAGGCAGAGTTGCGTCCTCCATCAGCACGCCTCCCACGTAATTGACTGCCTGCCCATATAAGGCTGTCCGTCAGTGGCAATCCAATAGACATACTGCCGCTAAATATTCGCGGGTGAAGGACTGTGCTTATACAAATGAAGATGAGATGGTCAGGGATAGACTAGTGTTTGGCACAAACTCAGTGAAAGTGTGAGAGAAACTTTTAAGTGCCGGGTCTTAGCTAACATTAAATAAAGCCGTGGACATCGCACGAGATAGCACAAGCACAAGTGAGAACCTTCGATGCATGTACTCCGAGCGGCTCACATGAACTGACTGTGAGCGCAGTACACAGAGAACAACCAAGAGCTCCAAAGAGCACTGAACAAAAACGCATTACACAATTGAGAAGGCAGCAAAAGAATATGAAGCGAGTGACGCATACAAGCATATTCATAAGTGCAGCTACTGCGGAAACAAAACACAGTGTAAACCTTAAGTTTAAATTAAGTTCATAGACATGCTACCGCTGGTGTTTGTCATGCCTACGACGAATACGATATTCGCGAGATACAAGTTTAATGAGAAGATGCAGGGTATAAACGAGACTTTTGATCACTTTGTAACGGAGTTAAAATTGCTGTAATGGAGTTAAAATTGCTGGTGAAGGACTGTGCTTATGCAAATGAATAGGAAAGCAAGGTGTAAAGCATAACTTTAAATTAAGTTCATAGACACGCTGACGCTGGCATTTGTCATGCCTAAGACGAATACGATATTCGCGAGATACAAGTTTAATGAGAATACGCAGGGTATAAACGAGACTTTTGATCACTTTGTAACGGAATTAAAATTGCTGGTGAAGGACTGTGCTTATGCAAACGAAGATGAGATGGTCAGGGATAGACTAGTGTTTGGCACAAACTCAGCAAAAGTGCAAGAGAAACTTTTAAGTGCCGGGTCTGAGCTAACATTAAATAAAGCCGTGGACATCGCTAGATCGCACGAGATAGCACAAGCACAGCTGAGAACCTTCGATGCATGTAGTCCGAGCAGCTCATGTGAACTGACTGTGAACGCAGTACACAGGCAAAAAGCAAGAGCTCCAAAGAGCGCTGAACAAAAAACGCATTACATAATTGAGAAGGCAGCAAAAGAATATGAAGCGACTGACGCAAACACGCATATTCATAAGTGCAGCTACTGCGGAAACCGACCACACGGTGGAAAAAGTCAATGTCCAGCTAAAGCAAGACAGCTTAAAAAATGTGGTAAATTGAAGCACTTCGCTAAAGTTTGCAGGACTGGGAAAGGTAAACCCGTGCATGCAGTGTGTGATGTCTCAGATAAAGAGGAAGACGAGCTGTTTATTGATGCAGTAGGACAGGAACAACCCTCTGACGCTGAACAAGCCTTTGTAGACATATCAATTGGAAAGCAAGGTGTAAAGCTAAAGTTTAAATTATGTTCATAGACACGCTGCCGCTAAATATTCGCAGGCAAATCCACAACTTAATACCGGGAATGCCTGTTAAACATCTTAGATTCACGATGGGGTGGTGATCACTTCGATGAATGAAACCTGTTATCTTTACAACGGTTGACAACGAAGATGAGATGGTCAGGGATAGATTAGGCAAACACGGAATATAACTTGAACACAACACATCCTCCAAATACGAACCTGATTGAAAGAAATAATGATAATCAAATCCTTGATGACAGCAACACTCATAACATAAAACAATTACATTGACAATCATGTTACGTTATTTTTAAAATTTTTCCTTTTCTTTTTCATAACTTCTTTAACACACTACTTCTCCGCTGTGAATCACAGGTATTTTGCTAGTTCTTGAATAAAAGTGCACGTGTTAATTTGGATTAAAGTCTTCTCACATTATACACTTCACGTCATTATTAGTATACTCGTAACATAGAAAAAGTATCTGCTTTAGGTATGTGTTCAGCATTTCTGGAATTTCTCGCATTTCCTTTTATCCTACACTTACCCTGATCTTTGTCGACACAGAACACACATGAAATGCATGCATTCCAAATAACAATATACTGTATTATTTACCCTACACAACTCCAGGAACCTCACACGCAGATAAGAAGCCTTGGCTTGAGCTGGGACAGTTGAGCTCCATCAAGGCAGGGGATGGGAGAACAGGCTGCTTGTGCTGATCGACACATTTACAAAACAAAAAACACTGATGGAGGGGTGTAAAGGTATTTAAGAAGGGCCGGGATTGGGAGTTTTTTTGTAGGCTTCAGGAATTCTATTGTTAAAAGGCCTTAAGACATTTCACTTTTGGGAGATGGAATCAGTCTTCTTGCAAAATCCATGCTAGATTGTTTGTTCATTTTTCAGAGGAAATGTCCTTTGTCTTGCCACCCTATTCCCCAGCTTAGACCTCTGGAGAATACATAGAATTATTCTAGTATGCTCAGTAGTAAATTATTGTCATACATATATAGAGTTTCTTTAAGGGTGGGGTCACTTCTTGGTTCATAGGTACTCCTACAAAATCCAATGATTACTGGAATTTTGTAGTTTGTCTGTTTTCATTTCTGCATGGGATTTCCATGGGTGTTCAGTTTCTCTCCCAAATCCCAAAGACATACAGTTTACAGTAAATGTTGGCTCTGAATAGGCCTAAATTAGTGCATCTTGCAATAGACTGGTACCTTGTCCAGACTGTTATGCTTTATGCTCATTTCAGGTTAAGGTGCTTAACAGGTAGGAAAAATAAATAAATAATTGAATTGATCTGTTAAAAGCATACTTTTTATAAACTTTAGTGACTTTATTTGTTTTATTCTAAATTGGGGTGTCAGATAGCAGAACAAACCGTCATACTGTAGTTTATACAATTCGTCAAGAGCTGCCCCATCAAAAGTGTTGTCACCACCCAGACTGCAGGTTTCCAGTTAGCTAGTGGAAGATAGCAGCCCACACAACAATGAAGGCTACAGGAAGCCACCATGAGTTGCATTCTAATGTATTATTTTCAGGACAGTATTTGACTTGATTATGGTGTTAGAAGGAAACATTAGCCTCTTAACCTGGGAGCTGATATATCAACAGAAAAGGTCCTGCCATATATAAGGAAGTGTAAACAACTCATCTTAAGAATATCCTAGCGTTTCAGAATACTGGACCTGTTGGATGTTGGATTTCTGCTATTGGATTGTACATTAGGTTATACCTTTTTGATCATTTTGAGCCTTTATATATATTCTATGATGTTAATTTTTCATTTATAAAGATTTTTGGTGAGACTTCTTTCTACAAGCCAAAGTTTAATAGTTTCTGTCCCTTGTAGGGCATTTTAGATTTATTGAGAATTTTCTTGCACTTTAACCTTTTAAAACCAGTTTGGGGCTGGCTAACTTTAAGTAATTCTCTTCTAGCCAGGTCAGTAAAGTCTCTAACCTGCTTTTGGGTCTTTTGGGGGCCTCACACAACCCTGCCAGCATATCTGTGTTTCCAGATCATGGTATTCCAAGCAATACAATTGGTAGGCAGTTGAGATATTTTCCTGGCCTTAAAGGAATGCACCACTCAAAAATGATTTATTTTTTTATGTGCTACTTACCCCATGCACTTCATAGTACTGGGCAAGAAATATTTTTGATCTGATGTTTTTGTAGAAAATGTACATATTGAACATTCAAACATAATGAACCCCTGTGGCAAGCAGTTCTGGACAAAGGCAAATGATGCAAAAAACTTCCATAGAAAAAAGAAAAAAAATTCTTATTCAACTCGTGTTGTATAATACATATGTCCGTTCATACGGTCAAAATGTGCAAAATGTGTGAATTTGTTGCTAAAATAATTAACAGTTACTTCCTGAAAACTCTACATTGAATAATCAGTAGCAAATACTGTATATAATTCCCAAGCAACAAGTATACAAAATCTGGACAGCCACAAGAGAACATAGTAGTCCCCAATCTGGCCAAAGGTAAATGGTTAGATATAAAAGGCTAGCAAAGACAAAAACATTCTCCTTGTTACCAACCACCAGCCACCCTGCTACCCACATTAATCAGATACCTTCAGCAATCAGCAGGTTTGACAAAAAGCAGTTACCCAGTGTTAGAGAAGAGTGAAATAGACATAAAATGCTAGCAAATGATTCTACAGATGTTCTGTATTTGTTTCTTCTACTGTGTGACTAGGACCATACAATTTCACGCTAATTACAGGAAAGTACTGTATGGTAGGATGCGAATTTGAACTATTACAGAGCATCTCACTGGTATCAAATCATGGCATACATGTTTTCTACATGCTATTTTAGCAGCCTGTTACTATATTTAGCTAGATTAATATGTGAAATATATAAAACACTATTTTTAGATTCCACATAACTAATAGAAATATATGATAACCTACTGAACCAAATGGTGCGGTTGATGACTGCTTTAAACTGTTAGAAATAGGGAGATGTTTAAAGAGGGTGGTGCGATGGCGCAGTGGGTAGCACTGCTGCCTCGCAGTTAGGAGACCCTAACTCCCTGCGTGGAGTTTGCATGTTCTCCCCGTGTCTGCGTGGGTTTCCTCCGGGTACTCCGGTTTCCTCCCACAGTCCAAAGACATGCGGGTTAGGTGCATTGGCGATTCTAAATTGTTCCTGGTGTGTGTGTGTGTGTGCGTGCCCTGCGGTGGGCTGGTGCCCAGCCCAGGGTTTGTTTCCTGCCTTGTGCCCTGTGTTGGCTGGGATTGGCTCCAGCAGACCCCCTTGGCCCTGTAATTAGGATATAGCGGGATGGATAATGGATAGATGTTTAAAGAGGTGTTGAAGTGAGCTACAACTTTTAACTTTCTTCTTACACACTTTACGGTCAGGGAGAGGTACTGCTGTTATTTTCAAAATGTGATTGTGACTAAGTATGTTTTATTTTATTTAGTTACTTAGGCTTTTTCCAAAAGCATAAGAAACATGTGCTCTATATCCCCCTACGTCAAATTGAAACTGTTCTAACACTAATGCCTGTCTTTACCTCTAGTAGTATCCTCCAGTTTAATTTGATCATTTGCAGCTGAGCAGGATCAAATGACACCAATCAACATAAGTGTGTTTATAATACACAGGATGATAGAAACTGCACAGTTCACTAATTTATTCTGGATTATTAACATTAACCATTATATAGTGGTATTTGTCATGTATTGATATGCTAGTTTGGAGTTTTAGAGGTAGCTAGTAGTCTCTACTTGTTATTTTGGCATTTATTTGTTGACATGGATTTCACATATATCGTGGGCTTTAAAAATTAAACGGACTTCAGGCTACCATGACCCTGAATTTGTCCTGAAATTGCTGTAGTGTTCAATATTCACTTTTCTAAATAACATTTTCCAATTATAAGTAAAATTTAAGGAAAGGTTTGTCTATTATTCACTTTAAAATACATTATTTCAACACTTTCATCCCACCACTAAGTCTGCTCAATCAGATCCTAAGATTTCTAAAAGCTGAAACTTTCAGTATAGCATGCATACAATTCTTTAAAATAACATGATTATGTATCATTAACAGTATCGTGACACAGTGGTTTCAGCTGCGATTGTTTACTGCCTTATATTTAATTTTGTCTAGAGAGGGTCATGCTGCCTGTATTGGAATCAGAATGTTCAGGAAAAAACAACAAAATGCATGTATAATACTATGATAATTTAAATAGATCAAATTATTATTTTGGCTGTTATACAAATAGGAAAAGGGGTTTTTGATTGTTTTAGGTGAAACTGGAATAAGACCTTTGTAAAGCGAATTAATTTAATTTCAGCTTAGAGATGCGTAACTTTCATTGTCATCTTTACACAAAATCCTCCAGAAACGTGGTAATTGTGTCAACTCTCCTTAACCTGGGAGGAGCATTCTTAAGAAAACTAACAAATGTAAATTATATCCTTTTATTAAGCATTTTTTTCTTATTAACTAAATCATGTATAATTATCAGAGTCAACTAAAATAATGTGTTTGATCCTGCCATGTAATTAAACAGATTATTATAGTAATCAGTGTCAACAAGTTTCAAATATTTGTAAATCACATTTCAAAATACGTTGCATATCCTGAAATAAAATGCCAGTTCACATTTGATATTTAATTCAAGCTATAAAAATATATAATATACATATATATGTCCACAAAACTATTAAATTCTTAATAACTAAATGGCAGGATAAAATATTCCTATTTTTACTTTGAAGTCAGGCACTGCAGCTTAATAAGTATCTATAAATATGTGCGTCTCAACACACGCCCTGCATCTATTAACATTAGTGCATCTTTACTTTACGATTGCAGCACAAGCCTGAACAAGAAGTGGCCCTCAGCAAGGTTTTAAGTGCCAAAAGTACACAGTTTGGCTCACAGTAAAAAGCCTAAAGGGTGCCTATTGTACTGCATAAGCAAAATAAAATGTACAGAGACAAAACTTTTTTATATAAGAAAGTGTCATAATTACTAGTTCTTGCAAATTCTGCCTTCCTTAACTTTGCACTAACCAAGGTTTAATGTCTTAAAAATGCTAGAAAAAGTTGACAGCTCTGGCTTTGTTTCAAAAATGATCAACAGCCTCAAGGTATTTGATATTTATGGTAGGTCTTTATAGGAGCTTGAGCAGAATTTCACACCTGGAGTGTTCTAATTGGTGCTTTTTAACCTCCTCAGAGACTAAGACATTTGTAATAAAGTTTCATGCCTTACAGTAGGTCACACAGAGCTCACATACTGTACTTTATTAATTATAAATTGTCATGGAATGTTTGGCCCAAATAGCAATGTTTACCCTAAGGTAAAATCTGGAGACCAGAAATTCTTTTGTTGCTTTAAGGGTGTGAAGAAAGAAAGAAAGAAAGAAAGAAAGAAAGAAAGAAAGAAAGAAAG
>JANRMT010062792.1:53254998-53421255 GCA_026402145.1 Polypterus bichir lapradei
AAGAAAGAAAGAAAGAAAGAAAGAAAGAAAGAAAGAAAGAAAGAAAGGGTTTGAACAGAGAAAGTCTGTCATTTACACTCCCCTATCTGCTACACTGTGGACAAAATAAGTGTTTATACTACTATTATTACTACTATTAAAAAAACGTTCTAGGTCATTTATACTCTGAAAATAAAAGATGTTTAAATAAAAAATATTTCAGTTGTATATATGACCCATTCACGGTGCATAGTAAAATTACATCATTTGGAAGACTTCACATTAAAGTGGATATACCATTACTGAGATTGAGTTCACCAATTGAGACCCTGTGGCTTACCCGCCATCTCTCATTCATTCACGCCCCTCTCACTGATAGCCCAGGACACACAAGCTATCCAACCTTCTATAGTCTTGGTTGCTAGCACCATTTTCATGAGACCTAGTGTCATCATTGCATAGTAGCTAGTTTGCATACTGGACACTGCTAATACATTGCTATGTGACAGTTATTTCTGACACCACTGTAACTGACATTTGTTTTGCCTTGCCAAAATAATGGAAATATACACCTGCCTTCAAATCGTACTGTTCAGTGAAGCTGCAGGAGAAGAATGATTACTTTGTTATCAAAGGCTATCACAAGAAACATAGCTACAATATTAATGACAATGCTAAGAATGATTTAACAATGAATAGAAACCTAATGGTAAGGTGGTAACATGAGTTTGCCTTCCAGTGTAATAACTGTCCCTTTGTACATTTCAGTCACATTCACATCAGAGTATGATTTCTTCTCACAGCCCAAATATTCGCTTTTAATGTTGGTTGATCTTGTAGATATCATATGCGATGTACTTATGTCCCTCCAGATCTGGTCTCCATCTTATACCCAATGCTGTCTGAATTGGCTATAGCTCCCCCAATTCATTAATGGACACAAGTATATAAGGTTATAATGTTGATATGATTAATGAATAAATGGGTGGAACTGATGCAGCAGTGATAATTGTGTGGCTATCAGGACATTGATGTATTTAATACTAAGGCAATTTCAAGCATTTCATAAATACTGCAAGTCAATTTAGTGGCTACTATATTTAATGCAATTGGTTAGTGCTGCTACCTTATGGATTTAGCGTTCCTGGCCTCTCTCCTGCAATTGTATAGAGTTTGCATGGTCTCTATCTGTTTTTCTACAGATACCCTAGTTTTTCTACATTCCAAAACATTTGCAGATTAGATTATTTGGCAAGTTCAAATTGACTCAACGTAGGGGCGTGTGTGTGTGCACAAGTGTGAGTGAGCCCTCTGATGGACTGGTGTCCTCTCTTGGTTGTTGTCTTGTGTTGACTGACACCAGGACAAGTCCCCCCATCATGACTCTGAATTGAATTAAGCGAGTTACATAGTATTGAAACTTTATTTCTCTTAGTTAATTAAGCAATCTTCATATTTTCACAGTAAGCAAGGCACTTTATAAAACAATGAGATAACCCTGTTTCCACATTCAGTATGATTAGTATTTAAGACATTAAACAAAATACTGTACTGTATATCCAACAATAATAATATTTTACAGTAATGTATAAAATGTCAAATAAAGGTAAATAATATGTGTAATAAATCACACAGTTTTGACTTTTTATGAAAATAATTTAACCACAAATAGCCTGCATTTTAAACAATGCAGGATTTATACTTCAGTATCTTCATCACATTAAGTACTTCAATGGCAACAGACCCACAGAATTTCACAGACGGTACAGAACTAAACAGTTCAGCTTAAAGGATATTATGTCTCAGGCTTAGAAGAGCTCAGTATACATTAGAACACAGAAAAGCCATGTAAATAGCAGTATGTTTACCTGCCTCCATATCCCAAATTAATCATTGAGTGGGCTGAGGGGAAGGCTGACTGTAAACATTGCTAAAAGCTACTGGTTGGCACCATTTGTTTTGGTTAGGATACAAAATGACTGATTTGTCTCCTTCTCTGTAGTGAATAGTGTTAAGATAATGAATGGCTCCAGGCAAAATAATTCAATACCAGAGTTTGTATTAGGGTTATGAGCCATTCTATTCCAGCGGTACTTACACTGGAATGATTTTTTCCTTTGAGTGGAAGAGAAAGGAATGTCATTTTTTTCGCTGGCTTTACTTCATATTTTAAAAAGCCAGAAGATTAAATTATATACTGTAATTTATATTCCATTTGTATACTTTGGACAACAGGAAGAAATTATTCTAAAAGGAAAACTTGTATGGTACAAACTCTAGTATAGCTCATAAAACTTGGACGCTGCTTAATTTGTATATACAACATACAGTATAATTCTTTAAATGCTATAACGTTATACAAAATCTAGTTACTTTCAAAGCAGGATGCACTACCATACAGAGTACAGTAGATATGCTCCTTGTGGAAAAGCCCTTTGAACCTCTGAAACATAACAAACAAAACAGAAAAACGAAAGACAATTTATGTAGTCTAAGTAGAATAATAAACAGGTTACATAAGGTAATACAGTACACGCACAAAGCTAAGCTAATACAGTTCGTGTTCAATAAAATCTAAAAAGTATTGCATATAGGCAAAACTTTGTTCTGTACAGTATCTAGGCAATAATTGGTTCTGCAGACATGTAGTTATGCTGTTTTTAGAATCTATCCCATAACTCTGATAAAGGCAAAAAACAGACTTTCAAGACTTAATGAAATCATACATCCATTCAGCTATTAACATCTGCCCACTACTGCAAATCTAATTTAAGGTCATAAGTACATTTTACTTTGCTGTTACATACAAATTAAGTGTTGTATTTTTAGAAAAACAAAAAAAAATACTTGTTCTTTGGTAGTCTGTTACATTATATGGATAACAATTTTTAATGATAAAAATAAATACATTTCCGTACAAAATTAAAATGTCAGATTTATGGAATAACTTCCTAAAACAAATTCAACAAAGGACTATAATGTTTATAAGAATACAAATAGTGTATTATTACATTTCAATTTGTAACATTACCATGTGTGGTGTTGTGAGCTGGTCACTTAGTTCGGAACTAAGAGATTGTTGGTCCAGTCCTCATTATTAATTTCATTCAAGTGTGTTCTATTTTTTTAAAGAAAATTGCACATATCCTTTTTTTAGACTTGCATTGTGACTACAGGAAGAAACTTAAAGCAGTACTGCACTCAAAAATTATATTTTTTATATGTTACTTACACCATGTGGTTTAATAGTGATGGCGAAGAAAAAATTTAAATCCTATGTGTTCATGGAGAATGAAGATAACAACATTTGTGATAGAATTGGAGCCTATGGTGACCAATGCTGGACAATGACAAACAGTATCAAACAGTATCAAAAACATCCATGAAAAAATCTTGCGCTACCCTGTCACATAATCCACATGTCAAACAATCTACTTCTATGATTACAAATTGCAAAACGTGTATTTTTGATAAAACACTTGTAAATAAACAGCTCTGGAAAATAAATAGAGTCCATAAACAGGATGCCCATTCACACAGTACCATGGTTTTGAATTGAATTGACAGGACTCCTGACAAATAAATGAGAGGGAAAGGCAGGACTGCACTTCAAAAGCAGATACATGTAAAGCTCAACAAAAAATGATAACATCTTTGTTTTGCTTCTTGAAACTTTCTGTCATATAGTGTATTAAAACATTCTATAAAAAGCACAATATGTGAAGAATTATTATTATTATTAGTAGTATTATTATTATTATTATAGAACAGTGTCTATCTAAATAAGCAGAAACATTGCCAAGTCAAAACCAGATTTCAAAAACAAATGTTTGTAATCTGGCTGCCATGATGAAATGGATCACTTGTCATTTGCTTAACACTAGAATTACCAAAGCCTACGATAAAACCCGTAAACCCGACCCAGCTTAAATCCATTCACACCTCTCTGTCAGCATCTTTTGTGTTGTAAATATGTCACATTTCATGTGTGTTCCATGTCTACAAAGATCTATGTAAGTGTAGTGTGACTGGAAATGCAAGAAATGTTGAACACATACCTAAAAGACAAACGTTTTTCATGTTTTAGTACTAATGACAAAATTTTGACATGAAGTGTATAATGTGTGAAGGCTGAAGTCCAAATATCAAATAAACACTTTCACAAAAGGTACAAGTATAACAGAAGAAGTGCGTTTGTATTCAAGACTATAACCGAAGTTAAAGAAATCGGGTTAGTGTGCTTTGTTGGCATAACTGCTTTGGTACTATATAACATCACAGGAACCAGGCACACAAAAATGTGCACCCCCCATGAGAATGAGTACACAAAATTGCCATAACCATGAAAAATAAACAAAAAACTAAATAATAGGCAAATAATAAATTAATAAATAAACAAAGAAATGGAACATTACTTGCATTGACCAGATATAAATATAAAATATTCAGAAATCAAAACTATATTAAAGAGAAACATTAGTCAAGCAAAATGACACCTTTTATTGGCTAACTAAAAAGATTACAATATGCAAGCTTTCGAAGGCAACTCAGGCCCATTCTACAAGTAATCTTGCCTGCTAGCCCATCCCCCACCGACTCAGCTGAAGTCACAGGTTTGATTTCTTTTTCTTTGGTTTTATTCTTGAATAAAAGCGCACTTGTTTTGTTATACCTTTTTTGAAAGTGTTTATTTGATATGTGGACTTCAGTCTTCACACAATATACACTTCATGCCAGCATTTTGTCATTATTACTATAACACGAAAAAAGTTTCTGTTTTAGTTATGTGTTCAACATTTCTTGCCTCACTTTTCCTGTCATCCTACATTTGCACAGATCATTGTAAACATGGAACACACATGAAATGTATGCATTCTAAATAACAATATATTATTTACTCTATACAACTCCAGTGGGGTATTTTCCATACATCGCTTAAATTATCCGAGACCAGATGCCTCATCTTGGATGAGTTAATGCCGGTGAAACTCATCCGGGATAAGTCGGTTTTTCAAACACAGCCGTGTAGTAGATTAATCTAGCTGGATCTAATCATCCGAGATGAATGCGCGCGCCCGTGTTGATTGAAAAGCCCATATATATTGAGTCTAGAAAACATGATCAGCAAGTCTTTGATAGGCTGCAACAAAATGACGAAAGAATGGGTGCATTTTTTCACACAAGCGGAGCAGGACCTTTTACTCGAAGGGTATGAAGAATTTCAGGATTTAATATGCACAAGAGGTAACACTGCAAAAGCAGCCCAAACCAGAAAAGATGGCTGGCAAAAAATGGCCGACAATTTAAACGCTAAGTAGTGTGCATTGTACTTACTGAATGTAGTGTTTAATTTTCTATGTGTCAGATTAATTATTATTTAATATGTCATAATTCCAGATCAAACTTGAGCACAAGGCGAACATGGGAACAGGTTAAAATGAAGTACAAGAATATACTTCAAACTGGTAAATATTGGTATATAACTATTTAAAGAATTGTTGACATAAGTAATCATATATAATATAAAAAACATTAATTTTAAAGCTAATAAGAAGGCAGACAAGCAAAAAACAGGTGGAGGTCCACACGGTCCAGACCTAACTCCTGCAGAAGAGTTGGCTCTGCAGCAAAATGCCTATCACCCTGTTTCTGAGGGCATTCAAGGGGGAAGCTCCTTCACAGAACTAGTGGCAGGATGTAGTGGTCACTTCATTTCAGGTAAAGGATGGTCATTGCATAGATTTGTCCTCAATGTGTGCCATAGGTATGTTCCTTATAGCCCTCTTATTTTTTTGTTGGGTCAGTTGCAGGGAATGTCATATCCCTAGAACTTGTGTCTGACCAACGAGATATTGACGAAGGTCAAATATTTGATGAAGACACTGTGTCTAATTATTCATCAGAAGGAGAGGTACATTTTCCAAATAATGTTTGATCAAACTCCACTCTGATCAGTCCCATGAGCCCAATCACATTTGGAAATCCTGGGTAATGAGAATGTTAGGCTGATTGTGAGATTCTTTATGGAACTGTGAGTGTTTTTGCCTGTGTATTACCTACCTGCAATGGCATGAAACGCCTCTTTTATTGTCTGTACACGCAGGTGTCCAGGAAACAGTATGAAAACCCGAAGGAAATATTTCAGAGCCAAACAGACTTTACAACATCTCCTGGCAAACTGCACTTTTAGATGGATTTTCTGCATAGCCTACAGTATATAAAAAGTGCCGCTTGCAAAAAACCTCAAAGCAATGCATACTGTCTGTATGGCTGTGAGAGCCCGACTTCGCCTAGTTTGACTTCGAATATAAGCTGCTAATAAATCTTTGAGGTACAATATTCCCCCTCGGCTAAAGCGGTATCTTTCAAAAAGAATTTTCTCTGGGAGCAATAAAGGATCTTGCCGATCACACAAAACCCTCTCTATATGAAATTCTCTTCTTATAATTTGCGCACCAATATCAATCGGTTGCTTATTCAAAACGGTGAAGCCATGACTGAATGAATTCCATGCACAGAAACTGATTAAGTGTGTGAGCTAATCCTTGTTTACATAGAACAAACCTGTTCCGAGCAGGTTTGAGGATTTGGATGTGCCGCTATGACAACACATCCAGCAAGAGTTTCAAAAAACTGACAGATCCAGGATCGTGCCAAATCGTCAACAACTACATCCGGCTAAATGAGTAATCCACGTACGAAAAATAGCCCCCAGACACCTTACACCCTGATAAACAGACTTGAGCTGGGAAAACTTCACCTGCATTGGTGGGGGATGGAACAGCAGGCTGCTTACTGCTTGTGCTGATTGACACATTTGAAAAACAAAGGCGCTGATGAAGAGGTGCGAGGGAATTTAAGGTGGCCAGGCCTCAGGGACTCTAGTGTTAAAGTTTGGAGCAAACTGAAGCAATCTGAAGTCTGGAGTAATTGTATAAGAAGGGCCAGAGCAGACTCAGATCTTTTAATATGTACAGCAAGTGCTGGAAATGGTCTACCAGTCCATGGTAGCCAGTGTGTTATTCTATACCACAGTCTCTTGGGCAAACATCTTGAGCACAAAAGGAGCACAATGCCTGAACAAACATATCAGGGTGAACTCTGGACAAACTGGAAGCTGTTGTGCAAAAGGGTGTTGGTAAAATTGGATCATCATTAACAATCCCCTCAATCCCCTCCAAGAGGCGATTTCTTGAAGCACTTTTTGCCACAGGCTCATTCCAACACATTGTGCTGAGGCATCTCTGGGGGTCTTTTCTGTCCACTGCTATCAGGTGATTCAATGCTTCCACTTTATGTACTTATTAAGTTTATTTTTATTTATTTATTACTTATCGATTGATGTTTTTGCTGTATTATCTGTCATGTGAGTCTGTATCCTTGTTTTTTTATGATTTTGTTCCTGTATGCATCTGAGATTCCCCATGGGATTAATGAAGTTTATCTAAACTAATCTTATCTTCTGAAATTTATGCATGTTGATATATTTTCACATGATGATTATAAGCTGTTTTCTCTGCAATAAAAATTAAAGCTCACTACAAGTCAATGTTCATGATCTGTCTTCTTTCTAATATTAATGGGTTTCATTCAGAGTATTAATAAAGTGATGACATATATTATAAATTCAGAAAATGGAGTGACGCTGAAGAAGGCAGTAGAATACTGAAAAGGACCATATTAAAGGAAATACCTTTTAAAAGAGGCAAAAGGAAAGATAGAACTCACTATCTGAAATGGAATGGTAGAGTACAATCTTAGGCAGTACCTTAACATCCTATGTTCGTGGTATTTCAGAGATGTCAGATGAAATGGGTAAGAGGAAAGATAATGACCTAAGAGATGAGTGATCAGATATTCTTAACTTGATTAGTTTAGAGAGAACCTCATCAATCTAAAAAACTATGCTTTCAAACCAGTAGTACAGGGCTGTTTTGGACTTTTTTAATTCCACTCTGGTCCATTTTCTAAAGGTTCTGTTTCCCTTCCACCCAAAACACTAAAATGAGGTCCTGTACCACAAAGTATTAGGTGTCTAAATGGACTTTTACTATACTTCATGCTTCAGTGCTGCATAAATTTAAAAAAATGGCGGAGATTATAATGTATGTTTAAATTTACTTTCAAATAATATTTTTGCTTTTTCAGCCATTTCATTTTTACGTAACTTAACACATCAGCCAAATGTCAAATTAATATACAGTAAATAACAATGCCCTTTAACATAAGAGATGCCTTAGAACAGAGGTCCTCAATCATAGTCCTGGAGGGCCGCAGTGGCTGCAGGTTTTTGTTCTAATCCGGCTGCTTAATTATAAAGCAATTCTTGACAATAATTTAATTTCATGGCTTGTTAGTGCTTTAACTCTGCTATGTCAGGTAATTCACATATCCTAGATTTTCTTCCCCTTTCTAAGGATATCATCCAAATGATTTGAAGGCTAAAATGGACGAGTAATAATCAGTCCTTCACTTTTTTCTCTTTACTTTTCTTCCAAGTATTTAATTAAACCCAATAGTGCATGATAAATACACACGGGTGTAAATGATAACAAGCGAAATGGAGAAATGCTGGTCTTTTTTGTCATTTGCATGTTATTGGTAATTAGGAGCAATTAAAAACCAAGAAAACAGCTGTTTAGGACTAAAATTAGCAATAAGGGTTCAAAATCTTAATGGGCGAGACCACTAAAGTAAAGCAGAAGTGCTACTTAAGCAATAAGGGCTTCTTATTAAGCAATTGGGTTGGAGCAAAAACCTGCGGCCCTCCAGGACTGTGATTGTGGACCCCCTGCCTTAGAAATATGTTTTATTAAAATGTTATAATAATCTCTTAAACATATATCACATCAAGCAAAAAGAAGTTAGCTTTGAGTGTCATTAACAATGATTAAAAATAACTGTCACATTTCTAACGTTTCTTTTGAGATTTTAATGTGTTTAAGATCACCATTACAAGTAGCCTTTTTAATATTGGTGCTGTCCCCACCAACACACTACTGTATATCGTCTTGAGTAGCTTTCACTTTGATGTGAACCTGTGCCTTCAGTGGCTACTGACTTGGCATACATTTCACAAAACATCTAGATTTAGCTTAAAAGCAATGGTTAAGGCTAATTCATCCATTTTCCAACCCACTGAATCCAAACTCAGGGTCACGGGGGTCTGCTGGAGCCAATCCCAGCCAACACAGGAATCCAATCCCAGGCAGGGTGCCAACCCACCGCAGGACACACACAAACACACACTAGGGCCAATTAAGAATCGCCAATCCACCTAACCTGCATGTCCTTGGACTGTGGGAGGAAACCAGAGTGCCCGGAGGAAACCCACGCAGACACGGGGAGAACAAACAAACTCCACACAGGGAGGACCAGGAAGTGAATCCAGGTCTCCTAACTGCGAGGCAGCAGCGCTACCACTGCACCACCGTGCCGCCCAAGGCTAATTCATTGGCTTAAAAAAATCTATAAAGCTTAATTCCTACATTTTATTAATCAGTCAACTACTGCTATTTACAAAAAATCTATTTGGTTCCCATGGTCGTTCAATGGTAGTGCAGGCCTCAAAGCAGCTAACCTTAAGTTTCATATATGTGTACACAGCAGAGTGGAAACACCCAACCAGAAAGACAAAATTATCAGGCAAAACTAAGAAATTTAGGAGACCAATCACACAAATGGTGAAAATGCCAGTTTTGAAAACCAGGAAGTAAACTAGAAAATAATAGCAAAGTTCAAAACATTGTGCAGAAAATGAAGTTAACAGCGAGAGAGCAATTCTCTTGAATGCCTAATATCCTGTTTTTGCCTGTTTAGTTACTTGTGAGTCACAACCTAAATTAAACGGTGATATAATAACATCAGTAGAGAAACAATAAATAATTGTAACCTATCTATAAAAGTAGTACCAAAAATGCAGCATCCATAATAAAAGCAACATCCTATGCCTAAACCCCAAATTATGATAATACAGGAGAGTGACACAAGAGCTATCTACAATATGGTAATAATAATAAAACAAACTGGAAGAAATCTTGCCACTGTAGTATTTGCTTTGTCTAACAATGGTTTCTTTGTGTCTAGGATGTGCCATGATAAAACTGATATGTTCAGAGAAATTTGTACTGTAAGTCGTTATATTGAAAGTGTGTCTCAGAATGTTGTAGCAGAGCCAACGCAGAACATCATGTAAATTGGAGGCTCAAACAGCCCACACTATTACGTATATCAGTATAGTTTGTTAGTTTTACTGAATGAAACAAGCTTACGACTAACAGATAAGGTATTTGTCAATTTACAGACTCAAGGTTTTACTAAAATTTACTGTCCTGACGTGATCTTTAACAGCTCTTCTAGACAACATGACTAGACAGTATTAATTAAAGTAGTCAACACAAACCTCCCCCATTTGACTGTCAGCCTACTAAGGCCAAAAACTTTAGACACATCTGCAAACAACTGTTTCTGACACTTGAAATTTCCTTGGGTTGTACTATCTGGCAGAATTCAAAGTTTTAAGACAAATGCTGTGATGAGCTGCTGATCTGGAATTATGACATATTAAATAATAATTAATCTGACACATATGAAATGAAACTCTGCTTCCAGTAAATTCAATGCACACGCATTTAATCTGTCGGCCACTTTTTGCCAGCCGTCTTTTCTGGTTTGGGCTTCTTTTGCAGTGTTACCCCTTGTGCATATTAAATCTTGAAATCCTTCGAGTAACACACACACACACACGCACAGCTTGTGTGAAAAAAATGCGCCCGTTCTTTCATCATTTTGTTGCAGCCTATCAAAGACTTGCTAATCATGTTTTCTAGACTCAATATATATGGGCTTTTCAATCAGCGCAGGCGTGCGCATTCATCTCGGATGATTAGATCCAGCTAGACTAATCTACCATAAGGCTGCGTTTGAAAAAATGACTTATCCCGGATGAGTTTCACTGGCATTATCTCATCCAAGATGAGGCATCTGATCTCGGATGATTTAAGCAATGTACGGAAAATACCCCCCGGGGGGTATTTTTCGTACGTGGATTACTCGTTTAGCTGGATGTAACTGTTAACGATTTGGCATGATCCTGGATTCTGTCAGTTTTTTGAAGCTCGTGCTCGGAGCAGGTTTGTTTTATGTAAACAAGGATTTGCTCACACACAATCAGTTTCCGTGCATGGAATTCATTCAGTCATGGCTTTGTCATTCATGAATGAGCTACTAATTGATTATGGTGCGCAAATTATAAGAAGAGAATTTCATATAGAGAGGGTTTTCACAATCTGCAAGATCCTTTATTGCTCCCGGAGGAAATTCTTTTCGAAATTTAACGCTTTAGCCGAGGGGGAATATTGTACCTCAACGATTTATTAGCACCTTATATTCAAAGTCAAACTAGGCGAAGTCGGGCTCTCACAACCACACAGACAGTATGCATTGCTTTGAGTTTTTTTGCAAGCGGCACTTTTTTTATATACTGTAGGCGATGCGGAAAATCTATCTAAAAGTGCAGTTTGCCAGACAATTCGTAAAGTCTGTTTTGCTCTGAAATATTTCCTTCGGGTTTTCATAGTGTTTCCTGGACACCTGTCTGTGCAGACAATAAAAGAGGCGTTTCATGCCATTGCAGGTACACAGGCAAAACACCCACAGTTCCGTAAAGAATCTCACAATCAGCCTAACATTCTTATTACCCAGGATTTCCAAATGTGATTGGGGCACATGGGACTGATCAGAGTGGAGTCTGATCAAACATTATTTGGAAAATGTACCTCTCCTCCTGATGAATAATCAGACACAGTGTATTCATCAAATATTTGACCTTCGTCAATATCTCTTTGGTCAGACACAAGTTATAGGGATATGATATTCCCTGCAACTGACCCAACAAAAAAAATGCCCTCAGAAACAGGGCGATGGGCATTTTGCTGGAGAGTCAACTCTTCTGCAGGGGTTAGGTCTGGACCGCGCGGACCTCCACCTGTTTTTTGCTTGTCTGTCTTCTTATTAGCTTTAAAATTAATGTTTTTTATATTATATATGATTCTTTATGTCAACAATTCTTTAAATAGTTATATACCAATATTTACCAGTTTGAAGTATATTCTTGTACTTCACTTTAACCTGTTCCCATGTTCGCCTTGTGCTCAAGTTTGATCTGGAATAATGACATATTACATAATAATTAATCTGACACATAGGAAATGAAACGCTGCATTCAGTAAGTATAATGCACACTACTTAGCGTTTAAATTGTCGGCCATTTTTTGCCAGCCGTCTTTTCTGGTTTGGGCTGCTTTTGCAGTGTTACCCCTTGTGCATATTAAATCTTGAAATTCTTCATATCCTTCGAGTAAAAGGTCCTGCTCCGCTTGTGTGAAAAAATGCACCCATTCTTTCGGCATTTTGTTGCAGTCTATGAAAGACTTGCTGATCATGTTTTCTAGACTCAATATATATGGGCTTTTCAATCAGCGTGGGCGCACGCAATTATCTCAGATGATTAGATCCAGCTAGACTAATCTACTACACCGCTGCGTTTGAAAAACTGACTTATCCCGGATGAGCTTCACCGGCATTAACTCATCCAGGATGAGGCATCTGATCTCGGATGATTTAAGCGACATACCGAAAATACCCCCCTGCTCAGAACTATTTGTTGTACCGACAATCAAAAATACAGTGTCCTGTGACTGCTGTCAGACTATCATGCGGCATTTGCACTTTGACACCAAAGACACCCGTGCAGAACTTGTGAAAAATGACAGTTTTGCTGTGATTTCGGACATCTGGCAACGTTTTGTTGAGAATTGTGTTTTGAGTTACAACCCAGGGCAAAGACTTTCCGAGGCTGTGGTCATAAAGCTACCTGTTGTCAATCATAGAAATAAAAACAAGTGCAAAGAGAAATGTTGGCAAGACTTCAAATAAAATGTGTCTTATTTCAGTGTATTTACTCAGTACTTACTTGCTTGGCTATGGTATAATTAGAAATTAGTACAGTGTTCTTCTTGTTTAACTCATGCAACAAAATGGGTAAGTAAACAATGTGATATATAATAAGAACAAGAAATGTTTACATAGCTATAGCAATGTTTGAGTAACACAGACTTTTTTTCATCTATGTCACCTGTGCTTGCTCATTTTGCAAATATATTTCATTGTTTCAATTTTTTTTTTGTTTATTTTTATACCATGCTTCAATTTTATGCTTCTGTTTATTACTTTTTCCTTCATCTGCTCTGTGGTGTTTATTTGCAAACTCAGTATTGGACTGCTGTTTTAAAGTTCAGTTTTCAGGCTACTGTGAGTGTCTGATTGTGACTCTGCAAGATGTTTCATATAAATTTCTGTTTATTTTTTTTAATGCCTGCTGGTTGTGCTACCACATTTATGCAATGAAAGACCAATATAATACTTTGAAAAGAAGGAAAAACTTTTTCAGATTTCTCATTGTACTGTATTTCATAAGGCTGTTTATGATTTTAAGTTTGCAATTACACAAAACAAATGGAAACTTTAAGGAAATGAGAAATGAATACCGGTACATAAGTTACAAAAGTTGACAAAGATGTATGGGTACCAAAGTGGGAAAACTGCACAAATACAGTACAAAACATTTCTCAAAATGACTACATTAATTATAAGCTTACTACATTTAATTAAATTATAAGCTTAAAATTGAAACATTAAGTCTATTAATAGAAATAGAACTTCTTATGTAAGAACTGTTTGGATCAAAAATCATCAGACAAATTGTTCTCTTCAAATTAAACCAAGGACCTCCATACCAGGTCAACCAGAATTTATAGCAGTAACAGCATTACTACGCCTGAAGCAAAATGAGGCATAAACAAAGTTAGACATCACTATGACAATAGAAAAACAGTTGCAACTGATCATAATGATAAGAAAAATATAGTTATCTGTCATTACACAGTATATTTATTTTGGAGTTCTGAAGGAAACACAGATTTAATTACACATTGGGGCAAAACCACTTACATTATCATAATGGCCTAGGGTTCTAATATATTAAACATTTTAAAAGATGTCATAAAAAGAAAAACCTGTCAATGCCTGTCAAATTACAGATCGCAAAGTAATATGAATAGTAAAAGTGAAGAAGATGTACATTTTTTATTCTAAAATTATGATTATGATTTGTGTGGTTGTTAACAATTAAACCGTCACACCTTAAAATTCTGCATTATCAGCTTTTCTTATCGAATCTATTCTTATTTGGACAATATCTATGTAGAATCCAGCACTTTTTCCATGCTCTAATATGCGCTCTCCTTCCCTATCATGTTGTAAAGATGTGGTATGTTAGTTGAAGACTCTAAAATGGTTCTGTATGTATGAATGTTCTATGTTATCAACTTGTGTCCCATTCAAAGTTGATTTTTTTTCTTTGTGGTAGACAAAAAGGTGGATTTATAGTCAAAGAAAAGCCATGTATATTTAACCTCTGGCTTTTTTTAACCATTTTCTGCTTCAGCCTGCTACAAATGTCATTGTTGAGTAACCATTTAGCAAAGGTCATGAAATCTAATGAAAAAAAATAAGCTTATTATTCTTCCATATCATGAAATGTACTAGCAGGTATTTCCCTGCATTTTGTCAGCATCCCATACCCAGTCTCTTTTCTCAGCCACTGAGGCCTCATTGCAAACTATATGAATTATTATTTAACTAGTAGTAATAAATGTACACATAATCCAGACATTAATTTTACAATTATTGTCATTAGTTGCATTCAACAAGCAAGATTTTACTTCTCATATTGGTACATATTACAATGGTGTGAAAGAGATGAGAGAGGTAGTCCAATATAAGTTAAAAACACTACAGCAGATATATGGAAAAATTACTAAATATGTGAAAACACAACTCTTCCAAAACTTTATGTTAGCAAAATGAATCACCGAGGCGCAATGTGATTGTGTATGCTGTGAAAGCATAGTTTTGGATTTTGTCTTTTTTGTTCTCTTTCAAACTAGGCATAGCAAAAATAATAATTTAAACTATCTCCAACATGAGTCAAACCACTGTACTTTCCCATTTGCAGTGAGCCAGGGTGAGATTCCTGAAAGTGATGAATCTTAGAGATCTGACAATATGAGCAAGAATAAAGTACTTCTTGTTTAACTCCACCCCTGAAGTCACTTAGCAAAAAAATATTATCAGTCAATTGAAAAAGAACGATTAACAAAGCTTATGCTGCCATTTTTGGTCCTGCAATGAAATGGAATAAAGTTGTGACAAGTAAAATGAAAATAACGTCATAGTTTAATGAGCAATTAAGACACAGCTTATAAATAAAAACAAATACGGGCACCTAATGTTTCTAAAACAAGGGCAAATGAGCACGAAGTGTAAAAGAAAACTACCATTTCCTAAAGAAGATCTCCTTCTTATTCTAGATAACCAGAGAGTATTGTTTGGTAAGACTTGTGGCAGCCTTTCTAACAGTGAAGAGAAGAAAAACAAGGATAAAACAGCAAAAAGAATATGTGCCTTCTTATCATAGCCTGATGTCTTTCAGGGAAACAGATAATACCTGGACAGCCCACAGGCAATGTGCAAATTCTTTAATCTGTTGCTTATCCACAATCCCTAAATGAAAATAATTATATAAATTCAATGATGCATTTAAAGTTCTCACACTCTTTGAAACAGCGTGTTTATTACTCAAATGTAGGGGGGTCGTTTGCTTACAATGATGCAAAGTCCTTCAATTAACAACTGATGAACACAAAAAATAATGATGTAAAAAAGTACAAATGATGGCCTGCCTAGCCTCAACACAGCCTGGTATGATCAAGAATTTTGATATTTCCAAACATAAAGCCCAGTCATCCCCTCATTCTTCAATGGACTGGGGTATACCTTCTTTGCATTGCACACATGACTCTCATAGCACAGAAGGTGAATATTTGATGTCACCCAATGAATTATGAAGACATTAAAAGCACATTTTCCATTTACTTTTATTATATTTCACAACACTGTGGGTTTTCTGATGTGCTGTTTTGTATTGTTCTATAGCTACAGTCTGTTGGTTAAGCTGCAGGTTTCAACAGATCATGGTTCAAGGTTCACTTTGTTTGTCATTTGAAATCATACACAGCAGTGCACATCAAAACAAAAATGTGGCACCAGGCTCAATGCTGTGCAAGAATAGGCAATAAAAATGAACAAGAATAATAATGTGAAAAGACAAGAAAAAACAATAGAGAATTACCAACATAAATTCATACTTACATACAAACAACCTCTAATACAACATAAACCAAAACAGAAATTTACATTAACAGATAATATCAAAGTTAATTTTGCACAGATAAATTATATGCTGCACTATATTAAAAAAAACTAGCAATGTATTAACAAACCAATCATTATTTAAGAGTCTAATCTAGAGGGACAAAGATTTGATGAAATCTGGCGAGTACTAAAAAACTTTGGCATCACTTGCCAGACTGAAGAAGGGTAAACGGTCCATTGTGATGATTTTGGTGGCCCTCTTTTGTAGCATTTGCTTTAGAGTTTCTCAACAGGAGGGAGAGATGTCCCAGTGATATTTTATGATGATCTCACCACTCTGTGCAGGGAAATCTGGTCTGTGGCAGACGGCTGGGGATCCTGCCCAGCCGGGATGCCTGGAAGGACCAGGGACCTCATGTATAAATGGTACGTACACAACAAAAATTTTGCCTACGAATGTTTCCACGTTCAAATCGCTTTGTATAAAACCTAAACTTGGTGTAAAGCCACCCACATTTTCACGGTACCTCCAATCTTGGAGTACGCAAGTTCTCCGCACAGTTTTGCAAACTGGCGGCACCCAGCATCAAACCAGTGCTACTGTTCCAGTGTGGTTTCGCTTTCTTTTTTAGATCCACATCCCTAACGTGGCTTTATAAATACACTGAAATTAACTGCATACTGTTACTATTAGTTTAATGCATCTGATTGTAATTAACCTGTAACAATATAATGGTCCACAGAATGGTCAATCTATTCTAAATATCATAGCTGCTTTAGCATTGTTACTCTCACTACACCTTTGTCTTCTTCTTCTTTCAGCTGCTCCCGTTAGGGGTTGGCACAGCGGATCATCTTTTTCCATATTACTCTCACTGCACCACTTGGAGTATTTATATCACTGTATCTAAGTGGGGAATCACAGCTGTACAGCAGCTGACTGGAAAGAGAATTATTGGTATACAGCATCTAGCACATGCTGCCTCAGCCATGCTGTCTATTAAACTGCTGTCATACGGCAAACACTTCAGAGCCTTTCCTGTATGTACCTCGCATTTCAGAAACAGTTTCATCCCAAGAGCTATAAACACATTTAATCAGTCCATCAATTGCTGCTTGTAGAACACTTTGTACTTATAAGTACAAGTACCTCACTGTAAACTTGCGATACAGTTATAATATTGCACAACCTGAGCCACTTTGTAAAGTGCGTATTTACATATGATGATGATGATATTATTTTTAAGATGAAATGCAGCAAATTATGTTTACTATATTATACAGATAAAACTTTAACTTCATTTAAATAATCTATATTGTTAATAAAAAAACATGTGAGGACATGGTGCCGCAGTAGCGAGATGCTGGTACTCCGTTCACGGATTGTTCCTTCCTCATGCTGTATTCTTGCTGGGGCTGGCATGACACTGGAAGGATAGATGGATGGAATAATTAAACATGTACTATGAAGATATTTCAATGTTCCTTAAATGTTTTGAGGAATCGGCGTTCTAAGCTTACAGATGGCTCTGTCTATTACAGAGCTGATTATGTGGCGATTGGTTACTTGGAGAAAGAAAAGCAAGGACAGGAATTGGAGGTTAGTACGTTTTAAAGAGACAGTACTGCTGCAATAAATTATTTCATCGAAGGTCGCGCACGGCGCAGCAAGCATCTTGCTTGAGACATGAACAATCACTGCACCACCGTGTTCCCATATTTAATAACATGCTTTAACTCCTATCATTATGAAAATGATATCAAGTATACATCTCAGTATTTTAATTATTCAGAGAACTGTAATATCATGAATGTAATGGATTCTGTGTCCTGTCAGAGGAAGAGAAAGCCCGTTTTAGAAGCACGTAGAGATTCACACACATTGAGCGCATAGAAGATCACATACAAAACAAAGCATTTAACGTGCTACTTTAGTTACGATGGGATTTGAGAAACTATTGAATTAAATGATTTGAAAATTAAGTTTATGATGTTCTACTTTAATGACAAAATAAACTACATGATTAAAGTGGAAATTTTGAGATTAAAGTTGACATTTAGTGTTTTTTCCCACTGTGTGCCTATTTTTTTGTCTGTACCCTAATAAGCTTTCATATTACGCTCAGATGGTGGGCTGCGACTTGCCTTTTCACGATCTGACAACTTTTTTTATTTTGGGCACTGTGCGACTTTGTTAACTTGAGCTTTTGAGTTTCTCCGACACTCTATGTTACTCAATCAACTTCCTTTTTTTGTTTATACCACTGTTTAAATAAACAAATAGTACATTTTTCCTTGCCTGCATTTGGTATTCGCTGAAATTCTTTTATTTCCCCCAGTGCTTTTGCCATTGCCTATTCACAGAACGCTGAGCTTAAGGGCTATTTATATTGATTTGCATATTCAAAGACGTGTACATAGACACACAAGAAATGTCTGTATATTTCTGTTAAAATCATTAGTCATGTACTTGCCAGTTTCACAGGCAACTATGCACACCCTGTCTATGACGTGAACTCCATTATGAGGTGATTTGCTTTGGATCATCAGCCTTCAGTGAAAAGACAATGGGAAAAGCATGGGGGAAAATATAAGAATTTCAGCAAATACCATGTGGAGGCAAAGAAAAAACATACTATTTTTTGATTTAAACCTTGGTATAATCAACAAAAAGAAGTTGATCGAGTGACAAGCTCAACTTCACAAAGTCGTACAGTGCCAGAGATAAAAAAGAAGTTGTCAGATATCAAAGTCGCCGTGAAAAGGCGAGTCGTAGCCCACCATCTGAGTGTCATATGAAAGCTTATTAGGGTACAGAGAAAAAAAAAAGGCACACAGTGGGGAAAAAGCACAAAATGCCAACTTTAATCTCGAAATTTCCACTTTAATCAAGTAGTTTATTTTGTCATTAAAGTAGAACATCATAAACTTCATCTTAAAATCATTTAATTAACCAGTTTCTTAAATCACATTGTAATTAAAGTAGCACGTTAAATGCTTTGTTTTGTATGTGATCTTCTATGTGCTCAATGTGTGTGAATCACTAGTGCTTCTTAAACCAGCTCTCTTCCTCCGATTGGACACAGAATCCATTACATTCGTGATATTACAGCTCTCTGAATAACTAAAATACTGAGATGTATACGTGATATCATTTTCATGATGATAGGAGTTAAAGCATGTCATTAAACATGGGTTTCACGGCGCAGTGATTGTGCGCGACCTTCGATTAAATTATTTATTGCAGCAGTACTCACGGGTGGCTCTAGGCCTGTGGCAGCCCTGGGTAGAGAAAGAATCGGTGGCCCCTTCGCCCACCAATGTCAATATGGTATCTTATGCACGGTGGATGGCCACGTCCATTGCGGACACTGCATAGCCGCCTCATGCTCATGACACAAGCATTTAACTTTTGTTGAAATTTGCCGCTGTGTTTTTAGCTGTGTCGTTATTTTCTCTTTCTGGTTTATATTCAATATATATTGGCGTGGCCGCCCCTGCAGTCCTTGCTTTTCTTTTTCCAAATAACCGATCACCACACAATCAGCTCTGTAATAGACGTTAAGCCATCTGTAAGCTTAGAGCGCCGATTCTTCAAAATGTTTAAGGAACATTGAAATATCTTCGTAGTACATGTTTAATTATTCTATCCTTCACGCCAGTCCCAGTGAAGAATATAGATTATTTAAATGAAGTTAAAGTATTATCTGTATAATATAATAAACATATTTTGCTGCATTTCTTGGGATGAAACTGTTTCTGAACCGCGAGGTCCATACAGGAAAGGTTTTGAAATGTTTTGCCATGGCTGAGACAGCGTGTGCTTGATGCTGTATACCGATAATTCTTTTTCCGACCAGCTGCTGCTGTGATTCCTTCTCAGATACAGTGATATAAATACTCAGAGTGGTGCAGTGAGAGTAATATGGAAAAAGATGATCCGCTATGGCAACTCCTAACGGGATCAGCTGTAAGAAGAAGAAGAAGAAGAAAAAGAAGGTGCAGTGAGAGTAACAACGCTAAAGCAGTTATGGTATTTGGAATACTATGGCTATTCCCTGGACCATTATATTGTTACAGGTTAATTACAATCAGATGCATTACACTAATAAACAATATGCGATTAATTTCAGTGTATTTATAAAGCCGTGTCAGGAAAGGAAAGGATAACCACACAGGAACAGTAGCACTGCTTTGACACTGGGTGCCGCCAGTCTGCAAAACCGAGCGGAGAACTTGCGTACGACAGGGTATGAGGTAACGTGGAAATGTGCGTGGCTTTACGCCAAGTTTAGGTTTTATACATCGCAATTTGAACGTGGAAACGTTCTTACGCAACATTTCTGTGCGTACACACCGTTTATACATGAGGCCCCTGGACGTCCACGGAAGGCAGCAGTGGTGGATGATCGCAGAAACATTTCCATGGTGAAGAGAAACCCCTTCACAACAGCCAACCAAGTGAACAACACTCTCCAGTGGGTAGGAGTATCGATATCCAAGTCTACCATAAAGAGAAGACTGCATAAAAGTTAATACAGCAGGTGCACTGCAAGGTGCAAGCCACTCATAAGCCTCAAGAATAGAAAGGCTAGATTGGACTTTGCTAAAGAACATCTAAAAAAGCTAGCACAGTTCTGGAAAAACATTCTTTGGACAGATGAAACCAAGATCAACCTCTACCAGAATGATGGCAAGAAAAAAGTATGGAGAAGGCGTGGAACAGCTCATTATCCAAAGCATATCACATCATCTGTAAAACACAGTGGAGGCAGTGTGATGGCTTGGGCGTGCATGGCTGTCAGTGGCACTGGGACACTAGTGTTTATTGATGATGTGACACAGGACAGAAGCAGCCGAATGAATTCTGAGGTGTTCAGAGACATACTGTCTGCTCAAATCCAGCTAAATGCAGTCAAATTGATTGGGCGGCGTTTCATGATACAGATGGACAATGACCCAAAACATACAGCCAAAGCAACCCAGGAGTTTATTAAAGCAAAGAAGTGGAAAATTCTTGAATGGCCAAGTCAGTCACCTGATCTTAGCCCAATTGAGCATGCATTTCACTTGTTGAAGACTAAACGTTGGACAGAAAGGCCCACAAATAAACAGCAACTGAAAGCCGCTGCAGTAAAGGCCTGGCAGACCATTGAAAAGGAGGAAACCCAGCATCTGGTGATGTCCATGAGTTCAAGACTTCAGGCTGTCATTGCCAGCAAAAGGTTTTCAACCAAGTATTAGAAATTTACATTTTATTCCCAGTTATTTAATTTGTCCAATTACTTTTGTGCAACTGAAATAAAGGGATTATGTTAAAAAATGCTTTAGTTGCCTCACATTTTTATGTAATCTTTTTGTTCAACCCACTGAATTAAAGCTGAAAATATGCACTTCAACTGCATCTGAGTTGTTTCATTTAAAATTCATTGTGGTAATGTACAGAACCAAAATTAGAAAAAAGTTGTCTCTGTCCAAATATTTATGGACCTAACTGTATCTTTCTAAATATCAAAAATTGCTCTAAAAATCCTAATTACAAGCAGACACAATTTAAATTTGTTCATAAACTGTACACTACTCCATTCATTCATTATCTAATGGGACTACAATTAGATCACCTATGTCATCTTTGTCCATTTAAAGGCCCTGGCACTTTTCTCCATATGTTGTGGGAATGTCCTCCAGCTGCAGCACTCTGGCACTATGTGGCTGAATCCTCCTCTAACATTCTTTCTTTCCCCATTCCTTTGTCCCCGCAAGTTCTTCTCCTCCTAGACCTTTCTTCTGTTTCCTAACTTTCTCTTACTGTCTCCCAGCGGAGGCTTTTGATGACTGCAACCATTGCAGCTAAATTGCTTTTAGCCTCTCGCTGGAAATCTCCTGCCCTTGTCTCTTCTGCAATCTGGAAGTCTTTATTTTACAATCCTATCCTTCTTAAAAATTCTGCATCCCGAGTCAACAACACTTCTGGCTCCACTATCCACAACTTTCTTCATGCTGTCAGTTATTAAAGAGCTGGCTGGGGATTGTCAACCTTTCTTTTTTATTTGTTTTTTTGCTTGCTTCACTTTGCGCTCCTATGTGGTGTGTGCCAGTTTACCCTTCAAGTCCTTCTTTTTTCCTTCTCTTGTTGTGTTTCTGGTTAATTAGGTGTCTCAGTTGTGTTGAAGTTAGTGTTGTTGCTGGGGAGTGTTTTGTTTTTGTTCTTATATAGCCCAACAATCAGTTATTATTATTGGTTTTCTTTTGCTGTATTCCTTTTCATTTTATCAATAAAGATTTGATCACAAAAAAAAGAAAAAAATCACTGCCAGCGGATGGACATAATAACTGAAATGCAGGGCATTTCAAAATCAGTTCAAGAGCTGCTAGACTAGGTGCCATTTTGTTATTGCCACTTCTTTGTTTTTGTTACATTTGGTTGACTGAATATGCAGGTGTTTTTATAAATCTGCTAATTATTTCATGCCATCACTGTTAAGCAAATACTACTAAAAGAAAGTTGTTCAGTTATACATTGTGCCCAGTGGAACCATAGCCATCATGTCCACTGTTTTATGGCACGATCAGCTCTTTTGCGTATAGAATGTAATGGTAGTCTGTTGACCTGTACTGTTAAGTGGTGGCTTCTTTCAATTGCTCACATTCTAAAAATTTTGGATATTTTATTCTTTATTGAAAACACATATGAAACCAAAGATTATTTTAGTGTTTGGATGCACTACATTTTTCATTTTTAGCAGTGTGTTTTTTACTAATTTAAATAATGACAGAAATTTGCTCAGAAATTTTTACTTCAAGCAGTAAATTAATCCCTGGTATTGTATTCTTGATTTAATTACTTTTAGTCACATTTTGACTATTTTTTGTTTTACAGTTCTATACAGTATAATTTTAAGTTATGCGACTACTTCCTTTCGGAATTATTGAAACAGGAATAAGTCAAATCTCAAATGTAAGCAACTGAAAACAGCCACAGAATTAAAAAAGATGCATAATTAATTACCGTGTTTATTAACTTCCAGGTACCGTGAATGCAGAAAAAGCAGAAAATATTTCTGATTAGGCAAGAAGATCAGTTATAGACATAAATGTGCCACAGAATCACAAGACATGTCAGCTCTTATGGGCAAATGTAATCAACCTATTTTAATTTTTTTTAAGAACAAATGTTTATTTGAAAAGAATAAAAGGATTGCAAAAAGAAACAGGATGTGTGAAATTACAAGATAACACAACCCCTCCCCAAAACCCAACTCTGTGAGGAACAATAATACCACATAAATGGAGAAAGTGACTGAACAGAGTCTGCATGGCTCATCAAAACAGACAGCAGTCCACAGCCAGACTAAAAAAGAAAGGCAACAACAATCTTAAAAATAAAGGCGCCAGAATGGCTCTTCAGAGTGATGCCATTGGCGAACCATTGTTGGTTCCCAAAAGACTAATTCACATAAAGGTTCCAGAAATAATAATTACAGAAATTATTTATTTATTTAGATCCATTACAGGCTTTATACAGTAAATTGCCACAAATAGATGGTAACAGAATTGTGAAATATCAATGGCTTAAAATTTTAAAAGGACTCACATTGAAAACAATAATACTGGCTAAATCCAGGTTTTCTTTTTTGCTAGTGTCCTGCCAGACATTGAACATTTCTGTTTCAGAGGAACACACAACCCAGTGATGCATCATAAAATGCCATTAAAGAAACATTATTTTTAAGGGAGAATGTGAATAAGTTCCTGTCATCACTAGCATGGTGACTGAAAACCATTCCCTGATTTTGCAGCCAAACGCTCCATTAATTGTTAATGTAGAAAACTCAAGAAAAATTAGGGTATAGAAAAATGGTTTCCAAGAGTCAACCGAAACTGAAACAGGGGGATTTCGAACAAAAGGCCAGTGTCAGTTTGGCAGCAATGGAAGACAGAGAGAGAGTGTGCAGCTTTAAAGATGAATACTGTATATATTTTTTGCAGGACATGGTTTTCTGCTGGTTATCTTATTTGTTTCAAATGTTCATATGTTAATATATGAGTGTGATAGAAATAAATTAAACCACATTTCTAGAAATGTATATTAACATTATTGGCAAACAGTTAATCAAAAAAATTAACCATCATTTATTTCCTGTAAGGAAGTTTTTTTATGGCCAAAAAAGAGCAGATGTTTAGATGTTTTCTCACACTCAAGTAACATACGTAACATATACTAATTTATTATTAGATTAGATAAACTTTATTAATCACATGGGACAATTCAGAAAAATAAAGAAACAGGGATAGAGAGACTCACAGTCAATCAATTATCATAAATGAATAGACAAGGAGCCACAAATAGGTTTGGGGCAGCCACTCATATATTTTTTCCTGGTTGCAAAATTGTTGAAAGTAGCATATCAGTTTGAGTCCAGAACAGAACAAAACTGAATTGCTGAGGTTAAGATGGCAGTTTTATGGGAAAGCAGAGGAAGTGACAACAGTGGGGCCAGAACCACAAGTGCCATCATCAGAAGTGGTGTCATCAGGGCCAGGTGGAATTTCCCATAAGTTATCTGCAGTGGAAAGAAGGGGTCAGTACTCTTCACCACCCCCTGATCTGGCATGGAATTGCCCTCATTCAGGCCTCTTAGCTGCATCCCATATGCACATGCGTGACACAATCAATCATTAAATAAATAAAAACAAACTTAACAAGTACATTGGGTGCAAGCATTCAAATGCCTGATAGTAGTTGGCAGAAAAGACCCCAGAGTCGCTTCTTAGTACACCATCATGGAAAAAGCCTGTGGGTAAATGTGCTCCAAGAGAGCACCTTTTGGAGAGGATGGAGGGGTGTTTGTTCATGATGGCATCCAATTTTGCCACCATCCTCTTTTCCACAATGAAAAAGAGCAGAAGACTCTGAACAAACCAGCATATTAATTTTGTTAGATCTTAGAGCAGAATTTGACACTGTCAAACATGACATTCTACTGTCCAGAATGAAGAACATGCTGGTTATCTCTGGCACTGCCCTCCAGTGGTTCAAGTCCTATCTGACTCATCGGCAAGAGTTTGTTAGTCTTGGCAACAGCAGGTCCAGCTCATCACCAGTCACACAAGGAGTTCCTCAGGGATCTGTCCTCAGCCCTTTACTCTTCTGTATCTATATGCTTCCCGTTGGTCGTATCATTCGTAGCTATGGACTGGGTTATCACTTTTATTCAGATGATACTCATCTCTATTTCATTATTAAAAGTGAAACTTCATCAGAGCTTTCTCAGCTCACAATTTGCCTCAGTGAAATTAAAACGTGGATGGAGAAGAACTCTTTAAAATTAAACTGCAACAAAACTGAACTCCTCTGAATTGGCACTAAAGCACATCTTAAGAAAATGAGCTCCTTCTCAGTCACTCTTGATGGTGATTTCATCAGACCTTCTTCTAACGCAAGGAATCTTGGTGTTATTTTTGATTCCTCCCTTTCCAATTTTGCACATATAAACCACATTAAGAAACTTTCCTACTTTCACCTCCATAACATATCCAGTGTTTCCTCATTCCTCTCCTTGTCTAATGCTGAGAAACTTTTCCATGCTTTTATCACATCCCGTATCGATTATTGTAACTCCCTACTGGCAGGTGGCACTTCTAATCTCATATCACAGCTCAAGTTGATTCAAAACTGCTGCAAGGGTCCTAATACAAACCAGCAACAGCAAACACATAACACCCATGCTTCATCGCTTCCACTGGCTCCCTGTGTCTTACAGATTTGAAGACGAAATTCTATTAATAGCCTACACAGCTTTAAATGGCCTTGCACAGTACTACATCAGTGACCTTCTCCACATCTATGCTCCTGCTCACCCACTAAGGTCCTAACCTGCACTCTATGGGTGACAGGGCCTTCAACTATATAGTGCCCAGACTTTGGAATGACCTCCCGAAATTAATTAGATCAGCTGACTTCATTAATTCTTTTAAAAGACAACTTTAAACTCATCTGTTAGGAAGGCTTTTAACTTAACCTGACATTCCGCCTCCTCTTTCGATCTTCCTCTCTGTCCAGATGTGTGTGTTATGTCATAGATTATGTTATTTTCTAGGCTTTCTTTTAGTAATGTATTTATTATTTTACTCTGGCTTATTGTCTTTATTCTATTTAATGCCTTTGTATATCCTGTATCTATCTGTTTTAATTTTCTATTCATGAAACATCTTTTTCCAATGTTACATATACCTGCTGTTTCTTTATGAGACCTTGTGAAGCACCTTGAGCTTGGGAAAGGTGCTATATAAATAAAATATATTATTATTATTATAGTGGCTTCCAGTGTGTCCAGTGTTTGCCCTGTGATGGAGTAGGTTTAAATAAATAAGGTAATATTACTGTGTAAATACAAATTTAAGATATAAATAAACAATAAAAAGCAAGAAACAAAATAGTATAAAAGAGTGCAAGAGCAACAAAAAACATTAGCAAATAAATAAAAATGTAATACTTTGATATTTTTAACAAAGTCAAATTCCAAGTTCCTGCTCCAGGCTGCTATGCTGTTTGTCCTCTAACATTACATAACCGCTGGCTTATTTGAAGTGACAAAGTCCTTCCCATTGATTGACATTAGGATTTGTCACTATAAAATGGGTCATTTGTAAATGAAAACTAAAGCTTTTGAAAATGCTATTCAGAAAATGCTCTTCATAAAAATGTCATTGTGAAATGAAAATACTTTTTTGGGAAAGGGTTATTCATAAATACAATGTGTTATTATGAAATGCAAAGTAGATAAAACACAGAAACTTCTTTGTGGTAAAGCCCATTTTCAAATAGGGATTCAAAACAATGTTCAGTGTATTCTTAAATTATTACAAAATAAATTGGGGCATTCATTTATTTATTAACTTATGTGTTTATATATATAATTAATTTTAAAAATGTGTTCAAGACTTCAGTTAATTTTTTTTGTTAGTTTATTAGAATCAGTAATAGTCATCATTTACATACATTTAAATAATATCTTTTTCTCAAATTTAAATCTACATTTTTTTAATGTATCAGATAGTTCTTATTAAATAACAGTAACATTTGTTTCTGTACTTTTATTGATGTACGAGGTATTTGCTGTAAAATACTGAAACATTTGTAAGCCATAAAATTATGGATTACTTACATGTTCAGCTTTAACATTTGCTGGGTGTAGCTACTTTATATCTTAATAAAGTCACTGAATCAGTTCATCAGTAGATATTGAACTTTGTATTTAAAGATATATTTTACTTTTAAAAATTGTCTGGTTTTGAACCACACATGAATATGAATGTGTTATAAATGCAAATGCTCAGCATATCTATTTGGACTGTTAAGAAAAACGAAATTGCAACAGCACTCTTTTTTAGACAGTTTCTAAAAGCTATAATTTTCTTGTGTGCAAGTGAATTCTGCAATTGCAACAGTTATTTTTTATTAAGAATAATGTTACTTCACTTTAATTTTATTCAGAGTGTCACAAACAGGAAGCAACATTCTGCTTTTGCAAACCTAAATGATCATTTCTCCAGCAAGTTACATTTTTAACTGTTTATAAGCAATTAAGAAACTTTGACAAAAGCAGTTGTACACTTTAGTAAATTCAACTTAATAAGCAAGTTAATAAGCAATCAAATTTTACAATTAAATTAAATGGATTACAACTTACTATGGAACATATTCATTAAAAAAATTATGAAAGTTACAATATAATTTACTTTATTACTATTCAGAATTACACTGTGACCTAACTCAGCTTTGAGCACAATGTGATACTATATGATATTGTACTTACATTATAAAAATAAAAGACATATTATATATTTCAATAAAGTCTGCAGTAAAGAATTTATAGAGCAGAAACATCTTGGTTTTGCTCATTGTAGAATTTATCTCAGGTATTATTTAAAGGAATTCAGCATTTTTGAAGAATGAGAGCAATTTTCTAGAGTATGTTTAAAAAAACGAGGACACTTTTTCTTTCCAAATTTAAGCAATAAAGCCTCTACTTCATACAAAATGTGCCAGAAAAAGAGCTGAATTGAAGGCTAAATATCTTTTTGTGGTATGTTGCAAAATGCACTGAAGTTAAGTTTACTTTGCACTTCTGCAAAACAACTTTATAAACTATATATCCAAAATGATGCAGTCAGCAAAGCTATTATTTGGACAGCAATTTTCAACAAATTTTAGCTTTCATTTTAGTATTATCTTTTATTAATTTATATTTTTTTTATTTTAAGAGTAACATAAAGCCCTTATATACACTGGTTAACACTTTTAAAGCCTTTGTATTCACTTTTTTCTTCTAGGTCTTTAAAATTTGGAACATGTTCAGCTGCTCCAAACTGTGTCTCATTCAAATGCCTCTTGAAAAATGTCCTGTATTGTGATAAATATTGGTTGTAGTTTTTTCAGACCTACATTTTAGAGTAGGTACTTTGTACTACATGTAAAGTGGAAGCAGGGATGGATAGATGTTTGGTCCTTTTTGAAGTTCCTGTTACTGAGTACTAGCCAAAAAATTTAACTATTTATAACTCCACTTTTAGTTGTTATGGTTACAAAAATAAACTATACTTTTTATCAAGATTCTGTAGCAATTGCAGCTTGTCTATACTATTCACAACATAACTTTGTATAATTTAGGTTTTCTACCCAGACTATTATAAAGGTAGAATAAATACAAACACATAACACAATCATGGAATCACACATAGATTAATTCACTTGGGAAGGCCTACCTGAAGAACCAACATTTATGTAATCATTATACAGGAACACATTCAGAAATAAGACGAGAAGAAATCTAAAATGACACATCTGGTGACAAGTGCCAAGATCACCTTCAGGTTCAAGCAACCTGCACCTTTTACACTCCCAGCAGTGTGGCAAGCTTGTGTTATTTCACTTCCGTGTCTCACATTTGCTTCTCCTATTATTAAATGTAACTGTAACTCCTTTTACCCTCTGAACGCATATTCCCTAAACTGAAGAATATGTTTCTTATTTTATTCTCCTTGATCATCCTATCCCTCTTCTTGTGTTTGTCACTAAATATTTGCCAATTCAAATTTATGGTATGATATCTGACATGCCTTCCGTTGTAAAGGCAACAATAAAATTGGTATAGTATAAACGAACAATATTATGCTGTATATTATTAAATAATTAACATGTTTTCTTTAGATGCTTGCTAGGTATGTACATTAACTTGTTTCATTTTTGCCCCATGATGAGTTTTTCTGAGAAATTCAGAAGTAGAACTAAAATTCTCTATAAATTAAAAGTCAAATAACTGTTCACTATTTGGGACATATAATTGAAAAATAAAATGAGATTCAAGTAGTATTCTACACGAAAACTACAAGGCCGCTCATGTATCAAACATTTGACTCTAATATTTTTGTTTTCCTAAAACAGTTACTTTGTAAAAAAAAAAACTAATAATGGTTTGGATGATATTTAACCTTTAAAAATTCTTGTCTAGCAAACTGCTTTCAGATTAATGAAGTGGTAAAGTCAAAAAACTGACTGCAAATGTTGACAATGAGAAGTATTTCTTTCCCTTATATCTTTGTTCAAACTGTATACAATGATTTATAGCTGGTCTCCTTGGTTTCACAAATATGAAAAGTAGCTCTGTTCATACTGGTAATTTTAAACATGTAGTTTTCTTATCCAGTTTATTAATTACAGTACCATAACTTCATCCCTTGAGATATCTCTGGAAGTGATAACAATGCACAGGTAAGCTACACAGATGGCCTAGCTCAGCACAAACCTGTCTCTTTTCCACTTGTCTCCCAGAAATGTCATTTGAATCCTCTAACTGAAGCTGTCGTACCAGCACAGAATAACCATTTAGTTGAACACAATTGTGCAATTGTGCAACTAGACAAATGCAATGTAGGACAGTAGGGAAATGTGATCCTTAATTTAGGGCGTCCATCCTGGACTGGAACAGTTGAGAGCTGTGTAGCTTTTGGAATGAAGTCTCTTCCCAACAATTACTTTCAATTAATGGTACGCTGCACTGCATCGAGAAAAAAAGACTTTGCCATTAAACCTTTCTATTCTAACTTGTGTTCCTCCAGACTGAATGTAAGAATGCTCTAAATAGCCTGAGTTCATGTTACATGCTTCCAGTTTTGATTACAAGGAAAAGTAAGCACATAGGCATATAAATATAAACTTTCTTCTATGTTGATTTCTTTTGTCCTTTAGTAAACGCATTTCATAACAATTACTTTTCACTATAGTTCAAAAGTATTGAAAATTATTGGGTTCACATAATGAATCTTGTATAACAATTATGTTCTAGACATGAATAGGTTACTGTGCCTAATGGTGGGGCCCCTGCAAATTGCAAAATTACCCAAATGTATTGTTTCATATCACAGTTATCTAAAATTAGGATATCCTAAGAACCAATTTAGATTGTTAAGGCAAAACAAATAGACAGCTGTATATGGGCTTGTCATATAATTTACCTCTATTTCACCCATGAAACTTACTGCTTTAGACCACCTTGTAAGCATTTATAAACTGAAACACCTTTCTGTTTTCTAAGGAATTTCTAAAGCCTTATTCAATACCTAGAAACATGTAAAGGCTGTGGAGTATGACAGCCATAAGTAACTTAAATTCAAAGGTCTATATACCTAAAGAAGGCAAAAGTTATCATTGATATACAGTACTTGTGACTGCAAAATGTAATGTATATTCTTTGAGTTACAACATTAACTTTTTAAAAAAATGGAGGACATGTGACTAATACAGTTGCTTTTAATCTCCTCATGTAAAGTGACAAAGCCACTTTATTCATTTTGTCATTGTGTGACTTGCAGGAAGCTCAGAGGGAAAGTACATGAACAGCAAATGTGTGATCTGCCAGCTGAAAGGCTCCAAATGGATCCTCCATTCTCATACGTGGGTGTAGATTTGTTTGGTCCATGGGAAGTATCTACAAAATGCACAAGAGGAGGTCATGCAAACAGTAAAAGGTGGGCAGTACTCTTCACTTGTCTGTGTACTCGAGCAGTCCACATAGAAGTTGTTGAAGAAATGAGATCTTCCAGCATCATTAATGCATTAAGGCGTTTCTTTGCACTGCATTGTCCAGCAAAACAATTGATCTCTGACTGTGGTACAAATTTTGTGCGTGCCTGCAGAGAATTAGGAATGGAAGCTCCAAGGCAAGGGAAGGTGCAGGAGTACCTACAAGATCAAGGATGTGTTTGGGTTTTCAACCCACCTCATTCATCGCATATGGGGGGAGTGTGGAAACGCATGATTGGCATGGTACGACGCATATTAGACTCCATGCTATTGCAGTCTGGTCGTGTACGACTTACCCATGAAGTGTTAACAACGCTAATGGCAGAGGTCATCGCCATAATTAATGCATGTCCCCTGGTACCTGTTTCAACTGATCCTGAACATCCTAATGTCCTAACACCTTCCATGCTGCTCACCCAAAAAACAGGCACACCCTTTCTGTCTCAGAGTAACTTTGGTACAAGTGAGATGTTGAGACACCAATGGAAGCGTGTCCAATACCTCGCTGAGGAATTCTGGAGCAGGTGGAGAACAGAGTACCTCAGCACTCTGCAGACCCGACAGAAATGGCAAAATAAAAGACCTGACATCAAAGAAGGTGATGTTGTCCTTCTGAAGGAAAAGCAAGTCAGGAGGAATGAATGGCCTATGGGAATAATAATGAAGGCTGTTCCCAGCAAAGATGGATTAATAAGGAAGGTTGAGATAAAGATGGTTCAGCAAGGAGCAACAAAAATCCTTTACAGGCCCATTTCAGAACTGTTTTTTCTTTTATCACCAGATTAAAGTATTTGGCTCAGGTTTGTTGATGGTATTTTAAAGATACCAGGCGGGGAGTGCTCTGATTCTAATTGTTTAGCAAACTTTGTAACCCTAACATAAAAATCCTAATGCTACTGCTGCTGCTGCAGGATGCAGGAAGCCAATGTGACAGGAAGTAGGAAGTAGGAAGTGAGTAGTGAGTGCAGCAGCAGTAAGCCTGGTGTGTCTATTACCAAACAATTCTTTGCCATCCTGCTTAGTTAGCCCTAGGGAGGTCATTCCCTGTAAGTTATCTCTTTTTTCTAGTTTTATAACTTTTGTTTAAGTAACTTTGGTTAGGGAATGTCAAAGTAAATGTTATATTTCATCCGTAAATTCACTAAGCTTTCAGCTGTTAAGCTCTTAGTTATAAATGCTGCTGTATTTACTTAATGTTACTTATACAAGTACTTATTAGTGTTTGTTTGTATTTGTATTTACAGTTTCACACCATTTTTGTAATTAAACATTCTCAACATCACTTCGTGGTTCCGGGAATTATTGCATGAAGGTGTTTAGCTTGCTGGATAATTGAACAGGAGATTCAGTGAGGCCAGTACACTATATATTAATGCACAGTCAAAGGAAGGGTCTATTATAACCCATCCATCCATCCATTTTCCAACCCGCTATATCCTAACACAGGGTCATGGGGGTCTGCAGGAGCCAATCCCAGCCAACACAGGGCGCAAGGCAGGACAAATCCCGGGCAGATCGCCAGCCCACCGCAGGACACTCACACCCACACACACCCACACACCAAGCACACACTAGAGACAATTAAGGGTAAATTTCACACAAACATTAGGAAGTTTTTCTTCACACAAAGAACGATAGACACTTGGAATAAGCTACCAAGTAGTGTGGTAGACAGTAAGACGTTAGAGAATTTCAAAACTTGATGTGATGTTTTCTTGGAAGAAATAAGTGGATAGTACTGGTGAGCTTTGTTAGGCTAAATGGCCTGTTCTCGTCTAGAGTGTTCTAATGTTCTTAATAACTTCTTAATTTTTTTTTTTACAAAGGAATGGCAGAGAATAGTATACATGTCAAAGCCCACCTTGCTTGTAACTCCATGTTTCAATATTTATCATAACATTATTAGGTTGTATTTGTGGTACTTACATTTAGGATATTCTTCTCTGCACAACTAATGAAATAGGTTTAATTTAAATAAAACATCAGTTATAACAGTTCTAAAATCAATGTTATTAGTTATAATAGTTGTTTGCTTTTTATGTACTGTTCATTGAAATTGATCAAACTTTTATTATTATTGTATAAATTTTATTGTATACTAGCAAAATACCCGCGCCTCGCAGCGGAAAAGTAGTGTGTTAAAGAAGTTATGAAAAAGAAAAGGAAACATTTTAAAAATAACGTAACATGATTGTCAATGTAATTGTTTTGTCACTGTTCTGAGTGTTGCTGTCATATATATATATATATATATATACATACACACACACACACACACACACACACACATATATGAACATATATACACATATACATATATACATATATATACATATCTACATATACACATATCTACATATACACATCTACATATATATACATATATACACACATATCAACATATATATACACATACATATACACACATACATACACACACACATATACATATACACATACATACACATAAATATACATATATACACACATACACATACATATATATATACACACATACATACATACATACATACACACATATATATATATGCACAGACACATATATATACATATATATACATATCTACATATATTTACACATATATATATACATATCTACATATATACACATATATATACATATCTACATACATACATACATACATACATACGTATATATATACATATCTACATATATATATATATATATACTGTATATAGCAAAATCCCCACGCTTCGCAGCGACGAAGTACTGCTTTTAAATTTTTATTAAGAAGAAAATGAAAACCTTTTTAAACTGAGGGAAAATATACCAATAACTATTTGTTAAGGATCTCTTTGTATACCACGTTGTCAGTTCAGCACTCCGGTTGTAATATGACCAAGCTGTGCGAGCTTACTCTTGAGAATGCAACGTATAGTTGTCCAGGAGAAAAGCAATCTTGCCTCAAATCAATGGCAACCTTTTGTAGGGTCTGTCCCTGAGACTTATTAATTGTCATCGCGAAGCAGAGCCTTACTGGAAATTGGAGGCATTTCAATTGAAATGGGAGATCAGAGGGTATAACGGTGATGCGAGGAATACATTCAGAGTGTGGCGCTGTGCTGTTTTTTTGTGAAGCTGCCTTTACACAGCTTCTCCGCTGTTTTATAAACGAACGCCATATAAGGCCATCCTTTCTCCTTGCTTAGCGGTTCTGTACTGTTTTATTGTTTGTTTATTACGATTGTTATAGTTATTGTGTAGCTATTTGAGACTTACTTTACTATTCAGGTACCCATTTCCTTTATTTAATCCACGGCTTCTCCGCTATTTTTTGTTTGTTTATTACGATTATAGTTATTTATTGATTCCCCTCTTTAGCTGACTGCCTGCTCATATAAGGCGCTCTGCTGTTTTTTTGTGAAGCAGCCTTTACACAGCTTCTCCGCTGTTTTATAAACGAACGACATATAAGGCCATCCTTTTTCCTTGCTTCGCCAAGGAAGCAGCCTTTTTATTTAATCCACGGGTTCTCCGCTGTTTTATTGTTCGTTTATTACGATTGTTATAGTTCTCTTTGTATAGCACATTGTCAGTTCAGCACTCTGGTTGTAATATGATCAAGCTGTGCGAGCTTACTCTTGAGAATGCAACGTATAGTTAATTTAAACTTATGGTTTACACCGTGCTTTGTTTCCACAGTAGCTGCACTTATGAATATGCTTGTATGCGTTTTTTCTTCAGCGCTCTTTGGAGCTCTTCCTTGTTTTCTAAGTACTGCGTTCACAGTCAGTTCACATGATTACGTGGGAGGCGTGATGATGCAACACGCAACTCCGCCTCCCATGGCCATCGAGCTGCAGTCTATTACAGTATATGGATAAAAATAGGTTCCAGTTATGACCATTACGCGTAGAATTTCGAAATGAAACCTGCCCAACTTTTGTAAGTAAGCTGTAAGGGATGAGCCTGCCAAATTTCAGCCTTCTACCTACACGGGAAGTTGGAGAATTAGAGATGAGTGAGTCAGTGAGTGAGTGAGTGAGTGAGTGAGTCAGTGAAGAAGTTTAATGTAATTATGTGTTGATAAAGGTGACAGCTGAATTTGAGGACATACTGTACTGTATAATGCATTAATGATGTTTGAGTTGTCAGGGATGCCAGGGGCAACGACCCGGCCGGGACGCCGTGAGGGATCGGAAGAGGGTCTGCGCCCACCCTGGATCACGTGGGGGCCGCCTTCCTGGTTGCTTTGGGGGCCACGGGTCGAGGGCATGGAAGCCCTACCCTGTAGGGGCCCGTGGTCACCGCCAGGAGGCGCCCCAATGCCTTGGGGACCTGTTACCTCAGCACTTCCGCCACACCAGGAAATGCTGGGGGGAAGAATTAAAAGGGCACCCGGAGAGCTGCCAGGAGAACTGCCGGCACTTCCGCCACGCTGGGGCGTGGCCAACGAGGGAATGCCGGGAGCCACCTGGAGCTCATCTGGGAGAGGATAAAAGGGGCCGTCTCCCTTCATTCGAGGCTAGAGTCGGGTGGAAGAAGGACAAGGCAAGAAAGGAGAGTGGAGGCGGCCCGAGAAGAAGGCATTTGTGGCCAGGACTGTGTTTTGGGGATTGTGCACTGAATTGGGTCTGTGTGACCATTGTAAATAGTGTAAATAATAAACGTGTGGTGGTGAGTAACAACATGTCCACCTGTCTGTGTCCGGGTCGGCTCCACAGAGTACACATCACTTGCCCAGGTGTTTATATTTTTTATAATTTTAGAGTTTCTTTTTTGCCCTCCCCCATTGCCACCTTGCCTTAACAATATCAGGCATGTGATATTGTATATGGTATCGTACCGTAGATTTTTTGTTTTATTATTTCTGTTAATAGTAACAATTGACATATATTATCCCAAAAGGGACTAATAAAAGACTGAGATATTAGTGATAGAAATAATGGAAAATGACAAGCAAGAAAAGTGAGAAATGTAAAATAGTGTAGAAATACAAATACTGTGGAAATACATGAGAGCATTCCTAGGAATATACAGCTGGTATCCTACTGTTATAGATAGTCTTTACAGGACATAAAGGTAATATAATTGTTAATAATATACAGTGTAGCTACACTCCCATTCCAATAAACATAATGATATAAAATGCTACTTTATCTATGGTTCTTTACACTACTTCATGACCACACATTGGGTGCCCTTTGACAACAGGCAACCATTAATGTCGCACACCCTAAAATAATGCTGACATGATTGTATCTTGATTGAAAAGGAGTTTTGTTGTTAGTAACCTCGGCATATGTTGGTATTTTATCACCTTATTGATTTTTCTTTTTCATTTTATGATTTAAAGCTGGAAAAAATACTTGGTTATATTATTTGAAGTGCACAGATGATTTTCTATGATAACAGTTTATAACATCCCTCTGATTTTATCAAAGAATGTTGTAGTAAACTGATAGCATCTTTGACAAATTCTGTACCGAGAGAAATATAGTAGTAAGAACTTAGATAAAACCAAAGCAAACACAAAACTGTGTGTGTTTATTTCCACAAAATCAAACTTAAGTATGACAAATTATGACTGCATATATACATTGGAGCCGAATATTTATGTATTTGTTATCTCAACAAGCATATTTTGTATATAGTAGAATGAACTTGTGTACTGATATTAATGAACATCTTCATGTTTAAAATAATGTAAAATGTTCCTATTCATTCCATCAGCCATTTACTTGCAATGAATGCTGCAATCCTCATTGCTGTATTATCTGTGTATCTACTGTAAATAGTTGAGGTGTCAATTACTAGGCAGGGCTTGTGTAGTGTGCCACAGACCATCAAGGAGAAATAAGTGGAATTGGCAGTCTTAATAAAGTTACATTTTATTTGATGATTATCAAGTTTTAGAGCATAATTTTGATTGTACTGTACTAACAACATTTTGGTAATCATGTTGTATCCTATTAAAAAAACTATTTATTAGTTACGCTTGAGTTGAACCCCATGTGCTAAACAATTTAGCTATCTTTTAGCTGGTCACTTTCTCAGTATTGTTTTTCATCTTCTTATTTTGATGGCTAACTAGCCACCCTTCTCTGCTTGATGACATGCTAAAGTTACTTCTTAATTAGTATAGAATTGTTTGCAAAATTTGTAAAAATGCTTTATCACATTAATTTGAGTCTACTTTGACACTGACATAAAAGATCGTCATTTTCCCACACTCAATATAACTCACTCCATTGCTCAGCTAAATAATATAATATCAGGAAAAGAAAATCTTTTGAGGTATGGTTGTCCATGCAGATTCTTTTTGGTCTACTTGTTGAACTTTCTTCCATTATGGGGTTGTGAGTAAATAACTCTTCATTCACGATTATATGCGTTGCACCCAGTCTGGATGGGATGATAATAAATTACATGGCACTTTTATGCACACACCGACATCCATTCAAAGCCAATTTAGAGGTATCTAAATTGATATCTGAAACGTGACAGATAAATTGGAATATAATGAGAAATCCAACACAGATACAGAGGGAACATGCAAACTAAGTTATGAGGCGGCTCTAACAAATAGGTCTGTGTTCTTCTCCTTGCCAAAACATTATTCTGTAAACTTCCTGTGATACATGCGAAAAACGATTTTAAAGCTAAAGTACAATATGAAATCGGCTGGGCGAAATTCTAAACAAGGTCTAGGCAATTTTTTTTTAAAGAATAAATGTGTGTAATCTAGGGAAAAAAATTACGCACAAACGTTTATACTGCTATGTTTTTACTCATTATCCTTGTTATACTGGCAAAGAAAGGGTAGCAATCTGTACCTATTTAAATGTTGTGGAACTCTTGTGTCAATATGTTCCTCCACATAAAATAAAATAATTAGTCTTTTCCTTAAATTATTTAACATATTCCAAATTCAAACATTTCATACAGTAGAATAGTTTTTTGTGTGTATGCTGGAAATGTATTATTAGCTGCATGAAACCTTTTTTAAGACTTTTACATTATTTTTAATTTAACCCAGCCACAGGGGATGCACAAACCAGTGTGTTCTTCATGCTGGTCCTAAGCCCAGATAAATAGGGAAGGTTACATCATGAAAGGCATCCGGTGTAAAATTTTGACAGATTAACATGCAGACAAAAATACAGATTTCCATACCGGATCGGTCGAGTCCTGGGTTAACAATGACCACCACAAGTACTATTAGCCAACAGGATGCTGGCAGAAATTGGGCTACTATTGGCCGAAGAAGGAGAGGAATAGGGGAGAGACGTGTCCAGAGGAAAGAGGAGAGGAGGAGGTAAAGAGAGTGGAACTGAGGGTAGGAACTTTGAATGTTGGTAGTATGACTAGTAAGGGAGAGAGTTAGCTGCTATGATGGAGAGAAGGAAGGTTGATATATTGTGCATGCAAGAGACTAAATATAAGGGAGTAAGGCCAGGTGGATTCAAATTGTTCTCTCATGGTGTGGATGGAAGGAGAAATGGGGTAGGGGTTATTCTGTGGGAATAGTATGTCAAGTGTGTTTTGGAAATGAAAAGAGTGTCAGAAAGGGTAATGATTATGAAGCTGGAAATTGGAGTTGTGATGATGAATGTTGTTAGTGCATATGCCATGCAAGTTGGGTGTGCGATGGATGAGAAAGAAGATTTCTGGAGTGAGTTGGATGAAGTGATGGACAATGTACCCAAGGGACAGAAAGTGGTGATTGGAGCGGATCCCAATGAATATGTTGGTGAAGGGAACAGAGGAGACAAGGAGAGGATTGGTAGGTATGGTGTCAAGGAGAGGAATGAAGAAGGTCAGATGACAGTAGATTTTGCAAAAAGGATGGACATGGCTGTGGTGAATACGTATTTTTAGAAGATGCAGAAACATAGGATGGTGTACAAGAGTGCAGGAAGATACACACGGGTAGATCATATCCTATGCAGAAGAGTCAAACTAAAGGAGATTTAAAACTGTAAAGTGGTAGCAGGGGAAAGTGTAGTTGGACAGTATAGGATTGTGGTCTGTAGGATGACTTTGGAGATTAAGAAGAGGAGGAGAGTAAGGGCAGAGCCAGGGATTAAATGGTGGAAGTTGAAAAAGGAAGATTGCATGGTTGATTTTAGGGAGGAGGTAAGACAGGCACTGGGTGGCATTGAAGAGTTAACACACTGTTGGGCAACTACAGCAAAAGTAGTAAGGGTGACATCAAGAAGGGTGCTTGCCATGACATCTGGACAGAGGAAGGAGGAAAAGGAAACCTGGTGGAGGAATGGGGAAGTATAGGAGAGTTATACAGAGGAAGAGGATGGCGAAGAAGAAGTGGGATAGTCAGAGAGATGCAGAAAGTAGACAAGAGTACAAGGAGATAAGGCACAAGGTGAAGAGAGAGGTGGCGAAGGCTAAAGAAAAGGTGTATAATGAGTTGTATGAGAGGTTGGACACTAGGTGATAAAGGATAAAGATGGAAACATACTCACAAGTGAGAAGGGTGTGTTGAGAAGATGGAAAGAGTACTTTGAGAGGCTGATGAATGAAGAGAATGAAAGAGAGAGAAGGTTGGATGATGTGGCTATAGTAAATCAGGAAGTGCAACAGATTAGCAAGGAGGAAGTAAGGACAGCTACAGTATAAAGAAAATGAAGAATGGAAAGGCCGTTGAACCAGATGACATACCTGTGGAAGCATGGAGGTGTTTAGGAGAGATGCCAGTAGAGTTTTTAACCAGATTGTTTAATGGAATCTTGGAAAGTGAGAGAATGCCTGAGGAGTTAAGAAGAAGTGTACTGTTAGCGATTTTTAAGAATAAGGGGGATGTGCAGATCTGTAACTACAGGGGGATAAAACTGATGAGCCACAGCATGAAGTTATGGGAAAGAGTAGTGGAAGCTAGGTTAAGAAGGGAACGTTGATTAGTGAGCAGCAGTATGGTTTCATGCCAAGAAAGAGCACAATAGATTTAATGTTTGCTCTGAGGGTGTTGATGGAGAAGTATAAATAAGCCAAGAAGAAGTTGCATTGTGTCTCTGTGGACCTGGAGAATGCATATGACAGGGTGCCTCGAGAGGAGTTGTGGTTTGTATGAGGAATTCGGGAGTGGCAGAGATATGTAAGAATTGTACAGGATATGTATGAGGGAAGTCTGCAGTAGGAGTGACAGATGCATTCAATGTGGAGGTGAGATTACATCAGGTGACAGATGAGATTAGACAGGAGTCCCCTTGGACTATCATGTTTGATGATGACATTGTGATCTGTAGTGAGAGTAGGGAGCAGGTTGAGGAGACCCTGGAGAGGAGCATATATGCTCTAGATAGGAGAGAAATGAAAGCAAGTAGGAACAAGACAGAATACATGTGTGTGAATGAGGGAAAGGTCAGTGGAATGGCGAGGATGCAGGGAATAGACCTGGCGAAGGTGGATGACTTTAAATACTTGGGATCAACTCTACAGAATAACGGGGATTGTGGAAGAAAGGTGAAAAAGAGAGTGCAGGCAGGGTGGAATAGGTGGAGAAGAGTGTCAGGAGTAATTTGTGACAGATGGTTATCAGCAAGAGTAAAAGGGAAGATCTACAGTACGGTAGTGAGACCAGCTTTGTTATATTGGTTGGAATAAAACAAACCAAACCAAAAAACAGGAGACAGAGCTGGAGGTGGCAGAATTAAAGATGGTAAGATTTGCATTTTGTGTGATGAGAATAGACAGGATTAGACATAAGTACATTAGCGGGTCAGCTCAGGTTGCACGGTTGGGAGACAAAGTCAGAGAGGCGAGATTGTGTTGGTTTGGACATGTGCAGAGGAGAGATGCTGAGTATATTGGGAAAAGGATGTTAAAGATATAGCTGCCAGGCAAGAGGAAAAGAGGAAGGCCTAAGAGAAGGTTTATGGATGTGGTGGGAGAAGACATGCAGGTGATGAGTGCAGTGGCAGATTTTGATATGGGCTACATGGGCCGTTGCCCAGGGCGGCATCGTGGTGGGGGCGGCATCTTGGGTATCGGCAAAAATTTTTTTTTTTTTTTGCGCGTTGCCATGCTGCCCCGACATCATGCCAGTGTATATTTTTGGGATTGCATGGGCACCAATCGGTTTTCTATTGCTCCATTTGCACAGGGAGGAGAGGGGCGGGGCGGCGGAGTATTCTCTGGCTGGCTGGCACGGCCTCTAATAACCAGCTTGCAAAATAAAACAAAATAAAAACAAACACAAAAGCACCAGACATTACGATATACTGTAGACTTATAATTTGCACCGATGTGTTCTAAATTCAATCACACCCATATATGCGGGAAGTGAGCGTGAGGGCCCTCGGTGCACCTGCTTCCAAATAAAGCACATTTCATTCATAATATTGTCAATCCAAGCCCATTATGTCACAATAAATTTTTCCTGGGTTGTGCGAAATCGCAGAAATCGTTAGATGGCCGCTCCTTGCGCGAGCAGCATAGAACAGAGTACAGCAAACAGGAAGAATAAATTTTCTGTGTGAAGCTGACGCCAGGTCAATGCGTGTGCTCTCTCTATTCTTTATCACGGGTTAGTAAATTCGCCATAATTGGAATGCATATTACAGGCTTTAAAACGGTAAAATATTGTCAATGAGATTTTGAACATGTTGATAAAATGATTTGAGTTAGTAAGAGTTTTTTTGTATGGATATGTATGTTTGCGTGCTAGCTTACTAATGCAATTGACTCGCGTAGTGGAGAGTGGTAGGCGGGGAAAGTTAACCTGAAATAATAAACTGACTGCAGCTCTGAGAGAAAAGGTTTATGGAGTTGTTAGTGACCTGGTGAACTGATGACTGGAGATGGTACTAAAGTGAAAATTCTTTACACTATAACGAAATATTTTGGTGCTGTATAAATGTAAAATTTGATTTTGTCTCTGTTAGACATTACATTTCCAATAGTTTGTTTTATTGCACTGTATTTTTTCATTGTTTATTAAAATGCTGAGAGGGCGCGGGGGCACCAGGGGGGCGCCACAGGGGGTGTTCGCCCAGGGCACCAAACAAGCTAGGACCGCCCCTGGATGGGTATAACAGAGCAAGATGTAGAGGACAGGAAGATATGGAACAAGATGATCCACTGTGGCAACCCCTAATGGGAGCAGCTGAAAGAAGAAGATTATTTTTAAATTAGTTTGTATTATTTATTTAGATGAATGTTTAACTAAATGAAGGACTGTGCAGTCTTAAGATTTAGGGCACTTTGAGGAATGATCAAAACGTGTTGTGCCTTAACCCCTATAATGCTGATTATCAAAGAACATAACAATTAAACATTTATTTTCAAAATAATTTTATCACTGGCTATCAGTATAATGAGGGATGTTCATTTTTCTTCTTTGCAAATTCTAGTGGTATATGTGGAAACTTCAACTTGTGAATAGTTACAATATAATAACACTTTCCTTTCATGCAGATGTACTGACGTGACTGTCTCGAACTCACTTAAAAATGTCATGTCCAGTCTCAACTCCTCAGTATGTTTGGTTGAACCTTTAGTTTACACCAGCATTGCTAGACATGGCCCTAATTTTTCAAGATTGCTTTTTTTATTTTTTTTTTTATTGCTTTTAGTTAGAAACATAACATTCCATACAATCAAGTCAAACAAAATTCGAGCCAGCAACCGAAGCTACTCTATAAAAGGAGCAAGAAAAGAATGGTATCCTTTTCCCCGAAATGGAAGATTGCTAACCATATGAGACCAACAAGGACGAGGTTTAGTCCTTAGTAGTATAACATCATAATAACTTGTCAAGAAAACTAAGAAACTATTTCCTGACTTTGGAAAGAAGAAATGCATCACTGGAGTTTCTAAAAACAGAGTGAGCAACATTAACTTTCTGGGGACTGCATATAATAACTGAAGACCCGCACTTTATTCATTCACTTTGTAAGAGTTTTTTTTTTTTTTTGGTTTAAAGTTACACACAGATCTTTGTAACACAGCATATTTTCCAGTCACCTTTATAAGTCTTCACACCAAGGGACCACACTGTTTACCATGAGATGCTAAGAGAAAAATATCACATTTGTTCAGATGCAATGTTTTAAATATTGAAATGTACTGTCTTGCTGAACTATGCAGGAAACAAAGCATTCACAGTTGACAGCAATAAGAGATGAGTTAAATGCACATCTACTAAACACTTTTGGTTTACTGAATATATTTTACTATTTAATTGCAGTAAAAGTAATTATAAATTGCTCATCATGACTTCTTATGCAGCAGACAAGTGTACTGCAATACAAACCTTGACTTACACAATAACTTTGTGTCTGATTCCAGTCCAGGTTGCACTTTTTTTTTGCACAAATACCTAGAAGTTAAATATTCTCGATTGATAGCGGTATGAATCAGAATGGAGCAGGAAGTAGCAATTAAACCTCACAACCATCCAGCAAGGATATGCAGCATGAAAACAGCATTACTGGTAAAGAAGAATAGTTCAAGAGCATCTGTTGTTCTTTTAACTAATTTCATTAACAAATCTCTAACTCTTAACCTTTTTTCTGTGCCATTCCTGAAAAGCTGTAATAGTCATTCAGCAAAGGAAGTTTGCCTACACCAGAAAAAAATGACTCCAAGCAGCACTACAAAATAACTTTGTTAACCAGAAGAAATTAAATGGAAAATATTTCCAGGACCCATGTTGATTAATTACCTACACAGTAGCAATATGTCTATGATTCTTCCTAGATTTCTGTTTGTTGCTTAGTCTATTTATTTTTCAAACTGAGAACAGATTGGTAAAAAATAAAAGAGTCGGTATATGTAGGAATACTCCTTTTGTTCAAAACCTCTTCTGCTCCTTTATCATTCATGGTTTCAGGATAATTTTATTTTAAGATAATTTACAAAAGGTAATGTAGGTAGCACATGTCTTCTCCATATTTACAACAAAGTATGGTATACAGCATCAATTGCCCAAAAAAGATGCAATATGCACTACAACATTTGAAAATTCTGAACTTTATACACTGAAAGCTCAAGCTGCTTAGGAAACTCAAAATTCACAAAAGACTTTTCCTCGTTCTTCCTCTTTTCTATCTTCAAATCAGGTCAGTCCTTAAAGCAAAGAGGGTCCCAATATTCTCTGCACTTCCTTCCCACACCTTTAATAACTTTTCCTGCTTATTATCTCCAAACTTTAAATCAGGGCCTTCCTTACATGCAAGTTTTAATTTATACTTTACCTGTACCTCACCCATTATGAACTTTATGTTATGAAGTTGGACACTAATCCCATCTGTCACTTGTGTCCTTTAAATGTCCCTGGAACTTTTTGTCGATATGTTTTGGGATTGTCCTCCAGTGTCTGGTTTCTGGACTGATTACTCTAATGGTCTTTCCTCTATTCTCTCTGTTAGCATTCCCATTTTACCTCATTTATTTCTACTCCTGGACTTCTTTTCTGTTACTCTGACTTTTATCCAGCAGATATCATTCTATCTGGTTACCATCTCTGCAAAACTAATCTTTGCCTCTCACTGGAAAAACTCCTGACCCAGTCTGCCTGTTGGGCCTCTCTTATCGGTCTACATAAGTATCAACAACTTGTAATCCTTTAGGAAACCCTATTACAGGAGTGCTGGGTGGAAACTCTGGAGGTGTTTGTTGCTGCTTCCTGCTGATGTTACTTTTTGTATGCCTTTTGATTGTTCCTTTTTCTTGCTGAAGTCAAATTAAAAAATTTGATCACAATAAATGTCCTACATGAATATATGAAATTGTATGAACTTTTACTGCGGTGTGCTGGCACCCAGCCTGGGATTTGTTCCTGCCTTGCGCACTGTGCTGGCTGGGATTGGCTCCAGCGGACCCCCGTGACCCTGTAGTTAGGATATAGCGGAATGGACAATGACTGACTGTGAACTTTTAAATGGTGGTTTAGCTCTTGTTGGCTCCAGCTTTAAAAACATTGAACACTAAAAGCTCAAAGTTAAAGCATGGGAAACGTGCTATATAAATAAAATGTATTATTATTATTATTATTATTAAAGTTAAATGGTTGGAATTCTTAACTTTTGACTAACAACTGCAAGTTGTTCACAAAATGTTTTTGGAATTGTTGGTTTAATTTAGGTACTACAAAAATGCATCTATTTACATTTACTCTTGTGTAACAAGATCTTAACAAAGAATTCTTTTGGCCTTCATAACACTTATAAAAAATGAGTAGATAGGCTCTTTGTCTCTGTGCAGTATGGCATATTGACATGGTGGTGAAATTACTTGGTAATATGAAGGTGTGACAGATAGGGGGCGCTGTAGTCCCCTTGAACCCTCAGACCAGATGCCAGACACCAGGTAAAAGTCCAATAATTATTTTTATTATTATTATAATGTGCACAAAGCACCCTACACTCCACAATACTCATAAATCAATAACCAATAATACAATAATCACAAATCCTCCACTCCCAGATGTGTTGTCACCCTGCCACCCGACTCGGCTCACCCATCTGGGATCTTCCACAGTCCTTTATAGTTCATGACCCAGAAGTGCTTCTGATCCCTCAGTCCATGTGACTATCCAGCACTTCTGGGTCAGGTGAAAACTCCTTTTCTTTAACCTGGAAGTGTGTCATTTCTTCTGTCCATGTGACTGGGACGTACTTCCGGGCTGTATGGAAAATAAACGTCTCTGTGCCTCCCTGCAGCGTCCCTTGGTGGCCCCGAAGTTATCCAGCAGGGCTGTGCAGTAAAACTCCATAGTCCATGATGCCCTGCTGGAATTCGGGGCATCTCCACGTCACAGGGAGGGCTCCCTCTGGCAGCTTGGGGGTATTGGCCGGGATAAGCTGCTGGCCATAGTCCACAAAGGTTTCAAAGGCTTTATATTAAATAAGTAAAATCAAGAGAAAAGTTTCTCAGTTAAGGTACATCAGACCACTCCAGATTGAAGTTTTGTTAACAGGTCACATTGTAGATATGAATAAACACTTAGAGATGCTTTATAAGTGTTATAAAGACCAAAAGATGTGTTTGTTAAGATCTTGCTATATAATAGTAAATAGATGCATTTTTGCAGTACCTAAGCTAAAGTGTTACCAAATTGTTTCATTCATTGTCAAGTTATAGTGTTTTACAAATCTTTACCACAAATACACCGACATGCATCTTTTCAGAAATGCCCTAAATATATTCAAAGGTTATCAGTACATTTTTTTATGTGCAAATCCAAAATAATTTTTTAATGAAGACAATACTTCATACTGTATATGATTAATGGAGAAAGTAAAAAATTCACTTTCTATTTAATTGTTTTATTGAGTTGTAGTGGTGCCATGATGTCAACCTAAAATCACCTGTCACCCTTTTTCCAACAACATTCACTTGCTGAATTCCCATGTTCTTTCTTAACTAAATTAAGATAATCCCCCAGCACGTTCTTAGTCTGCTCTAAGGTCTTCCCCCAGTACACCATGCCTGTTACACCACCCACAGAAGGTTTTTCTAATGAGTTTGCTCACTAAATATGTAAATTAGTGCATACACTGTATTATAAAACAAATACTAACTAGTCATACTAGTCATATATATCTACATATAAAACTACTGTACGTTGTAGAGCTGGCATATCTGGATCACCTGAACTTCCTATATATACTGTGAAAAGAATAATCAAACTTTCAGAATAAGCAAAATGCCATTAATATACATGACACAAATGTAACTCCATACTTTAGCTGTCTTTTATCAGCTACATATTGTATATTGATTTTATAGAAAACATCTTGTTACCTTTTTTATAACAAAGCATTATACATACTGTATTTAATATCTATTGTATTAGTAGATGAATATGTCAGTGTGTATTTCACAATGTAAAGAATCTGACTCTACTGTAGTACGTGATCCTTTTACTACAGAATTGGATGTTATTCCTCGTTTTTACCATATGAGGTCATGAAAGAAGCGTTTTTTAATCCTAAAATATACTAATGGAGCAATTATTTTCACATTGAAATGTGTTAAATAGTGGGAATGTTAATGGAAGATTGTTTGATTGAAATGTTATAGGCATAGTAAAGGCAAAATTCTACCTAAAAGAGGGCAAAAATGTATTAAGATCAATGTGGGTGCAGATGATGAACTGGCCTCTCTTAATTTAAAAAAAAAAATGCTTTAATTTTTATTTCTTACATGTCATTTGATTGATACAGTTGTACAAAGTAAACCCTTCCTTATAGCAGATAATTAAAACAATTTGCAAAAATCATTAATTTGCAACATTTTGCTCTCTATACCTATAATCTAAAGTAGAGAAATAATGTCTTTGTGGGTGCTGGTGTCGGTGAATATATAAAAACTGCCTGTGTGAGAGATGAATTTATAGTTGAATTGCATGCAGATTAGATATACATATTTATAGCTCAATAAATCATCCTCAGCTTTGTTTAAAAACTTACTAGCTAGCTATCATAAGTCTATCTAATTTAGCTATTCCAAATTGAAAAGGTAATGTTTTTAAATTAAAATACATGCATAATATATATTTAACAAAAAGATTACAACTGAAAATCAGATGCACAACAGACAACATGTGGAGCTTATTTTTATGTAACTATGCTTCTCAGGCTGAACACAAGAGGGATGTTAACTGCTTATGAGATTTAAGGTGGAAAAGTGTCAAGCTTCTTGGTCACTACTGTGGATTTCACAAGTAGTAAATGACCACAGTGCGGCACTGTACTGAAGCTATTTAAAATGCAAATAGGATGTTGGATTATATTGCACGCTGATGTAAAGTACAAGTAAATAGAGCTTATGCTTAAGCTATATGCTTCTGAGAAAATGCTGTTTTGTATTTTTGATCTCCATATTGAAAGCAGGCAGTGCTGAACAAAGGCCAGAGGTTAGCATCCAGCTGTGAACTTTATGAACATATTCTTTTCATCAAAAACAAACTGAGACTTAGAGGAGACCAACAGGATAGTTTTGAAGGGAGTAAGGCGGATAGCAGGTCCTGTTTTAAAATATCTTCTTCAAGAAGAACACGGGGAGAAGATGAAATGTGTTTAATGTGAATTTCTCAGAAATGTTTTAAAATATTTCTTTATACAACAACATGCATTATCAAACATTTAAGTTGAAAGTAATACCTTGCAGATAATCAGAGCAGGAGGAGGAGGAGGTTGAGAGCATGCGATGATTACAGCACATTGCCACACCCACCACTTGACTTAAAATATCTGTTAAAATATCTGTATAACTAATATGTTCAGACATTTCTGTTCATGTCAAAACCTTTATCATTTTCTAATGTCATTCCTAACTGTCAAAAGCAGAGGTGTAACAAGGTATATATGGTTGATTCTTGCATAAAGCTAGCTGAGTGATCCCTTCATAGATACAGTATGTATTTAGTATCCTTATGTATGTAGGGATCTATCATAAAATACTGTGTGAAGGACAGCCGGGTCCCATGCCCGGCAGGGATGCCCCTGCTGCTTATGTTCCGGGGGAGCCACCATGGGCCGTTCAGTACCTCCCCCGGGACGCTTGGTGGCAGCCTCCATGGCTGACGGCGATTCCCCAACCACCCGCAGGGCTCCATGGGAGATGGAGTCCTCCACAGCCTGGTTGGGGGCTCGGATGGCCGCTAGGGGGAGCTGCATGGACTCAGCAGCCTGGCTGAACGAATCTTCAGCCCCACCCGGAGGTGCAATTAGGACCAGGTGGTCAAGTACCTGGAACACTTCCGGGTGGGTTATAAAAAGGGCCAGCCACCACCACTCGAGGAGCCAGAGTCGGGAGGAAGAGGACTACACTTGTGGAGGAGTGGTGGTAGAGGAAGAAGAGTGTGTTGTGCTTTAGTGTTTGTGCTTTGGGACTGTGTATTGCCTGTGGGTCACAGGGAAGACGTGCGCCCACGGGTGAAGAAAGAAATAAAGTCCTTGTGTTTTTATACGTGCCTCCGTGTCTTTCTGTGTTGGGTCAGGCGCCTATATAGCGCCTTTGTTACAACTGACATATCAATTCACCCATCCCACTTCAAAGTTAAAGACTTAATATGGAAGTTAACACAGGCTGTTTATCATCCATTGATCTATGGTCTCTTTGAGATTTTAAATGATACATTTAAAACAATTAGTAATACGAGTTTTGCAGAATGGCATTCAGAATGTAATTTCATCTTACTTTATTCAACATGATGCATGCAGCCAGAAACTACCCTCCACTGTCAACTATTGTCAGTGCCTTTGAATTACAATTCACATAATAATTAAGAAGACTGAGATATTGTGAGAGTGGAGCAGTACTATATAGGAAAGATGCTGATATGTAATACATTAACATGGAAAGAAATGTGTCCAAATGGATCAGATTAATTTAGAAAACATAGTGTGTAGCGAGAACACACAATTCAGATGAGGCTGTAATTGTCATCATTTAGAGTTTCATTACTATCTAATTCAATTTTGATAATTTTGCACCATTATTTGGTAGATCTGACTCTATCAAAATGTTGTTAATTTAGTGATGTCATCATTTTGCCATTCTGAGTGTGTTTTTATTACTTTGCTGCCTTTTTTTGCACCTGATTTTCATTGCTATAGCGATGTTTTTTGCAATAATGGCTGATATTGGTCACGTGCTTGACGGCATTGCAACTTATAGCATCGGGTGATTGGTATTGGTGGCATGGTTTAATCAATATCCCAGTTTAGCGATTAAAAAAATGAAAATTCTGCTTAGTAAATTCATTTAACTGGCATCTTATACCTGTATCTGAACCTCAATTTTTGTCTCTCATTCTTCTGGTTCAGGTGTCTGATATATTTATTCTTTCTTTCCTTAAGACCTCCTACTTGTTTTATGACTTTGTTTTTTTACTAGCTCTTTTCTGGATTTTTCATCTCCAGGTCATTCTTTTAGCTCCTGCCATTAGACAAGTTCTGCTTCGAGAAATAATCATTACAAAAACTAGAACCAGTGGAATAAGACCCCAAGATGAATAAAGAATATTTTAAGATAGAGCATTTACATGATAATAGGTTTGCAGCAAAGCCACTTCAGCAGCTAATTCAGATTTAACAATCAAATTAAATCATTGCTTCTCCTAAAGGCAAAAGAAGGAATAAATATAATATTCTTAACCAGAATAAACTTGGGGATGGGAGTTGTTGCCGTAAGGATTTAAAAAATCAAGCATAAAGAGTAAAATTTTCAACATGGCCTCGTCTTTTATTGTGGTAGATTAGGGCATTTTGTAGTCTTCAGCATGAGGACTGTGCTTTGTAAATTTTAGAGAGTGCAGAACCAAAATTGATCATGGGGTTACTCTGGTTATTCATACAGCATCTTTCCATTACCTGGAATGCACAGGAACTGTTTGAATCTTTAGTAAAGTCTTTAACTGTTAATATTTGTTGCTGGATTTAAACCATACCAACAATTTAACAATGTATTCATCAAGCAAAAATCACTTCAATTACTCCCACATCACCCTTAACGATTGTGCAATTAATCTGCTACCTAAAAGCTCATTGCCCAAGGGGTGAAATGTTCTGTCTTGCTTAAAAGTAAAATAATAGGTAATTACATTTACCACCTTTAAAAAACCCTTCTACTACTAAAAAATATGTAATTGCATTTGTAGAAATTAACAAGGATATCTCAAATTTCTGATTGTGACCTTGTTTAATTCAAGATTCTGGAAGTATTGTTGCTGTAAAATGTGAATGCAGTTTAACCTAACCTCAGGATATCAACCTCAAAATAAGTAAGACAGAAAAAGTTAATCAAAATGTAGAACAGTATTTAAGATATACTTACGATTCACAGTCCAGTTCGTGTGATCTTTTTCTTTTATCTGAATATTTCATTAATGCTTGTATGGTTCCTTCAACAGGGATGTTTACTTTAAGTCCTTTTATGGTTTTAAACCCAATCACATGTACATCAGACCAATAAATTCTATTGTACCTTCTCTAATAGAACACTTAAATAAGTTAAAGAATAATTGGGAGGACTTGCTGAAGGTGGAAAATTTCTGCCAAAGTTTGAGCTGGCAAAAGGAGGGTTTCTCTTGATTTTTAAGTCTTGGAAATTCACCCCATATTCATTGGACCTTACATAAGTCAAAAGTAGGTGGTGTGAATTGATATGCCTTGACAGGTCAAAGAAGGTTTGGGGCAGTCACCCGAATACTTGAATAAAGGCTGCAAATAGTGAAGATTTAAAGTACAGTGTTGAACAGTTTGAGTTCACAACAGAACTGAATCCCAGAAGGAATCACAGTTAGCTGGGTTTTAAGGCAAGGCATGAGGAGGTGATGTCATCGTGCCCGGAACTGGAAGTAACGTTATCGGGCCTGGAACTGGAAGTGATGTCATTGTGCCCGGAACAGGAAGTGACATCATCAGGCCTGGAGATGGAAGTGGCATCAGAGCTTCCAGGCAGAATTTCCTGTGTTTGGTCTGCAGGGTTACTCCGTCACCCTTTGCCTTTTGGCTAAGCTCCCTTTTCACCATGACTGACTGGTACAATGTTTGCTTTAACTGCAGATGCTGGTCTGATTCCTCTGTCATCTCCTGCTCTCTTCTTCCCTCACTTGTAAACAAAATGCAAAGATACTTAAACTTATGTGCTTCAGGCAGCAACTCATCTCCAACCTAGAGAGGGCACTCCATCTTTTTTTGACTGACAAACATGACATTGGAGGTAATGATCCTCAGTCCTGCCACTTAACACTCAGCTGCAAACTGCCCAAGTACATGTCCAAGGTCACTGCCTGATGAAGCCATCCAGACCATGCCATCCACAAAAAGCAGAGATGTGATTCTGAACTCATCAAACTGGTCACTCGCCACTATTTGGCTGCACCAACAAATTCTGCGCATAAAAACTATTTACAGAATTGATGAGATAGGGAATGATTTTGACATTCTTCTACCAATGCAAGCCAAGTTTTTCTTCTGGTTTTACAGGGGCTAAATAGTCCACAAAACTACGTCCAGTACTCCATACTCCTGAAGCACCCCCACAGGACATTCCCAAGAAATGTGGTCATATCATATGCCTTTTCCAAGCCCACAAAACACATGTAGACTGTTTGGGCATACTCCTATGAACCCTCCAGGATCCTTGTGAGGGTAAAAACCTTGTTCAGAATTCCATGACAAAGATGAAATCCACATTGTACCTCCTGGAGCCAAGGCTCAACCAACAGCCAGATATCCCTTTCTAAAACCCTGGAATAGGCCTTCTCAGGGAGGCTGGGGAGTTTGATCCCAGTAACGTTGGAACACACTCCCCGGTTTCCTTTCTTAAATATAAGGATTACTACCAACCTAGATTGTCAATCCAGAAACACGTCAGGAACAGTATTAAAGAGGCATGTCAGCCAAGACAACCAAACAACGTTCAAAGCCTTTAAGAATTCAGGAAGAATATTATTTTACCAGAGCTTTGCTAACAAGGAGTTTTTTGACAATCTTAGCCATCTCAGCTCCACTGATTGGTGAATCCTCATCCCTTGACTCTGCAAAAGTGTTTACTTAGTATTTCTAACTTTTTACTCATCACATCATTATTTTAGTGACATTTTGAGCATGTTTCTGAAAAAATGGTGGCCATATTTTGTATGTGACAATATCCCCGTTTTCTTTGTTGCAATAATGACAGTTGCCATTGTTATGGTCACACCTATTGTGACAAGTGACATCATTATGTGACCAATTTTTAAGGTGGTGGTGGTGTGGTTTCATGGACATCCTAGTTGTAGAATTTTTGCTGTCTGAACCTCAAGCTAAGCTTTGAATGTGGCTCTAAACTTTTGTCACTTGTTTTTCTGGTTTAAACACCTGGTATTCTTGTGCTTTCTTGTTTCCTGTCCTCCCACTGTTAGAATGTTATGGGTTTGAAGCATTCATGTATAAATCCGTGTTGATTTTTCATTTCACCATATTTTTAGCATTGTGATATTTCTTCATTAATCTAGTGACATTTCTGTGACACTGTTTTGGTTTTGTAATTTTATTATGGGTGCTACCATTTTATGTATAGTTTATATAGGCTTCTCATTATTAATTCATGACTGCCAGAAGTTGCATCTTGTATGCCAATGCAATTTAAGATAGAATATGTGCAGTAAGTGGTGATTAACTCTAACTAGCAGAACACCAGCCTGTTTCGTATCATTTTTTTCCAGCGTCTTTTAGAATTTTCCATCTCCTGGTTGTCATTAGGTTCCTTTCTGCTCCTAGAAGTAATCATTGCAAAAATAAAAGAAATAAATGTGTCCTAATGTAAAGTTTATGAAAAGTGTGTAATGTGTAGTATTGAACACAGAGACTTGTTCTATTTGAAAAAGTAATTACATTTAAAGTGAAATGTTCTGGATACTTTATATTAATTTACTTAGCATTTGATTCATTATCAGTCCACTAATTAGACATAATCAGTATTCATCATTGGCATAGACTTTGGCCAGCAGGTACCTTGCGAGTCAAGTTGTAGATTTAGAAAGTTTAGAAAGTGATTTAAAAACTGATAAACAATGCTCATACACTTTCACAAATTTTAAACACCACAATATGCAAAAATTGAATCACTATTTATTGAAAGCTCAATAAATTTTGGAAATATTTTACACACAACAAACAAATACATATGCAACTTTCCCTGGAGCATGCCTTTCTCAAAAATGCTGTATTTTCAGAATTGATTTAAGAAAGGGCTAGGTTATGGTAATTCCATAGATTTGTAATATTTCATTACATCTGCACTTCAAGAAAATCATTAACATGTGCTATCCTAAATGCTTATGTCCTCTTAAAACAATGAGAATTATTTAAGCATTATTAATTATAAAATAACTGATAATAAACATCCTAAATCTTCCAGTAGTCTCAGTATCAACTGGCCCTTTCTTAATAAACATTGATAACATCTCCTCAGTGGATTAATAAGAAATGGACTGAATGATTTACTTTTCAGATATCATGGGTACCATGCAAACAGAAAAGTTGACAGTTAAAATGCAAGGTGATCTTACTATGAATTTAAATAAATGTGCAAATGAGAAAAAAATCATTCAGTTTATCAAGTTAATTTAGTTAAATAGTAGCTAGTTAAACTTACCTAACAGAGTAGCAGTGGCAGGAACACTCACATTTAGTTCAAACAAACCAAATGATTTTATCTCATTTTCTAGGAAAATGTTACCTAAATAAGTTCAAAATAATAGTAAAGTGTACAACCAAAGCACATTTCTATGGCCCTCTTCAGGCAAACTGAAATCATATATGAGCTGGGAGTAATTAAAAGGAAAGTACAAACTACAAACACACATTTCTGATGATTATTACTGTACTGTTCCCAGGATCAAGACATAGAGTATTCCTAAACATTAAAAAATCAGCAATGGCTAGATGTAAATAATATGTAATTCACCATATACAACTGCAAAGAGAAAACATACTCACAAAGATTATAACATGGGATTTAAAAATGACATTTAAAAGCATTTTATGTATTATACAGTTTTATACCAGAGAAAGCTAGATGTTTCTTTATAAATGTCTTCTCATAATGATAAAAGAAAAAAATTATGAGGCTTTTTGACTATGCAATTGACGACCAGCCAGGTTACCTTTTGACTTTTGACAAGAGACGTACGAGAGTTATATCGAAGAGTTGAAGGACAAGAATAAAAGGCATTTAGGAATTCCAATGTTCTTTTTATTCTATGTGCCATGCATATGTATTACTTCTTGGTTTAAGTATGGTTTGATTGTGTAATACAATAAAAATACTGTAAAAGTTAACTGGAATTTCATAATAATTCCCTATGACTGCTTTTGGAATGCCAGGGCACAGAATGTTTCAATATATTTTATATAGTGCCTTTCTTAATAATTGTTTTTACGAGATTCTCCATATACATTTTATTATATGTCATTACATATATAAATGTGTAGACCATATACAAACACTGACATTTAGTTTCATCTCACTGAGAGTCACATAGAATTTGACAACATGTACTTCTGAGAACAAATATAAGCATGACAGTCAATTAATAATGGCTTATACACTCTCATTCAGATCTGTACATCTTCCTTGGGAAGTAAAAATACAGTCTAGACAGAAGTCATAAATCAAAAGCTCTATCATTAATAATCAGAATGACGAATTGTATGAATTCAGAATTAATCATAGCCAGCAAATGCCTGAGAGGAAGAAATTGAAAAAAGTAATCTACATGAAACGAGACTATAATTTTATATAGCCCCTTTCACATAAAGAATTTCTTTTTTCTTTTTTTGATAAATTATTTCAATAGGCGCAGAAACGTTTGAAGAGCATTTTCTTTATACTGTGTTAGAACGACAGTATTATAGACCTAGTTTATTACATGAAAGGCCGTTCATTTTCCTTCGGCATACAATTAGTAATGCTTTATTGTAATGTGCTAAACCAAGACAAATGCCATCTATATGTTATTTTTAAAGTCTACTTAAATAATATTTGATGGCGGTAAAACATACAGCAGGACCATGACTGAATGCAACTGTTAAAGTGCTTGACTAGTATTCTGGAAAATCTGTGTGTCCATGTAATACTGAATACTATTAGACTTTCCTTTGTAACCTTACTTACGTTTGTAAACTTTCCTTACTTTCCTTTGTGTGCTTACAAATTTGAGCTGTTTGATAAATTTATTTGAGCAATTGCTTTTTGGAAAGAATAACTGAAGTGTCTTTTTCATTTCAACAATAGTGTCATGAACAACAGCAAATGACCTTATCTATATACAGTCAATTCAGTGTATTTACTTACACATTTAAATACAAGTCTTTATTACTTCATCAGCTCAAAGGTTTGTCTTTCCAATGAAGGCATTCTGTTTAAATCAACACCTTCTCTGTTATCATAGTTAAAACATCTTTGAATAAAACACTCAGAATAACAAATCAGTTCACATTTCTATTTTCTGTTAGGTTTCAATTTTATCTTCCTATGTGTGTTTTTCCAAAGTGACTTTATACATCCCAAATGTATAAACCATGTGGAAATTAAGTGGGAAAGCAGTTCAAACTAAGGCAAGGAAGCACTTCTGTATGTGAAGAGATGAGGGAATCTGGAACAAACTACCAAGACATGTACTTGAAGAAGAAACCTTGACAGCCTGTATAAGAATCTGGATAAGATATTGGGACAGCCAGGCTATCCAGTGTCTTAGGCTTGGTTATTTAGAAACACTCTTTTGCTTTGACTGATACTGAACTAACAAAGAACCTCTTCTTATACTGACCGTATATAGACAAGATTCAATGCAAATAACATTGATTTATTTCTTGTATAGCCCAAAATCACATAAGGAATGCCACAAAGGGATTTAATAGGCCCTGTTTTTTGACAACCATCCTCAACTCCCTAGAACACAAAAAAAAAACTCCCAAAAAAGTCCTTTATGCAATACAACACAGAAATATAATACAATGGTACAAACTTTAAGGCAAAATTGAAGAAAAGATTATATAACACACTAAATACAGAACTGTCACATATGAGGATACAGATTTGTTCAAATGTATCAAAAAAATCCAAAAAAGCTATTTTAAACAAATCATTGGTTTTTCCACAGGTTACACTGACAAACTGCATTTTGGAATTTGTAAAATTTTACTCTCTGGTTCTATGACAAAAGTACTATATGAATTAAACATTCTTATGCTTTCAGGCTTAGTTAAACAAGTGTTCCTCTAAAATGACCAAACCTACAATAACAAGTAGGACAACAAATAATGTGTGCATTTATATGTAATCTATCTTTGACCTAACAAACAGATATAAACAGCTAAAACACAACAAGCAATAAAAACCAAATAGAAAAGAATTAAGGGTTAGATGATAGGTGCTGACTTAAAAAAAAGAGATCTGAATAGATTGCTATCTTACTATGTCCCTAAGCTTTCTTCTAAAGACAGACACTGTGGCAGCAAATAGTGAGTGTACGGGCAGTCATCCATACACAGGGGTTTTCTTATACACAGAGGCTGACTTTGGTCCTAGTAAACTCGATTCATTCCCTTTTTTTCTAAAGCAATTCAGGATTGAGACGGTCCTGGTTGGGTCAGGTTCAAGATAGAATGGTGCACCAAATTGTCAGAGAGCAATCTAACTCAGACATTAAAACTCATTCATAGAGGGCCAGTACAGTGTCTCCAAACAACATAGTCTGCACATTTGGGGAAAAAAAATTGGAAAAATGTACCAATACTAAACAGCTACCATTCAGTACTGATGATGATAATAATAAAATATTCTATTTAATTGTGCCATTCTAGAGATGCAAGGTCACATTATTGGGTAAAACCAGAAAACAGTACAATTAAGTTAATAAATAAAAAATAAAATAAAACTTTATGTATATTTAAAAAAAATAAAACAAGTAATCACAAAAATTTAAAAAGATAAAATATGTGGCACACACATGGAAATTTTGGAAGGGTGAGTTTTAAGGTGTTTTTTAAATAAAAAAGAGAGTCAAGAGTCCACATATAATGAGGTAGGGAGTTCCAGTGCCGAGGAGCAGTGTAACTGAAAACCTGACCTCCCATGGAAGACAGGCAGACTGAATGGGCAACAACAAGGCCAGAAGGAGTGCAGTTAGTGTGTTGGTGTATAATCTTTAAGAAGATCTTCTAAATACGTCGGAGCAGATCATGGAGTGCTTTGTAAGTGAAGACAAGAATCTTAAAGTTAATCCGGTGCTTAACTTGAAGCCATTGAACTTTGTATAGAATAGTTATGATCTGATTATGAGCCTTAGTTTGACTCAATAAGCGTGCAGCAGAATTTTTAACTAAAGGCAGGTTGTTTACAAGTTTAGTCAAGATATAAGCCATTAAAGCAATACAATAGTCTAATCTTGATATGACGAATACATGAATTTGTGTTTCAGGCACAGAGTAGGACAGAGAGGGATGAAGTCTTAATAAATATGAAGGTGATAAAAGGTGGCTCAGGATATAGTGTTAATGTCAAAAACAACACTTAAGGCTCTTGTCTTCAGGGCATAGTCAATGACATTATTTTTCCTAGTAGCAAAGCCATATAGATAATAAGCATACTTAAGAAATCGAGTAATGAAAAATTTCTATCATTAATAAGATAATTATAATTAATCTTTGCTCTTAGTACTCTTTGCTTCCTTAATTATATGTAATTGTTAATATGAAGAACGCTTTTCCTAATATCTTGAATAATAATAATCCCCTGGTACAATCTTTCTCTTGTCAATTCAAAAGGTGCAGTTGTCTAATGTAACTTTTTTTTTGGTCTGACAAATCAACTATGCTTAAAATCATCTTGACTAGGGGGATAACAGAGCTGTCTCATGGGACAGACGTTCAAAGAAAAAAAAGCATTATGGATTGCAGGGCAGCTTTTTTTTTTTTTTTTTTTAACTTTCCCACCACTAAACCTTCTAAACTTGCCGCATCTTTCCCTGAGGCACATTCAGTTTTGTTGAAATTGATCTGAAGATTCCCCCTAATTTAACTTGCTTTCCTTTAATATTTGCTGGAATTCTTTTGATTTTTTTAATATTGTGTGGTAAATCGACCTCACCTTCTCTTAGCATAATATAGAGTTAATATATTTCTATACACTTCCCAACAGTGATTCAAGGTTACATTCCAAATTTGAGTGTAAGAATATTTAACAGTAAAAAACTTGAAAAAAAAAACTTCTTTTAGGAATACAAATGTGTTCCATATACTTTGCATTTTTATGTTATAGCCACATAGGTTTGATGTAGTAAAGATGTCATTGTTTTATGTCCTGGTTGCAGTTTCTCTCAGCTTTTACTCCAAGACAGTAAGTTTAGAACCAAATTTGGTCTTTTTTCCATCCTTCAAAAATACAGTGTTTACTATCACTGTGTTTGGATTTGTGCTTAGAATTTTAAGATATTTTTCTAAGAATAAGTAACTTGAATATACTTTTTTTCTTAGTCGTGCCAATTTTAAAATTGTGTGTAGAAAATAAGGTAAAACTTGAAAAGTGAACTAGAAAAAGTAAAGTCCTTTCAGTGCTTAAGATCCATAATTCAAATGGTTGCATGGCTAGAGAACCAGAGCAAGATGGAACACTTGGAGACATTGTAGTGGAATACTCAGGTCAATTTATTGTCATGTGTACATAGTACAGTGAAATTTTTACTCACATGTCTCCTGGGAGCTGACAAAAATACAATACAAATAAACAAAAAGATACATAGCATGCAATATGCACACAATTATATACATTATTTACAATACTTGTACTGTATGTATTTGCAAGTATTATGTATTTATACAGACTGTTTTGTTATATTTCAGTATGTGAATTCTTATGATTGATTGTTCAGCAAACTTAAGACTTTTAGGTAGAAACTATCTTTAAATCTACGGGTCTGAAGGCCAGTGGTCCTGTACCAGTTGACAGAAGAAGGAAGAAAGAAAAGCAATTGTGCACAATGGCTGAGGTCTTCATTTGTACTGTTTGCCTAAGGGAGTGAGTGTTGTAATTGTGCTGAACAGAAATCAGCTCAGTGCCGGTAGTAATTTGTGCCACCTTCACCATTGTCGGCATGTTTTTTACTATCTTTAGTTGAGCAGATATTGTACCAGGATGCACCCAGTCAGTATGGACTCCATTGTGCACCTGTAAATGTTCATGCCAATAGATAGATAGATATGAGTTACCCACAGACATCTGAGGTAGTAGAGGTGAAACTTTTTGATTTTGACAAGAGTCAAAATGTGTTGTGCTCACTTTAGTACAAAACCATAGTGAGATCAGTAATGTTATATAATGCAGAAACTTGGAAACAAGTACAATGTAGAATGGAAGAAGGACAAATTAAAACAAGAAAATACAATTCTGGATAGGTGAAGTGAACAAAATTGGTTTAGCAGAAAACAAATACATTACAAGGAATACAGTAAAGAGATACAGTAGAAGATAATAGATACAAGTGGGAAACAATACACAAATGAGAGTATAACACATGGAAAGGGAGAGGGAGACCAACAACCTCATGGCAGGATGAAGTGGAGAAGGATATGCAGGAGACTGGGTGTAATAAGGAGATTGCCAGAGATAGAATGAGGTGACAAAGAGAGATGCAGCCACAATGAGTAACAGAAAATTGTTAAGGGAAAGATCTAAAATCAAAAATGAGAATATTTTCAAAGACAAAAAACATCTCCTTACCCAAGTTCAGCTCCCTGACAGCCATGTGCTAGTGCATGTGTTTAAGGAAATAATAGGTCTGAGAGCATTATTATATTAAATAATATTTTAAATTTTAACAGCTGATATTTGTTATGTATTTTGTCATATCCATGCATAAATTGTAATAGATTGCAGAATGAATGAGGGCTTGTCGTACATGAAAAAATGGCATGGGACAAGGTTAGGATGAAGTAAGACCCTAAAAAAAAGCAAGAGAGGTGTGACCAGGAAGAAATGCGGTAGTGATCTTGCAAAGTGCAAAAGGGCAGGTGGTCTGGCAACTGCCAGGATTGTGTAGTCTTTGAAGGTGAACAAGAGGTTGTATACTGCAGGAGATACATGAAACCAGAAAAAAAACTCCTAAAGCAATGAAATTAGAAATACTTGAACATTAGTGAAAAATGCAGGTTTAACTTTTCACATTCATGCAGTCATAGAGAATAGTAGCACATTATCATCTGAACTTATTGAAAGATGTGTTGTCAAATAGTGAAAACATGAAACTGGGTGTGTTGGTTTTCTGTTGCTGTACTCTTGGCTCTTCAGATGTATTCAAATGATTTAGTTTAGATAAATTATCCAAAGACTGGATGACAGTGCTGATTGGTATCAAGGTACTAAACTACTGTAGATAGCAACTTTCAGTGAATCAGCAAATCTTTTCATTATTTATTTAAATATTCTTTACAAAAATGACTGTAATAAAGTGCATTTTTACTCAGTAAGACCCTTTTGTCCCTTCTTTTTTCTATAACTAGAAGATTCTTCCACGTTCTTAATTAAAAGATCTTGTACCTTTCTATTTTTTCTTGTTATTTATGCTCTAAATGTTTACATAACCCTGCATTGCTCATCATATCTCACAGTGTGTGACATGCTTTTTCCACTAGGTAAATATATTTGTATGGGTGTATGAATGCAAATTATTAAACCATATTTTTCACATTTTGTTATGCTAAAATCAAAATTAAATCAAATTTAATCAATTAAATAATTTTCCCCAAATATCAAACAACACTCAGTACCACAGAATAACAAAGTAAGCCAGGATTTTCTTTGGGTCTGAAATTGCAGCAGAAGAATTTCATAATAACAGCAACAGAATGCAGCTAACAAGTGGTAGGAACAATAAATATTTCATTAGCGGCAAAGAAGAAACCAAGTAGAGTCAGAATAAATCAAAGGTATAAATCAAAGGTATTAAGCCCATTCACTGCTGTTGATTGCTTAGAAAATGGCAGACAATTAATTCTTAGCAAATGCTCATGTAACTTTATATGGGCCAGTTATTATTTTCATCTCTCTTTTCTTCTACACCTGCCTAAGGTGTTTATTTTGCTTATACTGTATACAAATGTGGTGTTCCATGTGTAAGTAGTATATTCTATAGCATCCTCATCATCATGATAGTCTGTAGAATTTCATTAACATAGTATTCTCTGACTGCATGATCTTTTCTGGTGTTCAGATCCTTTAATGTGTTTATTGGGTTGGCTGCATTTTTATTTTTGTGGCCGAGGCTTAATGCTCATCATTGGTTTATCTGTATTTTGTCGTCTGAACAAAAGGTTTATTCTGTTACTGTTAGTTTGCAGGAACATAGAATTTCAGCTCACAGTTGTGGTATCCTCCTGTTACAAACCATCTAATCAGTCTATTGCTTGACTGTTTTTTGCATCAGCATTGCTGCTGCTCCTTTAATATTAACTCTTTTTGCATCAATTATTTTCTAAAGTAATTTTCTAAACTTTTGATCTTATATTGAAAAAGCATATTGACTAATCCCCATGCACTAAAATCCAAATGGCTGACATAAGGTTTGGTTTGAGGGACAGGTTTGAGTGTAAAAGATAAGTGTACAAAATTTACTTCAATTCATATTTTCTTTTCCAGTTCCTGATTAGTTCTTGTTGAGACCCTATTCAGGTTTTTAAAATATTTTTATAAATATGTGGAGGAACTGCTTAAAAATTTTACTCTGTGTACTTAGGTTAATTGTATATGTGAGTTTAACTTTCAGCTATAGCTTCAAACCTAGTTGAACGGTCTGAGAGCATTATTATATTATATAGTATTTAAAATTTTAACAGCTGATATTTGTTATTTATTTGGTCATATCCATGCATGAATTGTGATGGATTACAGAATGAATGAGGGCTTGTTGTACATGAAAAAACAGCATGGGACAAAGTTAGGATGAAGTAAGACCCTAAAAAAAAGCAAGAGAGGTGTGACCAGGAAGAAATGCGGTAGTGATCTTGCAAAGTGCAAAAGGGCAGGTGGTCCGGCAACTACCAGGATTGTGTAACTCTTTGAAGGTGAACAAGATGTTGTATACTGCAGGAGATACATGAAACCAGAGAAACCAGGAGAAAAAACTCCTAAAGCAATGAAATCAGAAATACTTGAACATTAGTGAAAAATGCTGGTTAAACTTTGCACATTAATTAAACCATAGAGAATAGTAGTACATTATCATCTGAACTTATTGGAAGATGTGTTGTCAAATAGTGAAAACATGAAATTGGGTGTGTTGGTTTTCTGTTGCTGTGCACTTGGCATTCAGATGTATTCAGATGATTTAGTTTAGATAAATTATCCAAAGGCTGGATGACAGTGCTGATTGGTATCAAGGTACTAAACTACTGCAGATAGCAACTTTCAGTGAATCAGCAAATCTTTTCCTCATTTATTTAAATATTCTTTACAGAAATGACTGTAATAAAGTGTATTTTTACTCAGTAAGACCCTTTTGTCCCTGCTTTTTTCTGTAACTAGAAAATTCTTCCACGTTCTTAATTAAAAGATCTTGTACCTTTCTATTTTTTCTTGTTATTTATGCTATAAATGTTTACATAAAAGATAAGTGTACAAAATTTACTTCAATTCATATTTTCTTTTTCAGTTCCTGAGTGAGTCATTAAAATCTGCAGACTTCTTCCCTGTGGTTGAAACAGAAGAGTCCAGAAAACTGTAGATCTAACTATTTTCAAAAAGTATCATTAAACAGTACAACACATTTAGTTTTTAGCAGAATCTGTCAAATTTAGCATCAACAAAGACTCATGAAGATTGTATACCAGATAAACAATGTGCTCTTTTAGTATTCATAACTCCCTTACTGGCATCTCCCAGGATTTTAGCCGAAGAACGTTCGTATGACTCTAGTAGGATTTCCATCTTCACCTAGCTGTTGGTATTGTAGCCATAGATGAAGATGGCAAATGATTTCCTTCTTTTTGGCCTTGCTACAGACTAAGCTAAGACCATTAGAATACTGAAATGCTTTCTTCTGCAACTGTAAATACCAGAAATATCAGGCTCCACATCACCGCCGCTATTTATGTGTTTCATCTGCATCACTCTATGCGGTACATATCTCATCATTTGGTCATCATCAAGGGCTTTAAGGAGGTTGTTGATTTAAGGACATATTATGCTCTGTGCCATTCAAAACCTAGATAGATAGATAGATAGATAGATAGATACTTTATTAATCCCAAGAGGAAATTCACAATATTCTATATGATAATTAGAATTTATGATTTCTATAATAATTAAAGAAAAATTGTATAAAAAGATTGCTACCAGAAGAAAATTGTCTGAAGAATTTATCCTCACCAAAAACTGATTAAAGAATATGGAATTAAAAACCAGTGGGATTCATTATTTGGCTCTTATATCGTGCTACCTAACTGAATTACTATGTAGACTGAATTGTATAATTCCCTGTCAAGTAATGTTTCTTATTTTTATTATCATATGCTATTTCTAACAAGTATGGTTAACAATTCTTCAATTTCATCCTGACTGTGTTCGAAATAGTTAATTTAGTGTTACGTGCATATACTCTTGGTCCCTAGTTAAACATTTTGTTGTTTTCTGTATGTGTGGTAACTCCATTTTTGATGCATCAAATGCACACATAAATTTTAAAAATGGATAAAATATTAAAGGTGCATTTGTCACTTCAGAAGAATGCAACCCAGGCTAATAATGTGTATCAGGTTAACAAGGAAATACTTTGCACTTTGTAGATATTTTGTGGATGATTGCAACTCAAAAACAATTGCACACTGCACCAAAAATATAATAACACAACCAGATTGCCTTGAAATGAGACTCTCTAAGAAGAGGGATTGGAGATCATTTACCAGTTGTCAGCCTCTACAATCTGATTTGGTGATGGAAAAATCTCCACAGACAGTCTAGAACATATTAGTTTTGTCGATTTATGTAATAATGCCTACGCAGAATCAAAACAAGCAATCTGAAATGTGGAAACAGAACACAGTCATTCTATCTTTACAGAACTCAACTTTTTTTTATTTGTTTTATGTTGACAGTTAAAGAGATTAAATTGAATACTACCTAAGTATATTAATCTTCTGACTGTAGAAATAATATGGTGAATGCTATGTGCAAAAATTAACTCTAAATGTTTCTCTTGACATGTTGAATAATTATTTCTTTTTACAGGGTTTGTTTTTCCTTAATTGAAGGCTAACTAAACTTAGCAAGAAGAGAATGTTTTGGACAGACACATTTACACAACTACCAGGTAGGATATTTTATGTTAGGACTTTCTGAGAATAATTTTTAAAAAAATAAAGTTATTTGTATGAAAAGATCTGGTTTCTGTAATGCAACAAAACTAATCAGGAAAATCTATATTGCAAAAAAGAAATCTACAAGAATACTCTACTTTGAAAAGAATGAGAAGACAGTAGTTTAAAGAAAATAGGAAAATCACAAATGTATTGTCTGGGCTGATATCTATACATTTCAACTATTCACAAAATATACGGCCTTGTTCTTATGCTCAAGCATACAATTTCTGCGTAACTGATTACTATGTAAATGTTGGTGTCATTACTCAGTCTGACAGCGTGATTTGAGGTCACAAAAGTTCCTAATACACAGCAGCTAGACAATGACAAATCAAAGAGTGATATCCCACAAAAGACTGATAGGAAAGCACTTTAAAAATAAGAAATATGTTCCTAAAAACCATAACATTTATTGATGTTAACTTTAAACTTTGGCTTACTACTCCTTATCTGTGTTTTTGGCTAGTTATTCTTTCTGTGCAGGCTTTCTCAATTCAGACCTAAAATATAAATACAAAAAATGATGGGTGGCTTACTGGAAATCTCCTAGTCCTTCACTTATAAGATTTGATTTATAAGACCACTGATAGAAGGAAAGTCCTTCACGTTTAAAGAAATATTCCCTTGGTTATGAATCTTGTATTTTTTTCAGTATGTGGCATAGCTTGAAAGATCTTCTGAAGGTAGTAACATCTGTTGTGGAGATAGCATCAAATAAATCTTTGTGCTTACACTAAAACATTCAATTGAATTTTATTTTTGTTTATTTTCTACAGAAATATAACACAATAGTTGACACTTTTGCCTAAAACGTCTATTTTTCAATGTGGGGGAAATCAGTACGGTATGGTACTATGCTATTTTTGGTGGTGATATATCATTGATACACCAAGGGTAACCATTTTTTTTTTTGTATTTTATGTTTACTTCTTGCCAACTAAAATTGCTCAGAGTGTTTTCCTTTTGCTTGTGAGAACAGAAGTAACTTATAAAAGTTGTTTCTTTATTTGTATAAGGGTCATGATGGCAATTCACTTTATTGTGGCTACTAAAATTAAAGTACAAAAGGCTTTGATAACATTAAAAACTTTTGGCTTATTTTGCTTTCATTGTGTTTTAAGGAAATTTGCTACTTGCAAACACTGTCATATGACAAGGAAATAGTTTGTTACCCGACAAACCTAAAGGATATTACATTAATAGGAGTTTCTAAAATTAAACTGAAAACTGTAAATCTTCCAGGCAATGTCATAATATTCAGAAAGCAGTATTCAAGTTTACCTTTAAGTCTTCATACATTACTTTGAAAAATAACATTTAGATTTTTGTTTGGATAGCTTCTATTGACATAAATAACATGGACAGCATTCTGCTTATTCTGCTTTAATCCAGAATCTGATGTATACCACTAGATCTAAATGTTTCAACTGGGGCCCATCATTACCGCCGCCAGGATTTAATTCAGGGGGGTGCACATGGGCGCCGGCAGGGGGGTGCAAGTAGGTGCACGTGCAATTCCTGCAACAACCTGCAGTATTGAAAGATCTTTTAGCACATTACGGCGCGTCAAAACTTGGAACCGATCTACAATGAGTGACGATAGATTAAGTGGATTATGTATGCTTAGTGTACACAAAAATAGAATAAATAATTGTCCAAAATTTATCGACAAAGTTGTAGACAAGTTTGGACAACAAAAAAGAAGGCTTGAGATGCTCTTTTAGAAACAAAGTGAATGATTGTTTATGTATAGTTGTAAAATGTAAACGTCTAATTGTAATTTAAAAATGTAAAATAAAAACTATTTTTTCGCGTTTTTTCTTATTATTGAAAGATTTATTTTTTTTCTCCATTTCCTTTTTTTTCAAAAGCTAGGGGGGTGCACGTGCACCTACTTGCACCCCCCTGCCGGCGCCCATGGGGCCCATTTACGTCCATAGATGACAGGTGAGAAATACTCATCCCGTTGTGGCTATAGCTGCTATGTCATTAACAGTGGAAAATTCTCTCTCATACTACACAGACATGGAGAGGCAGCTCCAGCTTGTTATATATTGTCTTTTTACTGTTCTACTTTGTGGTATACCCAGCCTTCCCAGCATGGTTCATTTAACAATTTTACAAATCTGTCACCTTTCTTTCTTCCTATATAAAATCAGGTTTTCCTGTTCACTTGATGAATTTATCAGTTTAGATTTATCAGTTGCCAATTCACTAATTCAATGTGTATTAATTGTCTATCATCCATCAGCTGCACATTAGAACAACACCTTTGAAGAATCCAGATGACATTTGCTGATGTGCTTTCTTTGATAATATCTTACCTGATGTTTTTCATAGCCGTCAGACAGCACCTGTTTGCTGTATATGGTATTTGCATTCACAAGTGACATGTCTCTGTGCTGATGTTTGAGAGACAGCTTTTTACTTCCTACACAAATGAAAAAAAAAAAACAAAATCCTGCACAAATCCTTTGTTGGTCAAGTGTTCGTGAAGGCCTTTGAATTTTTGCCTCTGATTATTACTACATTTTTTATATACTCAATGGCTATTTTAAAGGGAAGTGCAAGGGCAGAAAAATCTTTCCATACCGCTTATACTGTAGTGAAGTTGCTGCATACTCATCTAATTGTAAAAATTTGTTCAAATAATTGCATTGTAAACTCAATAGATTTTTTTTTACCTTTATAAGAACATTGCTTACCACTTGCTCTAGCCTATGTGTTAAAAAGTGTATAGACAACATATTTGGAACGTCATTTACTAGTATAGCTACAAATCCACTGAATTTCCCTATAAGCACTGAGGACTCATCAGTAGCTATGTTTATAAGATTAGGCCTCAAAAACATATCTATTCCTGCTTGAAGTAGTTTCTAAAGTAAGGAATTATAAATTGTCATTGCATCTGCTCCATCAGTAAGTTTAACTGTTCAAAAATACAGTATCTATCTGACACCTACAAGTGACAACATATTCAATACTGATTATTAGATTGGGGCATCCATTCATTTTTTTCACATTAGAAGCAAACTTTCCTCACATCTTTGCAATGTGCCTAATGAAGTCTGCACAAGGATGTCAGACTTGTAAATATCATCAACTTCAAGCTTATTAGGTTCATGTATTTTAAAAGCTTTTTATAAGACAGCCTTTAATTTGTTTAAGGTGTAAGCCATCCTGAACCTTATATTTCACACCTTGATTGTGGTTTTTATAACATTGGCCTCTTTTAATGTTTAATCTCTCAGTTATGCCTAAAAATGTTTTTGCTACTGCAAAAGTACATTGTATTTAAGCTTGTTTTATTTACATCACTTTATCTGCACACTGCTCTACCTATTTACAAGAATATATATTTTTGTATCCACTTCCTGTAGAAATCTTATTTTTTTCAATAAGGAAAATATGAGCAAAACCTTGTGAATAGTGTTACTATGGAATAAGTTTGTATTTAAATGAAAAGGTACACACTCATCCATGACAATGATCTAATCTAGAATTCCACACTACATTTGGCTCTTTGACACCAGCTCAATGCATTGGCTTACTAAACTAGCACATCACAAACAAAGCTGCACATTGACATGCTAAGCTGAAGCAGCACTCTCAGGCTTACATAAATACGTTGCTGTAGTCCAAAAGCATGAGTAATATTTAATAAATCATAAGTGAAATAATCTAATCTTGAAGGGAATTAAAAAACATTTCCAGCCTAGTAACATAAAATGAAAAATGCTGGTTTGCAAACTCTTGGAATAGTAAACTTTTTTATGTTAAATCTTGGCATTAGTTTAATTCTAATAAACATTGTTGTGCAAACATAACTGACTTAGTGATGTTTAATGAGTACATGTCAAAACTGATACTTTTTCACATATTTCGACAAAAGTACATGTTACATAACATTAAAATATGTGGACAATGTAACATTTTTTTGGTATTTGGTACATAATGCAAGGATTATGCATCCACTGCAGTGATATATAATTTATGACTTTCTAGTTTTAATGTGACATATTTTTTGTTTAGATAAATAAATATGCTTGTGGATTCTGTTTAAATTTCTTCATTTAGTTTTCAAATAACAATGATAGTTTATTCCTTTAAATGATATATACTATTTTGTATTTTTCCCCTCTGAATATATCTAATCAATTTCCCTTCCCATTACCCCAGTGAACGATATGCCGTATATAATGTAAGTTATAAGGACGTTCATCACTTCTTTGTTATGAGAAAACATTTTAATATGAAGCAGAAAGAAGCATGTACTAACTGTAAATTATAACATTATTTATTCTCTCTACAATAAGTAAGCACGCATACTTGTAATACTAGCAATAGCAAACATACAATGTTCAAAACTGAACACAGAACCAAAACTAGTTGACGCAGTAGGTTATCTACTAAACCGATCCACACAAGAGAAAGCAATAGAGAAAACGAGAATGAATAGAAAGTAAAGAAGAAGACCATGGCACTTCATTGGACCTGCTGCATATCAATAGGAGCTCTCCATAAGAGCAGTAAGTTTGGTGATTGTCTGTCAATGTAATATGCTTCATTTATCTATCCACACACTAAATTGGGAGATCATTACTTCACCAAGACTCTCGCTGTCCTTCATATATACTTCAAGTTTTAATGTATAGATTTAAGAACTAACATCTAAGATGGCACTGGAAATTGAAAGACAAAATGAAAAATAAAATGACTTACTACACTTTATACTGTATATAAAGAAAGTAATAAGACCCTATGAAAATTATGATTCATTCAGGGAACTCCACTTTATTTTTGATATAAATTATTTAATTATGTGACTGAGTTACATGTGTTGATGTACTATTCAAACTAGCAGACTTTCTGTTGAAAAAAATAATTGACATAAAATCAGGTGAAAATAGCTGTAAATTTTTTTCATATAATGTTAATTTTAAATTGAACAAAATATAATTATTTCAACTGTTTTCCGAATCTTACTTAACAGTATGATTAACAGTATGTCCTGAAATTGTAAGGCACAAAGCTTAAGTCAACCCTGAACAGCATGCCAGTCTGTAACAGAGTATAAACATATGCACATACTCATATCCAGAAGAATTTAGCATCACTTAAATATGATTATTTTTAAAATGCAATACATAAGGTGCTTGTAAAAATGTACAATTTTTAAATGATCTTAGGTTTAACACAGAGTTTGGAGTGCACCATTGTTAAATGTGCATGGTGCTCTATGTCAGTAGTTTCATTGATCTCTATGTACTCCACATTATAACACAAGATGCAACATTAGCTTGTATCTTTTTTTTTTTATTATTATTAATTTTATTGCATTCCATACAAATCAATCAAGTTTTACATAAAGAAAATTTGAGTTAAGAACAAATCGATCCCCACCCCTAAGAGAGAGAGCAAGCCAAACAGCATGAAATTTAAGACCTGTAAACATACCTAAATTAATAGATTCTCTGTGCTTTATGAGATTATTTTAAAATATTACTGATTAGATCCTGCCATGTTTTGAAAAAAGTCTGTACGGATCCGCTAACTGAGTATTTGATTTTTTCCAATTTCAAATAGTATAACACATCAGTTTCCCACTGACTTAAAAGAGGAGAGTTTGGGTTCTTCCAGTTTAGCAGAATAAGTCTGCGTGCCAGAAGTGTAGTGAATGCAATCACAATTTGTTTGTCCTTCTCCACTTTAAGCCCATCTGGAAGAACACCAAACACAGCTGTTAATGGGTTAGGAGGGATTGTGAGTCCAAGGCTGTCTGAAAGGTAATTAAAAATTTTTGTCCAGAATGATGTTAATTTGGTGCAGGCCCAGAACATGTGACCCAGTGAGGCTGGAACTAGTTTGCAGCGTTCGCAGGTTGGATCATGCCCTGGAAACATTTTGGAGAGTTTTAGTCGAGACAGATGTGCTCGATATATAATTTTGAGTTGCATAATTGTATGCTTTGCGCATATGGAGCTCGAGTGAATTCTCTGCATTGCTACTTTCCACTCTTTATCTGATATATTAATTGAGAGATCTTTTTCCCAGTGACCTCTTGGATCTTTGAAAGGGAGGGATTGTAAAATGATTTTATATATTGTAGAGATGGTGTCTAAGTCCTTCAGATTGAGCAATATTTTTTCCAGCATGGATGTGGGTGCAAGATGTGGAAAATCTGGGAGGTTCTGTTTAACAAAGTTCCTGATTTGAAGATAGTGAAAGAAATGTGTAGTTGAAATGTTAAATTTGGAATGTAATTGTTCATAGGATGCAAAGACGTTGTCTATATAAAGATCTCTAAGCAAGTTAATTCCAAATTTTTTCCAGATATTAAAAACTGCATATGTTTGCGAAGGTTGAAAGAGGTGGTTCTCTTGCAGAGGTGCCACAGATAGAAGCTTCTCCGTCTTAAAATGCTTTCTACATTGGTTCCATATTCTGAGTGAGTGGAGCACAATTGGGTTATTGGTGTATTGCCGATAACGTGTGTTTATTGGAGCACAGAGCAACATTAGCTTGTATCTTATAATAATTTGGTTTAATATAGCTTGCTGAATCACCACCATTGGTAAAAGTAGTTATGCATATAAAATAAAGAATGATTACTTGAATTCATTTAGCATTTCATTGCTGTAATTTGTAAGATATAATCAGGTATATAAATAATTTGATTTCAAATTTGCACCACTGGTTGTTAAGTGCAGTTAAATCAATAGCCTGTTCTCCACATAGGCCATAACTTTGTGCTTGGCTTTCAAACCATATCTGAACTAAGGATACCGAGGGGTTTAATAAAGTATTTGGGGTCCTGGCTTTAAACTCTGAGCTAATTAAACCGTATAGCCATGTCTACTGCCAGTCTCACACAGGATGTGACTGCTTTGTGCAAGAAGCTAACCCACAGGCTCAGCAGGTTCACCTTCTCTGATTATCTTGTTCAACCATTCATGATAAGGCACTTTATAAAGCAAACCGGAAAATAATAATATAAAAATTTTCAGGGCAACAAAGTAAGTAACAAAATAAACAAAATACAAGAACATTTTTTAAAAAACTGGGCATTGTCCACAAAGACCCTGATATCAGTCAGTACATTAAGAACTGGTGGACAGCACTGTGGTTAGTGCAGGGTGTACAAAAAAGTTAGTTTTAAAAGAAACACATGCAGATATAGAAGAACTTAATTGCAAGACTTTTTTAATTAACTGAAGGGGCCAAAGAGTCAGGTGTAAGGAGACAGTTTAATAGGGCAAGAGAAATTCAGCAAACATAATAAACAGAAAACAAGTGTTAATAAGTTAGTTGATCTGTGATTAAATCATTTTAAAATGTGTATATGAGCAAGTCACAGTGAGAAAGAAACATTTAAGCTGTGTCATATCACATTGGCTTCATTATTAATACATAAAATAATTGTACTTCAAGGAGTTCTCTTACGCAGTTCATACAATCCTGTAGATAACAAGTTGTGCTTCTAGTTTTTTCCTTAAATTTTATATTATACTTTACGTCTTGTAAATTTTAAAAAAAATTGTTAAAAACATGCTGCACTATTAGAATATTAACCAAATAATGCACTGATTATGCCCAAGAATAAATATTAAAAGGGAAGAAGAAAACAATGAAATAGTTTGAATTTTTTAAATTATGAACACTAAAACTGTAATTAATATTATTCTTGTATTGGTCAATTGCCGATTCTGAAATGGACCTGAGTGAATGTTGGTAGGCCCTCAGATGGACTGGTACTTTATCCAGGGTTGTTTTCTGCTTTGAGTTTGATCTTGCTGGAAGAGCATGGAAGTGGTTAATCTTTACCCAACTTCTGAAAGTTTCAATTAGGAAAACTTGAATTACAGAATGACTGAGAAGTGTGTTTAAAGAGTAGGAACATGTTGTGCAGAATTAACTGGGAGGAGTAAAGGTAATAGGAATTAAGGAGTCATTTGACTTTTGAAATTTGTAGTCAACTGGCATGTTCCTGAAGTGAAGTCAGAAACAAAGAAGAAAATAAATGTATTTACTCAGCAATCTATCAACAACCATCACGCCCTGTAAGCAGATGACTGACATTCATTTCAATACAGTGAAAAATGTTCAATAATTTCAAGAGCGAGGCAAATGTTAATGCTACCTAAAGTTATTTATTCCTAACTGCTCTACAGAATGAAGCTGTCACTGGAAATCTTTTTTTCAGATTCATTCTCTATCATTATTAGTCATCCATTTTAAGACTGTGTGAAGGTATAGCACCAACATGCATAAAGAAGGAGAAAGTAGAAAGGTCACCAGACCTTCGCATATACACTTTTGCATGGTTTAAAATTAAAAAAATTATATAAATGAGGAACATGAACCACACTGGCCTGAATAAGACCTTTGTGATGCTTCAATGGATGTTAATATAAAGATATATATTCATGACAGCCTTATAAGTTATTTTATTTCAATGCTTAGTTGGTGATATAATGGCAAGCACGTTGTTAAACCATACTTTAATGCTATGCTTTACTTTACTTTACTTTGACATTTTATTCACTTTAGAGAAAGCCTATGAAGCCATAACATATTCGGGGGTTGTTATCTAGCTTTATTAATTTTGTTATGCAGGCTGCATAGTATACAAATACAGCACTGCTGAAATGTGTTTAATTCAAGCTGTCTGGCTGCACTGCAGAACATAAAGAAATATGCAAATGAAAACAGAATAGTATTCCAAAGTAGATATGCCAGAACATTTGCACCTAGAATGCCAGATGCAATGCAAAGCCGAAATATCTTTTATATATCATCATACTGAATACATAGTATATGCATGCCAATATTCTGTTCATAGCATCAGCTTAAATGACACAAATGATAAAGATTATCATAGAGAAGTATACCTGGTTTTGATACAAATGAAAGAGTAGATACAGGAAACAATATAATTCTTTTTAAGCAGTACAGAATAACCTCAAAGTGCAGCCAGACAGCTGATAAGACAGAACAGGATTAAATGCAGACATTTCTTTTTAAGTTACAATTTTAATTCTCATTGTAGTTTACTTCTGATACTTTAATTCATGCTACAATAAAGGGAACTTAAAATGTCATTTATTTTCATTAATGCTTTATTAATACATAAAATACTATACAATACACAGGCATCCAAATATGATAAGCATTTTTCATGCCTTCCTGTTTCATCGTGTTTAGGTAAAAATGTCTGAGAATTATTTTCCCTTCACTGATGCTGCAGGAAAGAAATTGCCTAAGTGAGGAATGCACTATTTTACTGTAATCAAGTAGCTTTTCTATAGACACCCAGACAAAAAGTATATATTATAATTGCTTTAGTTGCAGAAGGCTAAAAAATACAAGAAGAAAATGGTAGATGAGAATTTTAACCAATTAATAGCTTCATTATGAGTGTATGGTGAAATGAACCACATGTGTCATACCCACCCTTTGTAAAACAAAAAAATACCACTAAATAACATTGATATTCTTTCCAGAAAGACTGTTGCTGTCCATACATCTTACACATATCCAACTCTAGATCATCGAGGTAAAGGAAAATGCTACAGTCCATGCTGCGTATATCAAGTAATCACCAGTGTTATACGGTCTTAAACTTTCTGCATGTATCACTAGCAAAGGTCTTGAACAATTTTCAAATTTATATTATTTCACATACAAGGAAGTGCTCAAAAGGCTTTTCATAGTGCTGACCATAAAATGAATTGGCACCCAGTAGAGAATAAATTAGTAAAGTAAATGGTAAGAATGAATACAGACAGTCTTATTTAATGCATAAGAATACTTTAATCTACTAGTAACAATATTTAAATCTACTAGTATTACACGCTTACTCAAGCTTGTCTGCATTAAAAAACAAAAGGAAATCTCTCAACTATAATTTAGCTAAGATTATAAAAGAAATTTTCAGTTTTGCCACTTGTAACTTTATAGTATGAGTTGAAATGTGCAATTGTAGAGCGACTGATTTATTTGGATTTCCTCTGTTGCTTCTGGGGAAACTTGATATTATCATTATTTAAACCAAACTCCAGAGTTCCTTAGTTTAAAGGGTAATATATCTGATATTTTAATTGGAGATTAATATAAATATTTCAGGGGAAATAAATTATTGTCTTCAACATGATGCAATATGCTGTCATAGAAATGCAGTTTTAGTAATAATCTCTATTGAAACAAGAATGACACCCATCAAGATTACTATATATACTGTATGTAATTTAAAATGAATTGGATATTAGATCCTGGGACAGTGGAGACAAGATGTTACATTTGCAGCAACATTAACAACTTTGGATTCTTCAATCCACTTCAGTCATAGTATTTTGTCCATCCCATCAAAAGGGTGGTTGGAGTCAAAATTAAGAGTCGCCAAATGAATCATGCAGTTCTATAGGGGTCATTCTGTGGCTGAGACTTCAGTAAGTGGGTGTGACCCAGCCATTTAATATGGCATTCTATGAGGGTGTCTTTGAAGCAGTTTCTCTGGTCCCTTTTTGGGTTATCTGAGCTTGGATCATCTAGGAATATATGACTGGTCTGGGGAATATGTGGGCATTGTGATAGAGTGGCACATGCCACAGAGTTCCATTTGTAGATTAACGTCTTCAATGCTAGATGTCTTTTTCTTGGCGAGGTCACTGTAATTGATAAGTCTGGTCACCTAGCTGCTGCAGAATATCTTCAAGAGTCAGTGGCGATGGAATCCTCCAGAGTTTTAAACTGACAACCCAAACCTCTTTATTGTGCATGAGAGTAATGATGTACACTGTCTGGGCAGTGTCTAAATAAAATAATAATTAAAACTAGGTTCTCCTTGCATTTATTTCTGTTAATAAAACTCTGATGTAACACTGACTATTTCGTTTCCACTAATACCATAAAGAAATAAAATTTTACAAAATGTTTTATTTCACCCATATGGAGCATCATTATTCAAATTCAAGTTTATCATCATGTGTACACAGTCCAATACAAATTCTTAATTGCATGTCTCCCTTAGACTTGTGACAATACTATACAATTACAGAGAACACACAGTGATTACAACATCAAACACTGAATGTCAAATCAGTGTGTATAGTAGTATGTATACAATATATACAGTAAAATATTCATGCAAGAACAAGAAGATAAAACGGAAGATTCTGTCTGTCAAGAAGAGCACCTGATTAAATTTACTATCCACCCATTAAATATTTTAATTGCAGAAAAACATGCTCTCCTATTTTCCATCAATTTTGTGCCCCGCTTGTCCAGTTCAGGGCTGGGACTAGTTGGTTGCTATCCTGGCAAACATGGGCAAAAGGTAAGAGTCAGTCCTGGACAGGACCCCAGTTCATCTCAAAGCACAATTTCCCACATTCAGTCCCAAGCGGTGAATTGGGATTTGCCAGGAAGCCTAAAGTGCATTTCTATTGCATGCAGGAGGAAACTCCGGGCAGACATATGGAGAATATATAGCACCTGGATTTGAACCTAGGAATCTGGAACTGTTGAAAAGCAGTGCTAAACTCATTTATTTAAAACATGAAACTATGTTTATTTAACCATAAATCATATTTTTTTTTATTAGTTGCAGAGTGATACCATTAAAATGAAAATTACATTTATTTATACGGTATATATATATATATAGTGACGTTTTTATGTCACTTTTTTGTCACGCTTTAAATCAGGTTTATTTTAAAACCCACACATATATGTTTGGTATCATTCTTTTCAGAATTTATTGAACTTTAATGTGATATTGTTAGATTTTGATATTCTTATTCCGTTTTTAAACTAAATTATAAACTAAAATATCAAGGAAGTCGTGGTTTTTATTTTTGATCAAGTAAACATTCTTTCACAGGAACAAACTGTTTGTATTTAGGTGATTTATTTAGCTGAAGGTCAAGTTATGTTGACACATTGCATACAACTTTAGTTTTCACGTAATTTTTCCTGTTATTTAAATGAGTCACTTTTTAAAAAAAGTTTTTTTTTATCTATAAAAATGTCAGTTAAAACGAATGGATAATTTATTTAGTCTCTTATAAATACTCATTGAGCATCATGGACCTCAGTGTAATGGAAAGTTTTACTCCATTAAATAACAATTTATTTTTCTTTTACATTTTTATAGAATTTTGTGATTTTGACTCTAATAAATAATAATTGTTCAATAAATAAATAATTGTTCTTTTGTTTACAGATTTTACTAATATTCTGGCTGCAACTAGGGGTTGAGTGCCTAAGGTGCCAGGGGGGTTTGCCCCCCTAGTGTATATATATATATGATTTCTCTAATTTATTATATTTTTGAGTCATGCTTGACATGTGCAAAGGTCATGCATCACTTTTTCCTTGATATTAAAGTGACAGACTTGGAAGTTTCAACTGTTGGTACATTCTGAGTTTACTATCAAAGTAGCTATTAAATATTTGGTTGTGCTTTCCATAAATAAAATAGGTATTTTCGTTTAATTTAGATAAAGAAAATGTATGGTTTTTAAAATTACACCATTCTGATAACCAATCCTATTTCCATATTTATTTATTTATCATTGAGGTACTTTAATGTAAAAGTCTCAGTGTTCCTAATGCAGAGAAAGATTTTAAGCACATTTATCTTTAGAAAGTATATTTAACCCAAAAGACCTGGTGTGAAAATAACCAGTAATTTTTCAGTTGACTGCACCAGAAGTACAGAAAAATTGACTTATCTATGAGTATTTATTTTTGCATGCATTAAATGTGTGTGCATGTCACATCAAGAAAGAAAAATATTTAAATATATTTGTATACTGAAATTCACATAACACATGTGTTACATACTCAGCAAAGTTCTCAGTTTAGCTAAGTTTTTGACCAAAAGTAATTTGAACACTCACTTTTCAAGCAAATAATACTGGATTACCATACTGTAAAAGCATGCTTCCTTAACAGGGGTATTTTCATAGCATAGCATAAGCAATGCTCTGGCTGGTTGTTAAATAGCTATTTATGCTTTGCAAATATAAAGCATTTAAACAATACAAAGCCCTCAAAGAGATATAGGATTCTTTGTGGACTGGCAATGAATTTGCTTGAGTGCAGAACTTTTCTTGCAGAGCAGTGCTTTCATTTGTCTTTCCTATATACTGTATTTTTGGTTAACATCCATTGTGTGGCCTTCTCCAACTTTCTGTGTCACCAAGAAAAAGTCCAACTCTTTCTAGGACCCAGATAATATGATATAAAGCTGTTCTCCAAAAGAGTTTAGATGCAAAGATTCCCTTGCCAAAGTATGTTTCCGCCACTTAGATTGTGTCACTAGCAAAGAGACAAAGTTGGAGAGAGCTGATAGCAGAGCTACTAATTCCTTAAGTTGTTTAAAGCTGCCCCAATTGATCCTAAAAACAGGTAGAAAGAAATACACTTCTAGTTTTAAGGAAGGGTTTATATTTCACTGAATGGTACGGAGTATACCAGTCAAGTTTTACTCATAGGTACCTGAACTTCCCAGTACTAGTAGGTGAAGGTAGAAAATTTATAGCATATGTCCATCTAGTTGCCTCTAGGACTGGTAAAGTGTATTTTATTTTATTTCACAAAGCTGTTATAAGATTTAATTCAGAAAACTAGCTGTACAATAAAATGGCTAATGGTAATTGCTGGAGAAGAAACCTAGTTCAATTCATTTACTCAAAGTGTTTTCAGCCTATTTTGCACTTTAGAATGTAGGCAGAGGAGAAGAGAGAAGGGGGAGCGGTTTAGGGAAGGAAGACAGAGGTGGTTTTCTGTATACACAGGCCCCAAATCTGCATCTTTTGCATTAATGCCTTTTTTAATATAGAGAAGGGAATATCTGCCTCTGAAAGCATAATTAAAAGAGCAATACCCACTTTGACTTTGCTGGCAGGTGCCCCTTCTAATCTCATATCACAGCTCCAGTTGATTCAAAACTCTGCTGCAAGAGTCCTGACATGAACCAGCAACAGTGAGCACATTGCACCTTCACTGGCTCCCTGTGTCTTACAGGATTGAATATAAAATTCTATTAATAACCTACAAAGTTTTAAATGGCCTTGCACCAGACTACATCAGTGACCTTCTAAATCACTATGCTCCTGTTCGCTTACTAAGGTCTTCTGATTCTGATAATCTTGTTGTGCCACACACTAACCTGCACTCTAAGGGTGAAAGGGCCTTCAGTTCCATAGCAGCCAGACTTTGGAATGACATCCCGAAATTAATTAGATCAGCTGACTCCATTCATTCTTTTAAAAAACAACTTAAAACTCATCTATTTATGAAGACTTTTAACTTAACTTAACATTCTGCCCTTTATTTCAGTTTACCTCTCTGTCCAGGTGCTCAGGATAATTTGTGTGTCTGTTTTATCACAAATTAGGTTATTTTTTAAGTTTTTCGTTTAGTATTGAATTTAGTATTTTACTGTGGTTCATTGTTCTTTATTCTATTTGATGCTTTGTTATCTGTTTCACTGTTCTATTCAGGAAAACATATCCAATGTTACATATACATGTTAACAGTGATTTCCTTTCACTAGTATAAAAACACTGTCACAGTCTGTGAAGAAAGATTTTTTCTTTTAGTTGACAGAAATTTGTTTTCTTGGTACCATTTTTACCTAAAGGAAACTTCACCCTGTGGTAATCCATTGGAAATTCTTCAGTTTTAACATAGGAATATCTCTAGAATTTCTATAAGGAATATGTCATTGCTGATTAATATAAGCACATGTAGAGGTAAATGTGCCACCGGAGATAAGGCAAGTTAAATAGCAATAAAGGCAACTTTGAGGTATAGAAAAGAGGAAAGATTGTTTAAGTTTTATATTAAATAGAATGCCATATGGCTTAAACTTAAATATATAAAACTGCATAAAAGTACATTGATGAAAATGATTTTAAAAGTTAACATTCCTTTCACAGGCAAAATAAATAATTTAAGTATTTACTGGCCTTGAACAGTAAAACATGTTTGTGATATATATTTAAACATTAAATGTTTAAAAGTTACACCTTTGAAATTAAAATTGCAGTGTGCCAAAGATTTTTTTTTTATAATTAAAGTATTGCATATGTAAAATCAATTTGTTCTGCTCTTAATAACTTTATACCTGTGAAAATTTTCTTAATTAAATTTCAGTATGCCTTATTTAGATAAATATTGCTATAGCCCAGTAGTATGAAAAAAGGTTCGATCAACTGAGATGGCAACCTCCTGAACGAAAGACAAATCAAATTACAGATAGTGCTGTCAACACCTTTTAACTGACCATTGAAACAACCATTAAACTGTTCAGGATACAGCTTTCAGAAGATTCCCAGAAGCTTCCTCCTAGAATACTGTTTCATTGAATTGGCTTAAGATTATAAAAAGTATACTTTTTTCACACAGTAGGAACTCAGGTTGGATTCCAAGCTCAGTGATTACATTTGTACTGTTGTGTGTTCTCTGGTTGACCACTTGAATTTTCTGCAACTACTCAAGTTTCAGTCTGTATATCAAACAAAATGAGCGTTAGGTGAACTGAGATCATTTAACTGGCCTGTGGTGGGTTTTTGTGTTAGTACTGCCTGGATAGAAACAGAATGGGGAACAGTTATGGAAACTTTTAAGAAAGCATAATCATTTACTAAGTGTCCACTAGAACGCTGAAGTTTTTATCTTTTCAAGAGACTAATCTAGATAGAACTAATCTAGATAGAAATGTGTTAAGTAAACAAAACAGGGACTTTTGCAAAAAGATCTTTTAATACAAAACATTATGTAAGGGGGGAGTTTCATAGGCAAGCAGAGTTAACAATCAGAAATTTACAGAAGTTTTAATCTTAGGGAAACAGAGGGCAATGCAAATGCAAAACTGGAGTTCTTAATGAAAATGAGATGGCTGCCACAAGCTAAGTCGGCAGACTACACAAACACGGTAATTTTCCTTGTGAGGAAAATTAGTAGAAGAGGAAAGACAAGAAAGTTTCGTGGGTTGGTGGGTTCGCCAAACATTCAAACAAGCTGGACAATACTAAGCATTAATGACAAGAACAAGGAAGAAACAAAAGAGAAAGGGGGCCTCTAGGGACAGGGCCTAAAAACAGCAAAAGGCATTTCTGGAATGACAGTTGTTTTTCACTTTCTGTTATCAAATGACTGACTGTTATCTCTTTACTACTTTATATTTTCGCACTGATTATCCAACCTTTCCCACCAATAGTATAAATTATTAATAAAAATTAATTTGAGAAAGTACTTGCTTTTCTTCCTAGTTAAGGTGGTATGCAAAGGTGCCCTGAATTTCATTGTTTAATCACAAACATCTTTCAGCTAGTCCTGGTAATTTAAATGACTTCAGCACTTTTAATCCTTATAGCATTTCCATTGCTGGAATTACTGAGTCATTCATTTCATTTTTAATACAGCTACTGACAGATTTCTGACTTTTTCACATGTGAAAACTTCTGAAAAAGATGATTTAAGAACATTCCATCTGCATTCTCTGTTTTTTTTTTTTTCCTGCATACTGTTCTTACATTATTTGGCTCCTCCCTGACCATTTTCTTAATAATGAGAAGCTAAAATATTGAAAACGTTCATTTGGGTTGTCATTAATAATAATTATAATTAAATACATTTATATAGTGATTTTCTAACCAATTCAAAGTACTTTATATGGACAGTAAAAAACCACTTCAAAAACCACCAATATGCAGCATCAACCTGGATGCTGCAAAGACAGACATTCTTGCACTAGTACACTCACCACACCGTAGCTGTTAGCCAATAAGTGATGGTGGATGATTAGGGGGCCAGAATGACCAAGCTGTGGCACTTTAGTTAGGACATTGGGATGCAAGTTCTTAATAAGTGTTCTTTAGAAAAGAATTTTGTGAATATTTCTCAGTTTACACTCAAACTTAACCAAAGAGCAATCGATTGAGATGCCAGGCTATCTATCCATCTATGTATCTATTGTCACAAACAGGCGAGTTGGAGGACGTTGTATGGACCAAGCAAAGTTAATTCCACGCCAGGCCAGGGGGTGGCATGGTGCACTAAACCTTCTCATGTTATCTCTACAGACCAGCCACGGGAAAACCTCTCTGACTCAACACTGAAGACGTCACTTCTGTTTTCGGCGTCCAGGATGATGTCACTTCCGGTTCTGGCGCCTAGGATGACGTCACTTGCGGTTCTGGCGCCTAGACTAACGCGAAAAGAAGATCACTTCCGGTTTAATCATTTAAAACCGACATCTTTTCAAACCTTTAGCAGTTCATGTCTGGACTCCAACCAAGACACTTCTCTCAAAAATCAACCCATTGCAGCCAGGGATAATGTACGGGTGGCTGCCTAAAACCTTTTTAAGTGTGTCAAGTCTGATCTTTTCACATTATCTATCTATCTATCTATCTATCTATCTATCTATCTATCTATCTATCTATCTATCTATCTATCTATCTATCTATCTGCTTATACAGTATACCTTATGTATATTGTTTATCTGTTTATGTTACATTCATCCTCATTGCAAGGATTCAGTAAGTTTTTATCTCAGCTGTAATATTTTATTTTTGTGCAACTATATAATTAAGATAAATTATTTATTTATTTTTTTTTTAAATTTCTAGCATTAGGTCAAACACATTTAAGTTTAATACTGATTCAGTGTTTTCTTATTACCTACTAGTAACATTAAAAATAGATCATGTAATTACATTGTGGTTTTTGGCCATATTCATCAATACTGGTAACTTATGTAAACATGCATTAAATATCCTGGCAATTCACCTTTCTAAACAGTCCTTATTTGTCCATACACCAGATTAAAAGGTCTGAGCTGTCCAAATGTAATCTTTAATGTTGAATAAACTTGTGTCACTCAATCGTGCCTCAATATCTGAGCTACACATTTGGCAACCTTTCAGAATCTCTACCTTATTTACTTACTGTAAGATGATTTTTATGTGTAATGCTTGTCTAGAGTTTGCCAGAAAGTAAACAGAAAAAAATGTAGTGGTCAGATAAGACTAAAGTTGATATTTTGGGTACAAAATCATCAAAATGTTTTTGTGGCATGAATCCTAACATAGTCCACATTTTAGAAGGAAAATAACTCCAAGTTGAATGATTCAAGTGTAAAAAAAACTGAATGTCCCTGAGTGTCTCAGTCAAAGTCAGAACTCTGACTCCAATGAGAATGAGTGGCACAGTATGAAAATGGCTGTCCTATAGGAGCTATCCCAGAAAATTAAAGCTGGACCAAATCTTCAAAGAAGAAGAATGGGCAAAAATCGTTGTAAACCAGTGAGTCAAAGTGGTGGACAACAATTTGAAAAGACTCTATATCTGTTATTGAGGCAGAAGTAAGGTCAAGCAAATAGTCACATTGTTAGTTATAATTACTTATGGAAGTGGTATACTCAGTTTTGGACTTAGTCAAATGTTGCCTTCCTGGAGCATAGAAAAAATAGAGATCGGAACAAACTGTGTAACAGTCACTTGTAAACCAAAAGCATTAGAAATTTTAAAAAGGGTATGAATGTGTTTTGTAGTGACATTGTAAATAGTAAATGCATTACAGGTGTAATAAAGATATCAGAGAGAGAGTACCAGGGTATTAGGGTGCCAAGGCAAAAACTCCATTTAATAGCTGGACAAAAATTCCAAACAAAATGTTTCCTTCAGTAATCGTGGCTTTCTGTTGCTGTTTAGGTTGCTCTGTCCTCAAGAGAATTATGGCCTGAAATGAACCCCGACTTCCAGTACAGGGCTTCAATCTGAGGGGTGGAAGTGACATCATTGATTGCCTGCAAAGTTTTCTGCCACATAGACAACACAGAAGTGGTTAGCAATGCTTTTTCAACATCTTTCTCTGTCCGTGTTACATGACCAAAGCCAAAACCTGCTCCTGCAGCTTGTGGGTGTGACTCCCGAGTAGCAGAGTGAACCCTTGACCCCTTTTTTAAACTTTATATGAAAAAGTAACAATGAAAAGTTGTTTACATCTGGAATGATGTGTTACTAATAAGTTATGAAACACAATTATGTGATAATTTAAAGTTTTGCTACAGATAATTGTGTATAAAGTGTTGGTAACACTTTATAATAATTTTCATTGCTTTAATTAATAAGCATTTGCAAACCTTTAGAATGGATAATTAGTTTAACTAGATTTGGTACTGCAAAAACATCTACAACTTATGAATACATGATTTGTCAAGAAATAAAGAATTGTATAACTAGCTGTACTACCCATCTCAGGTGGGCTGAAATCTAAATAATCAATGTAGACCTCAGTGTAAATGTTCACAGTGCACTATATATTGGAATGTATTTTATAATGCACATAGTAAGAAAATACATTGCATTTGTCATTCCATTGGATGACACATCACAAATATTTGTAGTAATAAAATGTTTATGTACCATTTGTTGGAATGTCAAGTACGGTACAATGCATAAGTCTGTTTTATGCCAGCAGTTTTAGTGTTTGTAATGCACCATCTCTTGGAATGACACATGCAAAGCATTATGTTACTATAAATGCTTGAGATACACCATCTGTTGAAATGAAGCTATAGAAACCTGACGGACAATCAGATACTGTATACAGACACACAGACACCCTTTTATTTAGGAGGATGTTTGCTAAACACTTATTAATGAATGTTATTATAAAGTGTTAGCAATGTATTTGAATATACATAAACGAATAATCTTTAAAGTACTAAATAATAATTATTAATGCTACTATTAACTAAATTTACCTAAATATTTGACTGTGGCCATCATTGTAAAACAAGCTTAATCATAATAAGCCTCTACAGTACTGCTATAAAAGGTTCAGTATTGCAGAAGAAAAATGCTACTCTTGGTTAGCACCACTCGATGCTCATTCAATTTTCATCAATTGTAAATCGCAACACACTTCTGTGAAATGATGGAGAATTGTGTGTGCTCATTTGACAGATTTTTTTTTTTTAAATTAAGGGGCTATGAAATCTACTGTATTCTCATTTAATTGCTAATCATTCTACTTTACAGAAAAAAAAACATTAATTAAGGCATTAAATGAGTTTCTAATCAAGAAGAGTGGCACTAGACATGTTGATCTTTTAAAGCACTTGTGAAATTATGGCACACAATTCTGTATCCTTATGAAAAATTTGATTACTGTAACAAGCTTTAATTTCCAGGGTTTTTGAAATTCAAGGTATCAGGCTGTATTCATATTGCTTCTGAACTAGCTGTCGGAAAGCATTAAACCAGGTTTTGGCAGGTTATTGTTTTGTTGAATATTACTATTTTAGTCATTTTTTTCAACATTTCAATACAACTAATTCTTCTGTTCCAACAACTCATTTTGATATATTTGGATGCTTTCAGTTGTATTGCATTGTTGTTTTTTAGAAAAATAATGTCAGCTATTTCAGTGGTTATTTTAATTTCTTCAGTTATGGAGTAATTTTCTAATCCTTTATAAATTAGAAAAATAATAATAATTTTATAATTCCTCAGGTAAGTCTGTGTCTCTCTCTGTGCTCTGCCTCTTCTATTTCACCTTTAAAAGGACTCCTTCAGGCACAAAAAGGCATCTATTTGATAATTATAATTAACATGTGAATAATTTTATGCAGTGTCCTTGGCAATGGCGGCAATGTCTTAGAGCAATTCATCAGTATGAAATGGGGCTTTCCACCTGCGACACCAGCTCTTTCTAAGCATTTCTTGTGGTTACTTTACAATGTAAATATTACATAGTTAAATTACCTCCCTGTTAATGTTTTGTTTTGTAAATTGGTTCAAGTTGTCACAGTGTAGAGTGTTGTTTAAGGATAAATTAAACTGAATTGGAGTGGAGAGATTGAATACTATTATTAATGTCATGCTTACTAGGCAACTTAGTTTTAAGCATGATGGCTTTGGAACTGAATTCATTCATTTTTAGTGCTTCTGTTTAGTTTTTCCATGTTTCTTCATAATGTACATAAAAAAGTTTAAAAAGTCATATTAAAGAAGGGCATTCTCCATAATGTAAATTTTTAAATAAAAATAAATAGCAAAATCATTCCATCCTTCCATTTACTTTCTAAAATTAATGTTTTAGTATACAGAACCCCTCAAACACAATTTAAATGTTACTGTGATAAAAGAGTATATAAAAATTTTAAAAAAATGTGCCACATACAATACATAGAACAGCTCAGATGCCTGGTAAGAAACTGCAGTGTGGTAATAGTTATCCACAGGTGTCACAAAGAATTTTTCTAATGCACAGTTTTCTTTTTTAGGGAAAGATGCTGGTAGCGCATGTCTACAAGTGGCTGATGTTAAGAGGTGCATGTCTCTATACTATTTGCTGGATGTCATTTTATTTTCTGCACTAGCAAGCAGGTGAAGTGCAACATTCAGAGACAAATAAAATTCTTCAGTTTTTTGTAATTTGCAGTCATGTGCACAGCATTCATATGTCAATCATTTTGGCCTCATATATACTCTTCTGAAGTGCTTTCATAGCACTGTAAAAACGCAAAAAGGTTTCTCTGTTTTTCAGCCTGGCATGATTTTCTCTTATAGATGCCAAGGAGCCAAAGCTTTCCTTTATTGTTTTTTGTCATCCACCAACTACTGTACTTTATTTAATCTCCTAATATCTTAATTCACATATAACATTCCAAAAAAGAGGAAAGAATAGCACTTCCATTGCAACCGGGAAGAAAAGACCGTGTGTATATCTGTAATGAGCTTTATGAGTCTTTTCCAGCGTTGACGGCACAATTTGTTTATGCCACACCATAACCCTCACTACAAATATTTGACATTACTTGGAAAAAGAATTGTAGTCACAATTTCAGGGAGCATCAGTTTTGACTGACTGGGAAACTGATTCACTGTTTCCTCTAGTTAGAATTACTCTTACCACTTCCTGTCAATATTCTGTAGGTTACCTTACATTGTAATGATACTTTAGAGCTGCTTCATGATGTACCTGCGATTTTGCTATAGTACATGAAATCAAAATTGATGAATTTGATCGTTCTTTTAAGTCACAAATAACAATATTTCAACCAGATTTTGCATTTTAAAGTTAATATATATTATTAAACAATAATAATTCAGCATTGCTATTAACTTTTTGGTTAATGCTCATGCTTCGTGGATTCAGAACCCAAGGTTCAAATGTTACACTCTTTTGTTATCTGTGTGGAGTTTGCATTTTCCCCCAGTGTCTGAGTGGATTTTCTCCAAGTCCATCAGTTTTCCACCCTTGTCCCCAAAGATTTTAGGTTTAAAGTGAACATGTACATGTGCGTGAGCGGGCTCTCCAGTAGACTGTTACTTTGCAGTGCTTCATCCCTCAGCAATCCTGAATTGGATTAATTGGGTTTGAGAATGTTTTGTTATTCTAATAAAGGGTCATCTGTTTTCCTAAATATGGCTGGCAGGCACCAAGTAGAAACTAAAAATTGGACCTCTTGTATCATAATAGGAATAGCAATTTACACTAACTAAAGAAAGGCCACTGCTAATATGCTTTCAAGGATTAAGAAATATATGTAAGCTAAAGCTATTATGTCTAACCATTATGATACAACATAATAGAACATTTACCAGAATCAGGAACAGATCCCAAGTCCTTAGACCCCAGGCCTAAAAAGAAAAAAGGACCCTATCCCCCAAACCTTACCACCAGATAACGAACCTAACAACATGTTGAACAAAAATGTGATATTCAGCCAGATGCTGATGTTTATTTGTAGTCATGCAACATCAAAATAATCTAATAACCTCACTATACTAGCTGAGTATTTATCACATACTACATAATTTACACAAAAATGTTTTTTTGTATTGGAATTAGTGTGCTTAACATGAAGAGTTGGCTAGTAGGGGAAACGCAATTGCCTACAAAAACTTTGCATACAATAAAAATGTGTAAATAAGTAAATAAATAACACAAATTGGGAAATAATGTGTTTATTGTTTGGTTGCCTCCCTTCCCCTCATGGGATCACAAAAATCTGTCAGTATATCACGTGAGTGGGACCATCCTCACTAAAGCCGAATCAACGACAGAGCCTTGGATTTTCTGATGTGTAACATACAGCACTACAGCTGTTGATACTCACAAGCTGCACTCCAATTATCCAGCGATGCAGCTGGCAGTCAGGTGTACCTGAACAATTCTGTAGAGCTACAGACAATTATGTGTTGTCGCCATCAAGAATATCTCATCCTAACAGAAGGAGCAGGTTTAGGCCAACAGATATCACCCAAACTAAGTTCATTACAAAACAAAAGTAGGGGAGAAATAAAGAATAATAATTAATAAATCAGTTGCCCTTCCTTCTTGCAAATTCATTAACAGTATAATCAAAGAACAAGTTATTAGTCAGTTCAGTTTCTATGGTCATTAGAGAGGCTGACTTCAAATGTACGAGGTCTGTTTAATAAATAACAATGCTGTATTTCTATCTTTTAAACAAAGCAGTGAGAGCTGATTATGAACACTTGCCATTTTCTGCACAAACCTGCACAACAAACGACAACACTCTCTGCCATTTTGTTGATTGTCAGTCACTGTTTAATGCAATTGTGTTTCACCTTGTGTGTCGGAATCATGCTAATTTTAAAAGGTGAGCAACATGTCAATTAGAAATTGTTAGGAAAATTGAACAAAACACCAACAGAATCCTTTCAAATGCATACTGAGGCTTACTGGGAAGACTGTATGTCTCGTGCATGTGTGTTTTTCCTAAATTAAAATCACTGCTTAAAGGGACATGTTTTGAGTCAATGGATGCAGTAAAGAAATAAAGAAGAAAATGTTACATGTCTTGAAACAGATGACAGAAACTGCTCTGCTCCAAACCTTAGACCAGTGAAAACTAAGACTGCATTGGTGCATAATTGCGAATAGGGAGTATATTGAAGGGTCAAGCATTAGAATTGGTATATAAATAAAAGTAAGCTATTGTGTGAGTCTAGTTATTTAATAGACAGAACTCATATGTGTCATCCTTGATCTCAGTTCATTTTTTACCTTTCTTCTGAGAATAAGCTGGTTTAATTTTCATGAGGACTGCCCTAATCTTTTGACCCCTGGATATGGGGAATGACAGGCCCATTTGGGGATCATTGTATGAACAGAATACACACTTTAATTTTCAATTTAGCATGAGCAACTGACCTCTACTGATTATATTCTGCATACAGTAAAAAGCTGTGTTGTATTATTTGGCCTCTTAAGTAAACTTAAAACATAGAGAAGAAATGAGAATTGAGGTTTAATTATAGTATTCATACATTTTTAAGACACTCAATAGTCAAAATTTAGAGATCTAGTCTAAAAGAAATTAGGTAGGAGCTAATTCTTTGTAGTTAACTAGTCAGTGACAGAATACACTGGTACAGAAAACCACACTCACCTCTACTAAACCATTTTAGAATCACCAGTTTGCCTAAGCTGCCACTTATCACAATTAATCCAATCATAATTGTGGTGAAATCTCACTGTTTTTGTGTATCTATACAGTGGGAGTACCACCTTGATGGACACCTTATGCAAAGGTAAATTTTCGACTGTTTTGTGGAGATGGGGATTATGTGCGATGTAAAATATGACCTTGTACTCTATGAAACCTCTTTAAAATAACAAAATTGTCAAACACATTCCATTTAATTTAGTTGAATATGTTTCAAATCGAACATGCATAACATTCTTTTTTGTCACCCCCTGATTCTTTATTCAGTTTCAGGTCCTACATAAATGTAGTTATTAAAAATGCATTTTCCATCTCTGTAACATCATTCTTCTTTACCGATCTAACAGCTTGTTTCATGCTGTGATTTCCTGACTTGAATAATGAAATTCTCTTAATATAAATGCCTCATTCAAAACTCTAAACCATTGTGACAGGCGGCTGGCGTCCATACCCAGTTGGGATGCCCCTGCACGCTATATTCAGGGGGAGCAGCCCTGGACACTGCAACACCTTCCCCTGGACGCTAGATGGTCGCCTCCCTGGGGTGGAGCAGTGCCTCCAGTTCCCACAGGGCATCCTGGGAATTGGAGTTGGGTGCAGCCCTGTTGGGTCTCGCAGGCACCGCTAGGGGGTGCTGTGTTTGGGACTCCTGAGCCCGTATGGGCAACATATTCATCACACCCGGAAGTGTAGCCTGAACTCGGGGATCAAGCACCTGGAGCACTTCCGGGTGAACTATAAAAGGAGTCAGCAACCACCAATCAATGGCCAGAGTCGGGTGGGAGGAGGACAAAGCTTGGTGAGGAGGAGTGGTGGTAGAAGAAGAAGTGTTTTGTGTGTCTTTGCTTGTGCTTTTGGGACTGTGTTGGGCCTGTGGAAATAGCAAATAAAAAAGTCTTTCATTTTATAAGTGCCTCTGTGTCAGTCTGTGCCGGGTCGGGCGCTATATAGCACCTTTATCACACTATGTGTAAAACTTAAAGAACTGGGCTATTGTCATAGATACTAAATCATCAGGTCACACTCTCCTGCTACCTTCTGGCTGTTTCATTTCACATTTGTTTCAAACTTCTTATAAAGAACATTTAACAGAAATGTCAAAAAACATACAGTATGTTTTGCACATTTCCTAAAGCTCTTAGTCACTGTAGATACGCCCTTAGTCAACACTACCCTGCAGAAGTAACTGACTATTCAGTGCTTTGGCTTAAAAACATTTGGAATTTTCCACGCAAACATTTCTGCATTTACTGTAATCATGTTTAATTTAAACCCCAACTAAAAGCATCTATTTTTCTTCCCTTAATATCATGGGTTTACTATCTTGGTGTTTCTCAAGATTTCTTTTTTTGTGTGATATAGTCATACTTAACCCCTGAGATGGATTGGCTCCCCATCTGTGGCTGGTTTCAGGCTTGTAGCCAGCACCTCTGGGATAGATAACAACACCCTAATTATCTTTGAGATGGATTTAGTGGGTGCAATAAATGGATGTTTACCATGTTCTGAAAAATGAAAACCTCTTTCTTTTGAAACAGTCCTCTTTAGTCTCAGGAATGACTCGTGCAATTTAAATAATTTCCTCATCTAGTCCTAGAATATCGATTCTATGACATACTGTACTGTCTTTGAGTACTTTTAGTCAACAAATTATTCAGAAGAAGAATGTCAAGAAACATTACTGGGGCTCATTTATACCTAAATGGCACTAACAATGCAGAATGCTTCACTGTGACTGCTCTCTTATATTTAGCCAAGTCAGATGTTTTTTCTTCTTTTGTATAATTCCTGTTTGTATTTGAGGAGGGGTTTTTTTGTTTGTTAAAATATTTCTTGAGCTTCTGTAAAAAGCAAAATTCCCCCCAGGTTTCTTACTTGACGTATCTCCCATGGACAAGAATTAATACCAATAACAGGCAATGGATTCAAAACCGACCAAATACAGTATACTGTAAAACACCATGTGTAAACTACAATATCAGATAAAATATGTAAGAAAAACATTGCAACAACTGAGTGCAGGTCACAAAGTAAAAGCAGGGAGCCATAACCTCACATGTTCATATGTGGACTGAAAAACAAATGATAACAAATTAAATCAAGGAAGGATTGGTGTGAAAAATTGATTCAAACCTTGACAAATGGCAGTAGCATAAACAATGAACATGTATAAAAACACAAATATACCTGAACCATTAATCAGTACAAATATAATACATTTAGATGTGTGGAGAAAAAGTAAGGATAGTCCCAAAGATAGTGATTTAAAAGAGGTCATCTCAAATGTCAAGGAGGTAGTAGCCAGGTGTGATGGAGCATGTCTTATGGGTTGCTTTTAGTGGATTTTATTCATTGTTTTAGAGTTTTTACTTAGCTTGTGGGTTGATCAGTTCCAAGAGGCACAAGCACTCACCTTAATGATGTAATTGCTATTTAGTGGTAAGGTGAGTACTCAGTTTCAGCTGAGGTTACTGGTGTGCCATTTAAAAAGTGGAGAGGTACTAAGTAAAGGGGGGGAGGAGGATTGGCATAGAAATAGAGAGGAAGAAAGTGAGGCAAAATCAGAACCAGGTATAGGACAAAGGAGGCTTTGTATGATTTTGTAGAGGAGTGAAAGAGAAAGAGAAACAGAGAGAGATCCAGTATTATTAAGAGGTCTGGATCTACTCTTTAACTTCAAGGAGCATTGAATGCAGGATAAGGATGGCAATAGTAAGGAACAGCCCAGAGAGAAGTGAAGACAGTGGAACTGTGTGTGATGCCAAGAGGAGCTGTTGCCGTGTTCGAGATGTGTCACACTATTTTTAAACCATTACTAACCCTCTTTTATTCTGTTTCTCATCTCAGTATCTTGATATGGCACTTGGTGCCACTGCTGTTCTGCCAGGCTGCTCTCCTGTATATGGAAAAGTCATCTCTGATAAAGAAGCATTGGAATATTGGAGAGAAAGATTCTCCCATTAGATTGGATGGCCAACATAGATTCCAACTATAGAAAACCCAGAAGGGGGAGGCAGCCAGTTTCCCAACGTATCCGGGACTGTGAATGTGTTTCTTTTTTACCATTTAATTTTCCTCTGTTGTCAACTGGTCATAGCTCATCAGGTAATTAATAGGCAGATATTGTTGGTTTCCATTTATGCTTTTAGTTTCAACCTTGTTTGCTGTGCTCTTTAACAAATCTGTATTTATATGTGCACCGATTCTGTGTTTAGTAATTTGTATAATCTATACTTGCATTTTATCTGAGAATTGTTCACAGCGCTCTGTGCCTGCACTCAGTGAAGAGCGCTATACAAAAATAAGTTGTATTGTATTGTTGTGTATTGTGTTGCATCCACCTACAGAGACACAACAGCATATGTCATCACAAGTCTATGCCAGCAATTCTAGACCAGCAGTTTCAGGACAGAAATGAGGTCACTGCATGTCTATAGTACATGCTAACCACACAAACACCTTACCACAACAACACTAACCCCTAACCTTAGGTTACCCCTAATTGGAACCATTGATATTACACGCTTACCACACTAACCCCTAACCTTGACTTCCATCCTAAAACTGAGGTCCTGAGGCCCTGCAACTTGATTACATTAACTGTGTGAGGGAAATGAAGGACAGAAGTATGTGTGAAGCCAAGAAGAGCTGCTCCTTTGTGCGAATCTGGGACAATGGTGCCCACAGGTAAGTTGCAGTAAAGAGAAAAACTTTGTGTGAAGTGGGGTGAAGATGCTGCTGTGTGTGGTGCTTGGAGCAACTGTGGCCGAGGGTAAGTTGCCTGAGGATTTGACCCAATCTTGGGTGGGGGTCAAACTGTGGTTACCGTATGCCCCAGGTCAGAATCCAGGAGATGCTTTAAAGGGGACAGGAAGATCCTTAGTTTTATTTGGTTTTTTTACGCACTGGTTTAAAAAGAACTCTCTCAATGTAACTGTCTAGTTTTAGGAGGCTCTCATGTTTTAATTGAAGTTTGAAAGTATTTCTCCAAGGGCATTTTTTATTTATTAATGCACTGTACACTTTAATTCTTGTTTTGGTTTTATTAAACACTTTGCACTTTTTGCACCTTAAACTTTGTCCGACTCTTCACCTGCTGGTCCATCTAGGTTTTATGACTATTAAGGTCTGGGAGAAGGATGACTATGCCAGCTGCGGGCAACCCGAACATCACATCAGGCCTGTAGACACTTGATTTCATAATCCATACAACTGAACCAATATATTTAGAAATATCTTCAGAGCCAAAACTAAGAGCTGAGTAGATCCAGTTGTACAACACGACTAATAATAATGGAAATAATGAATATAACTCAATGGCTTAAAGTGTTACAAGGAAAGGAGCAAAATTAAATGAGCAATTTTTAAAACTATCTGTAAAAGAACTCAGGATTGAGCCCATGTTGGTTGTTGTGCTGTTTAAAAGTGCTAGCAAATGGAAGAGTGGTAAAGATACAGGCAGAAAAGAAGTGACTGCATTGGCTATGGTCCAGGCCCAGATTCTCCAGGCTAGTCAAGAAAAAGACAAAGTGGTACTCAGTAATATAACATCAGGATCTTTCCCCCGTGAAACATGTATAGAGTTATCAGCTATTCCTCAGTCATAAATATCTGCCTTCCAATTAAAGTTATGATATGAAACTGGAAACATGAAATAAAATGAAAAGCCCTATCTGCAGAACAAACAGGTTTTACTTCTTCACAACATTTTGAAACTTAATTGAGACAAGACAGAATTATGGCTCACCGATACTAAAAGACTTTTCAAGTCTGTGTGTGCTTTCAGTGTGGATATCAAAACCAGCACCCTTCTTTCTTTTAAAAATGGAATTTGGGTATCTGTTTTGAACCAAGTCTGCCATTTGAAGCACACATCAATAATGTTACTGGATCTGCTTTCTTTCTGATCAAGAATATTTCATTACTCAGATTTTCTCTCACTTGCAAGGCAGCTGAAATACCATCTTGACAACTGTAATTCTGTGCTTTTCAGAGCATCAAATAAAGAAATAAATAGCATAGTAAAAACTCTTTTCATGGCATTGATATCACCAATCCTTACAAAATGATACTTTATTACACTTTATGTCATAGTCTGTAGTTTTCTAATGATATGTTAGTTCCATATTAAACACCAGTCTCTCAAGTGAAATTACAAAAGGATGCCTCCAAAGTAGCTAGGGAACAGGCACCCTAAAATTTATAACTGCTCAAAATACTGTTGCAAAAAGCTCCAGATGATGAAGGGTCCACCATCATTCTGCTTCAGTAACAATAAGGGCAAATGGAGAATCTTTATAAAATACAATATTTATTTCACAAAATGCACTCCAGAAAAAGGAGTTCAGAGAAGCACAAAAAAGCAGCAGAATGAATTACCTTCAAAGCAGGGAATCCAATGGCAAACAAATCCAACAAATCCAGGTAAAAAGATGTCAAAAATAGAACAAAGAGGTCAAAAAACAGCAAAACACAGTAATAATCAAAAGAGAACTGAGGGAAGTCCCTTCATGAAGATTGACAGGTGGCATACTGTATGGGACTATTCATAAGATACTAAAAACAGTAGAAGAAGCATGGACACATAGACACTTAACAATGCAAAAAACACATAATCATACAATTAAACATAAATAACAGTTGTCACACACATGCCCATGGGAGGCAGTCAAATGGCTCAAATGAGGGACCAGGTGGTGGCAGAGTGCACTAACCATTTCTCTTTTCTGATGCAGACCAGCTACGGGGAATTTTGCCTATTCCCGATGACCTCACTTCCAGTTTCAGCCCCGATGACCTCATTTCCTCTGCCAGACTTTAAAATCTCCATTTTGTCCCACATACATCAGTTCTGTCTTGAACTCAGTTTTGAAATTTGATTTGTTTTTATTCTTCCAGCAACCAAACTACAATATATGGGGTGGCTACCCCAAACCTTTTTCTCGCCTTTTTGTCCTTTATTCTGCAACAGTATTAACAATACTGATATAAACAAAGAAATCAAACATAAACAAAAAAGACACAAAATGCAATTTGAACAAAAGGCAGGAGAGAAACCCTAGCTGAATAGAACAGTTCTCTTTTCTTTACATCCATCAGGTTTCTGCTACTGCTACTTTTAACATCAGATTAAAAACATCTCTTTTTACACAGTGATGTCTGGAATAGCTTGCCAATAGGAATTCACCAGGCTAATACAGTGGAGCACTTTAAAACACTGCTGAAATTACTTTAACATGACTTTCTCATAGCTTCATCTTAGTTTAATCTTGATGCTCTTTATATTCAATTAATTATCATTATTATTCATGGTGGCTCCAAAATCCGTACTAACCCCTACTTTCTCTTTTGTTCTTTTTCCGTTTTTTTGTGGTGGAGATCTGCGCCACCACCACCTAATCAAAGCTGCCTTGATGTACCTACATTGATGGATTAAAGGCCAGAAGTCCACATGACCGTCATCATCAAGTTCTTCCATGAGAACTCTGTATACCATGAGGACTGATTGAGGACATTTATGTTAGGTAGAACGCCTAGATGGGGCTGGGCGGTTTTGTGGCCTGGAACCCCTGCAGATTTTATTTTTTTCTCCAGCCATCTGAAGTTTTTTTTTTTTTTTTTCTGTCCTCACTGGCCATCGGACCTTACTTTTATTCTATGTTAATTAAGTGTTTCCTTATTTTAATTCTTATTTATTTTGTATTTTTTCTCTTTCTTCATCAAGTTGTTGCATTATTTTTGATAATTTTGTTTTGTTTTATATTCTTTTTTTCTTTTTATGATTCTGTCTGTTAACATACTCATATGTGATATCCTCCAGTGGTAAGAGAAAAGACCGAAGCCAAAGCCCATTGTAACTGCTTCTAATTTTCAAGTTTCAGATATCTACTGAACACTAAGGAACCTACGTAGATGAGGTATGTGTGTCTTACTCTTCTGTACCTTAATGAACAGTGCAGGGCAGTCTCCGTGAGCGTGTGTCTTGTCTTTGTTGACCACAAAGTTGCAATTCTGTATTTGTATGTCAAGAGTCATGTCCTCTTTATGACTTCACCATAGTTAGGCCTATGTTCAGTGACTCAGTGATCCAAAGCTGCTGAGCTGCCAACCATTTCATTAATTCAGTCCTTTCAACTTTGCTGTGACCAGGTTAGTTACCCTAAAATCTGATTTAATTATTAAACATGTAACCACTGTAACAACTGCAAAAAAAAAGAATCTTCTAGAAAATGTCAGCATAATTTATAAAGTAAATATAACACCACCTTGACATTCTGTAGAAGTTAGGGTTCTAGTGACAGAGTTCATTGTAATAAGAACAATAAGGTTTATTACAAAACCTAGTTGTGATTAATCTTAACTGATTAGACACTTGTTGATAAAAAGGGACAAAAGCCTATTTCTGATAAATATACAAAATAGGATCTATTATTAAATTAGTTTTGTGTTCACCTGTTCCAAAATGTCAAATTAGCATTATCTGACAAGTTGCCATATATTTTCTAGTTGGAGTCTGGTATCTATTTTAAATGAGGTATTGTCATGCCTGTCTTTGCCCTGAGACAGTGGTGTTTCTTAATTTATAGCCTAAAGCTTTATCTATTTCCCTTTGAAATTGCTTTATAAAATCATGTTCATTAAAGCTTTTCATACCTTACACTAGGACCGTGACATTTGAGAAAGTGTGCTGAACCAGTCACACAGACTATTATACATTTTGAATAAATGTTGAATTCAAATAATGGGCAAAGGGTGTAAGTTAATTAACAGTGTGTCAGAGAAACAGACATAATAGTACACCTCAGAAAAGACTTGACATTGAGATAAACGGATAAGTCATTAATTGGTTTTCTTATTAGTACAATAGTGGTTGGCAGAAGAAGGTCAATATGACTTTGACAGGACCACAACTATATTATACTTAGTAACCGGTGAGCAAAGAGGGAAATGCAAAATCGATGGAAGATAAGGGTTATGAAACAAGGTAATTATACCTGGGTCCTCAGGATCGGTCAGTTGATTGAGCAATTATGCCAAGGCATGAAATCATGTGAAGAAAGCAAATAATGTTACTTAAACCTTTTTATAAAGTGAAATAATAGTGTATGTAATACACAAGTAAATATTTTGCAAGAATAATAATAGATTCCTGAAGTATTCCTGAAGTACAAGAGACTTGTGTCTACATTTACTGTATATGATACAGTAAAATATGACCTGTTTCTTTAATCCTTATTATATTGATTACTTGTTACATAAACTTATATTACTCTGTATTACGGCTTACCAAAGTTCCTCATACTTAAAAAAAAAAGTAACCCTTAACATTAAAATTAATATTTTAATGTACTGTATAATTTCCTTTCCTTTGCAAAACCATCTTTTCTTGGTAAAACTCTTAAGTATAATATTTACATGCATTCAACACCTAAATAATATTATTATACTTTATTAATCTTTATGTTCTGGATTCTGTCTTTTTGATCTCCATAAAATAGCTCTCAGTCTTTACATTATAAATGCTATTCTTCAGAATGCAGATACTATGCCAGTTTTTTTGGTTCTTCACATGCTGTCATAGGCACATGCATTATTTTTTTTCTTATTATGTAAACCATTATGCATTATTTCTCTCTCTCCCTTTGTTTTCATCATCCAGCCACACAATACTTGCTGTTCTCTGCCTCTTCACTCAGATGTCTATTAAGAGCAGCAAGACACATCTGTTCTTATCCATGAACGGGATTGTGCCAAGGGATGGGGTTCATTTTCAGTCTTTATAGCTAATGCCTCACAGAGCCTTCATGCTAAATCAGGAGTGACTACTTGTTGTCAAAGCATTTTCTCTACCGGAATTACCACAAACAATACAGGACCCCAGGACTCCCCTACTGGGCTCTCCTTTTTAATATTCAAAAGACTTCCAGGCACATACTATATACTGTATAAGAATTTCCTTATTATGATTAGTTAGGGTACTTACAACCCTTTGTTTTATCATGTTATCAGATCACCTGTGACATGCACTTAACATGAAAGATACCAGCTAACCTTTTAGGTTCATTTCTTAATAGAGAATAGAAAAAAATTTCAAAACCTATTTGTTATCTGTAACCCTTTACCTGTCTCACTGTCCTAATTGTACTCCACATATTACACCCAAGGGACCTGTAATGGCAGAGGCTCACTGAAAGGGATAATTTTTTATTTACACTCCTTTACTTCAGCCCAGTTTACTTCAATAAAGGACTTAACAAAGCATTCTTCACACCCTTAAGGGACTGCAGCTAGGCAAGGAAGAAACAATCATAGCCTCTCAGCAATGCTAGCAATCAATAATCTGACAAAGACATTGAGTTTAAACCTTTACTTAGAGAAGAGCCAAGCAAAATGACACCTTTTGTCATTTTGCTTGGCTCTTCTCTACATTCATAATGGCTAACACGGTACAACACCCTAACCTTTACTTAAAAGTTTTATTTATTAGCAAAAAAACCAATAGAAGCAAATATAAGAAATACAAAGTATTAAAAATCTAGGGTGGGTACATACAAGCTTCAAGCATGAACGTTTCATGCAGTCCCAGATGACATTTCCCAGGTTGTGTAGTTCCTTATTTACTAATTATATATATCCTTGGAAAGGACCCAGCAGCTAAGCAAAATGCAAATTAAATTCAGATTCCCAAGGATCCTCTCAAAGTGTTAGAAAGGCAGCAGGTAAATTAAAGACTCAATTTTGCAATAACGCAATAATTGAACTAAAATAAAACTAAACATTGAAATGTTTTTGGAAAAAGTTCTAATAAATGGCAGCCACTCCCAGGGCCCAAATTAAGCATACACACCTGGCTTACTGACCACTAGCAAAACTGCTAACATTTTTACAGATTCTCGAAACACAGAGAAGTTATTGCACAAAATCTAGGTTGATTAGGAATCAAAAACTGCACTAAGCTGCTGAAAGACTTTTTATACTAAACATTCTGAAGTCCTGTATTGCTTTTCAGCTTTCTCAGAATATACTCCTATTCAGCATGCCAAATCTTCCAGGCCTCAGCTGTTTTTTGAAATATGTCAGTTGAAAAGTTTAAAGCATCTCCCATACATTTTCTTTTGACTAGCTACTGATCTTTTTCAATTTTAGGACCACAAACTTTTATCTTTTGCTTGCATTGTCCCCTGTTCAGTAATACATTAGCTTCTAGTTCGATTGGGAAAAGTCTCATATACTGTGAAGGCTAGGAAGCACTACTGAGCCCCAAACCCCAAACACAAATGCACAACACAGTTACAGGTTCAAATAAAAAGGGAGGTTTATTACAAAAATACCTTTTTGCACAACAATTCCACAAGTGTCTCTTCACAGAGCGGTATAAGGGCAGTGCCTCCACCCATGTCATGGCTGTTGACATTCATAACACCACAACTTCCCCTTTGGCACTTGAAAACAGGAATGAAATTCCAATCCCTCTTCCCAGTTCATGGTACCTGACTTGTCCCTCCAAATCACCAGGATTGGGCCAAACGTGGCATAAGATTCTACGGGATCTCGAATAGGACTATCATAGGAACTGGACCTCTTCTTGAAATCCTCCTTTTCAATCTGGGGAATAAAGACAGGTTGTGTTACCCTACTAGTCAAGGAAGTAACCTGTGCTGCCTGAACCCCCTTTTCTTTGTTTTTAACCACCTTCTGATTTGTAGGGGGAGTTCGGACATTGGTATTGGGAAACCAGTTCTTCGTATCACATTCCCCAAATTTTTTCTCCACCTTGAGCTTCCTCACTTGAGTATGGGTGTCTCTTCTGGGAAGCTCAAACATCAGGAGATGGGTCATTACATATTTATCAACTGAAGGAACAGCATATACTCAATTTCGCTCACTTACATCCAGAATCTTTTTGCTCAACATTCCTGTTTTTGTTCCCAGCCTGACCTCTACAGTCTGAGTAGTAGTCTTCAGGACTCGCAGTTCAGGCAGGGGAAACTTTTCAACACATGTGTCATAGTTATTGGAGCAAGTGTTACTCAATTCCTTTCACAATTGTCAGGGATCATTTCATACTGCGTCCCCTTATGATGTACTATACAGAGTTCACTTGCTTGTATAGCTCAATAGATTCCATGTACCACTTTTATACTCAGATGCCAAAGGTACTGGTGAACTATGTCGACAGAGGTTCTTACCAAGTTTTCAATCTCCTCAAAGGCCATTTATATCGTGATGAGGGACTGATCAAAGTATCTGCACCAGCTCCAGTAACTCCCCAAACTTTTCCACATCAGTTGACTGCTCAGACTTTTCCTTTGGTTGTCAGTGAGGACTTTGTGTGTTTTGATCAACAACCCCTGAGTCGGACACTGCATTGATTTCCGGTGGAAGCCCCATCAAGGATAGTGGTATCTCACAGGGGAATAGCTCTGGACGATCGTCTACAGGACTGATCCGTGTCAGTGATAGGAATTCATTATCCGGATCGTAAAACCCAACCTGTTCCATCCAATTGCCCCTAATAGAAACCAAAGAGACACTCACTCAGTCTTTTCCTCCATTGTTGCTTTCTGGAACTGCAATCAGGTCCCAGTCACTCAATAGTCCAGTCGTCACCTTGGGTTTCCCAAGGATCCCTGGAACTGCCCACAAGTCCTTTGTTGTCAAATATTGAGCAAATATTTGTATAGCTATCTCAGCACAACTGCTTGTCATCACCTTCTTGTCTAGGTAAATTCTAACGTAGCAAGTTAACAGATTCCAAGGCACTGAGATTTCTGGAAGACCCGGGACTGCTTCTGGTGCCAGGGCTTCACCAGTTGGAAGTAATTCCAAGCCATAAGGAAGTCCCAAATAGTAGGGAGTGTAACTCCCTGCAGCACCTCCTAGTGGCACCCATGGACCCAAGTAAGGCTGTGCTACTGGATTACAATTCTTGGCATTTCCTGCATTTGTCCAACAATATCCAGGGCTGCTGCCATCTAGCATACGGGTGAGACAATAAGCAGGGATTATTGCTTTCCCCTGTCCTTCCATGTTATGCGCATCTCTTTCAGGTTCAGACTCCAAACCAACTCTGCCTGGGATGCTGGTCCTCCTTGCATGCTGTCCCTCACAATACATAGTCACTGACTTACAAGATGGAAATAAACCATCAGTGAAACAGCCTGAGTCACATTCTTCAAATTAAATATTAGATAGTATTATTTAAGAACAGTGCTGTACACAAATTTAACAATTAAATGATGTTGTTCAAAGACCGACAGGGCTCTTTATGTGAAGTTTACTCTCATGATTATGAAACTGTATTATTTTACATAGCATTTTACATATTATAACCATGTCAGTCTGGGTTTTCTCTCCTGAAACAGTGGTTTTCCTTTTATATCTCAATATGTGCATTTTAGAATGTTGGTAAATCTATATTGGTCTGATGGGAGTGAGAGTGGTTGACTTTGTGAGTGTGTCTTACAACAAATTGGTACTGACTTTGTGAGTGTGTCTTCCAACAAATTGCCACCATGTCCAGGTTTGATTTCTTGCTTGGAGTCCCCATGACCCTGAAATAAAAAAGCAAGTTAGAAAATAGGTGACTGGATGGACAGATGCATTATTTTACCATTTACTATTTATATTTTGATGTTACAGGTTTGTTCATTTTACCAAGTCAAACTGATTTGATTAGAGTGAAGTGTAAAAAACAAGATGCAATGGGAAAATCAAATAAACTGGATATCAGGGATATATGCAAATTAGAACCATCTTGGAGTCTTTACTTGTGCCTCATCTTGGCTCCTAGAAATTGAGGTAAATGTAAAATGAGTCTTTAGTTCACAATAGCTTCTTCTCAAATAGAGTTCTTGACAACTTGTACTTCTTTCTCTACTGGATTTTAAACTATCTGGGAGGTGCTGGCACCTTGTGGGTTATCTTGACATTCATGTGTTTGATTACACATCCCAGATTACTGGTAACCCTTAAGAAAAGTGTTTTGGGCACCTGATTTTGCTTCCTTCCTCAGCAGGTAGACAGACAGGCACTAAGGCATCCAGAGTTCTTTGTCCCTCCCCAAGCCATCTTGTTTCTAAATATATCATGACAAGAAAGTTCAGAGCACACTTTTACAATAATTAATTGGAATATGGCTAATTTCAGCTATAATACAATGGAAATATAAAAACACAACCCAATGTACCTTTCTCAGCCTCACCTCAACATTATATGAAAGACCAGAAAGGACAATATAAAAAGTAGGGTAATTATCTTGCAGCATTTCTCGTAAGTTACTAAGTCAGTAAAGTGATAGTTAAAGTAAAACATTGGAGGAAGATTTATGGAAGTGTAGAACTGTTTTCTATTGAAATTGAATATTAAGTAACCTATAATGTTTCTCCAACAGCAGTTACAAAAAGAAGTTTATGAGTATGGCCTTTGATTGTACAACTGTTTCCTACCACTAGTATGTACAAATCCAACATGGATTGTACTTTTCAGACCTCCATTCATTTTAGTTGCCTCAGTATCTCATTGCAGGTTTGTTTTTGTTTGGAAATATGTTTTTACCAGGTAAGCTTTATGGATAAGAATTCTTCAGGTGCCCAGTAAAACTAGACCATATTTCAAAAGTAGTGATTCCGAAGAATATCCCTCATTGAGAATGCCCCCTTTACAAAAATAATTTTAGGGGAAGATGGTTTTTCCTGAAATCACTTTGTTAAGGCACTGTGTTCAGTTTCTCCTTTGAGTGTCTCCTTGATATACTGTACCTCCCTTTTATATGTACATTAACTATGGTATGCATCAAAAAGATACAAGATATAGCCATATTTATGGTACCTTCTTGTAATCAGTTGATTTGGCAAGCTAACTGAAGTGAAGTCAAAATGATAATAAACAATAGACATGATAAAGAATCAGAAACTGTGAAGATTTAAGTATTATAGTAGTCTCTCACACTTCTCATGCCTTAAGAAATCTCTTTTAAATAATAACATTTTAAGACTGCATCACAACTTATGCCATCACAAGTGCCAAATCCAATATTATCTTGAGCCATTTTGCACATGTTTTTATTAACTTTCCAATCCTAGAAAAAAAAAATTAAAATGCAGGTTGGACATCCATCCATTTTCTTAACCTGCTTACTCTAATATCAGGTTACAGTGAAACAGCCTTTGCTAGCAGCCTCAGACACTATGAATCCAGAATCACCCATGAATAGGGTGGCAATCCCTGGCAAAGCTCACTCACACACACTCCCACACTCATTCATAGTTTACAGAAACCAATTAATGATGCTTTTAGCCTGCACATTTTACATTTGCACGCTAAACATTTAACTTGGGAGAACATACTGCTGCCTTACCGCTCCCATAGTATTCAAAAACATTTTAAAAATAAATGACAAAACTAAGCAAGTACAAATAGACAAATTTATATTTCTCTTTATTGTTGATTGTACAAGTGTGTAAAAATGCCGGGTTCATCTAATATTTTCAGATGAAATGTTTAGAAATACTCCACTACTGGGGATTCATGTAAATGCATTTTGATACCCTATTTGCAGAATGGTCATTTGAAGACCTTTCAGAGTGAAGTAAATAGCTTGCTACAGTATTTTCAGTCAACCTCCAATAAAAATGAGTAGATATGAAATTAAGATATAATGTAAGACAGAGTGGGGACGTTATCTGGAAGCAGCAGGACTGTTGACTGATGAAACACTGGCAAGCAATTCCAAAGCCAATGTCTATCAGTTCAGTTCTCACTGGTTGAAAGATTATCCTGGCTTGCTTTCAGCAAAGAAAATAGCACAATGCCAGGAAAATATTTTGGGACAACTCTATTTGCGTCTAGATATTAATACCCTAAATTAAATGGAGTAGTTAAATATTGTATCCACACTGCTTTTACAAACATAAGTGTCTTCTATCAGCTAGTCTAATCATCCTGCCTTTTCTCTGCCTGCAGTCACTAGACAAAGGGTTCAGTTCACTTGTGATAATCTCGTGTAGTAAACATACTGTGCTGTACTAGCTGGGAGAATCTACATTTTACTAAATTGTCTCACTTAACTATTTTATTTTAGACAAGTTTTCATTACAGCAACAATATGTTGTATGAATATGATCCATATAGTTCCTTAAGATTCTCCCCAGTGTCAGACACCACTATGTCAACACTTTCAAAACCTCCACCTTATGACACTTGTAGTCTTTTTTCATCTAGCCTTACCAGAGAGGACTTGTTCAGCTCAGTACAGTTTGCAGACTTTCACTATTTACTGTCAATATGTGACCAAAACATGGAAATTCAACTTCTGAACATTGAACAGTAGGAACTTGAAACATATTTGTATTAGGGCAACAGCTTATAGTGCAGTAAACATCCATAAAACATTGTCAATAAACACAGATCAGGGAAGCCTTTGAAATGCTTAAGAACATTAAGTGGAAAAAGTAAAAATTACAAGCACTGCTTATCAGAATTGCCAGTGTCATTATCAGTACACTAACTTGAATTATAAATTTATATTTTTGAGGTGAGCTAGCCATAGATATGTCAGCCATTGAAGTTTTTCATGCTTTTCTTTATGAAAAAAAACATTGGAAGAATGAATTGTAACTGCTAATAACGCTAAAAACAGCTTGACATGGTAGCTGAATAATGGTCCTTGTTGTTCCTGTGAGCAGTGCATTTACAAATAGCATTTTAGCATGAGGAAAGACCTTCAATCAATCCATCCTTCCATTTTCTAAATCTACCAATTTTGTTACAGGATTTTGGGAGGTTTATAAGCTCAGTAGAATCAGATGGACAGAGAAAGATGTTCTGTCATGATGAAATTCTGCAAGACAAGGGAAACAAAATGACCACAAATGGAAGAAAAGAGAAAAAAATTTGGGAAGAAGAGAGTCAAAGCCAGAAATACTACTAACTTACTAATACCAGGATTCATTGCACAAACCAGGAATCAATGTCAAGAAAATGCATAAAATCCAAAAATGTGGACACTGGGAATAACTCTTCTCTATCTTAATCATCTTAATACACAAACCGGAAGCACATGCAATAAAAATCTAATTACACAAATCACTATGCAATTAATATCTTAGAGAAAATGAAAGGAAAAATATTTAATGTTTGCAGAAATTAAATCTACATTAAATGGAACCCTTCAGTCACAACAGCTAACCCTAGATAGGTTAGCAGTCTATCACAGTCATAGTGACACCCTCAGGAATCAGCTGTATTCAATAATAAATGCATTTTCCTAGTTTTTAACAAATAAGTACTCTTTGTACAATTTTTTTGTCTTTCTTTGTTTCTATTGTGCTTGCACTGCTAGCCGCTTTTTCTCCCACCCTCAAACAGATGCATTGCCTATTCTTTTCAAAGAGTTTCATAAATCTTGTGTCAACCAAATCACATATGAACCAAAAAGAAAGGGAACAGACAAAGTGGCGTGACACATGCAAGGAAAGTCTTGAAGGTGAGAGTTGAAATTCCTGAAGAGAAAATGTGAAAAGTGTTGGTGCCAGATGGTGGGCAATGAGATGCTGTGAAAATACCACATAACATCTTGAACTTTGAAATGCATGTTTTCTTAGTTGTTATTTCTCCCATTAACAGCTGATCAGATTATTCCACATGGGAAGTAAGTTCAAAATTATATCTTTTTAATAAACATGTAAGGGCATTGACGGGATCGATTAAATAGGACCACTGATTTATACCTAACTTAGGAAATGTTATAGAATAATGCACTTTGTGTTAAGGGTTTATATACTGTATGTACTCTCTAGCTTCCTTTAGAACTTAAGGGTAAATATTATCTGGTCCTGGTGATTTGTTTGATTTCTGCCTATTTAATCTGAACAGTACTTCTCCCTCTATAGTTTCCACATCCTTCAGTACCTCCTCAGTAGTCCCATTTGACACTGAGAGGTTATCCACTTGCTCACTTGTGAAGAACTCAGAAAAATGTAAGTTTAGAGAGTCTGCTATTTCACTGACAATCGTTTAATTCCCCTTTACTATTTCTGATGCACTTCACCTCCTCCTTGACTGTTACTTTACTACTAAAATACTGAAAGAATCTTTTAGTGTCGTCTTTCATCTCATCTGCTATATTCCTCTCTGTCTTTTAGTCTCCCTGATATCATTCTTAATGGTTGCCCTGATGTTCTCATATGCCCTACGATTCACTTTGCAATCATTATTCTTATATGCCTTACACAGCTGTTTTTATCCTTTGCAGCTTCTTTTTTAACTTTTTATTAACCCACTGTGGAGTTTTTTTTAGTTTCCTATTAATTCCAAATTTAGCTATGTACCTGTCCTGCATTACATGTAAAGCATTTATAAACCTGTTCCACTGCTCCTCGACTGTCTCCACACTTAAAAGCTTTTCCCAGTCTATCCTCCTTAGACTTTACCGCATCTGCTCAAAATTTTCCCCACCAAAGTTAAACTTAACAGTTTTAGTCTTTGCATCCGCACTCTTACAAAACATTGAGAACTGTATTATATTATGGTCACTTGACCTTAGTGGTTCAATCACCTCTACCCCCTCAATTCTATCCTGATTATTACAAAATACTAAATCCAGGCAGGCTTCACCCCATGTTGGTGCTTTAACATGCTATGTTAAAAAACATTCACTGAGTACTTCTAAAAACTCTTGTGCTCCTCCATTTGCAATGTTATTCCAGTTAATATTCATATCTTATGACTATAATGTACATCAGTAAATAATTCTCAAAACTGGTTTCAGATATTTATTTAAACTATATAGATGCTTTATTCTGTAGCTTCTGAAATACAAGACGATAACATCAAAAAAAGTATGCTTGAAAAAAAAAGAAAGTAGTCTTAAATACCAGTGACATAAATCTAAATGTAACATTGCTTTTGTTATGAAATAGAAATTTTTTTTGTTCAAATAAGCTTGGGAAATAAGATGATATTAACTAAGGAAAAGAAGAAAATTGTAATTATGATAGTGTTATCTCAAGATATATTGTGATCTTCTAATGTAGTTTAATGTGTATGTGTATGTATACTGTAAATTAGGAACGGCTGAGTTCATTTTTAAAAAGTTGAAGCTTTATCTGATACCCTCATCAAACGGTGTGTGTGACCTACTTCACACCTTATACCAAAAGTACAGTTGGCTAACTTGTATTGGCTAGGGAGAGTATGAGGCTGTAAAACCATTATTGCTAATTTTTTGTTAGATCTTTTCCAGAAAAAACAAAAGGTAAGATCTTATCTGATTTCTAGTTGCTCATTTTTTCAGCTTAATACACATCTCTGAAGACAAGCAAAACATAACAAATGTAATGACTGTATTTTAATTTACATTCAGTTGTAAATGAGGCTGAATTTGAAATTGAATCAATTAGAATTTTTCATTAGTGATTAACATAGCTAATGTGTAAAATATAAAAATTTTAAATTAAAAGTAAAATTAAAAAAATGTTAGCAATGTACATAAATGAAGAAGCAAAATAAATTGACATATTTATGCTGTTATTTTAATCTTAAATTTGCTCAGATACAATATATTACCTCAACATGCAACACAATTTTTCAATAGAATCCTGTATGAAAGTAATAAATCAACTTTTTAAATGAATTTCATTAAAATAATAACTTAAATGCCCCAATTAGGGGGCAGCCAAAGGACCCACAGAGCATGACAGAACAATGGACTGGGGGTTGGAAGGGAGTACTAACACCTCTTCTCTGTTTTCAACAGAACGAAAGAAGAAGAAACGTCTTACTCACCACGATTCCGTTACACAAAAACGGCTTCCCCATGATGATTCAACCTCCAAGTCCTCCCCCAGAAGACGTCATTTCCGGTCCCATTCCAATGACTTCACTTCCGTCCTCCACTGATGAGGTATTGCATGTCATGTCCATTCTACATAAATGTCCCTCTGTTAAGATCCCAGTTGTTCAATCTGTATGTTTATGCACACTTGGACCTTTGTACAGTACCAGTCCTTTGTGACTATCCTGCCATCACCAACAGTATACGGGGAATTCCCCCAAACCTTTATCTGCTCTGTGCTGTTTTTATTTCTTCACTATATATATATATATATATATATATATATATATATATATATATATATATATTATAATTTTATAATTTCATTTTATACATTTGAGTACTGTGCAAAAAATGAAATCAGCCTAGAAAGTTATAATTGTTTTAAAAGTAAATTATCTGGGAATTATTTTCTCAAGAATACACTATATAATAATAGGATAAATACAAATAAGCCTTTATAAAATAAAATGTAAGAAGGATATCTTTTGTGTTTAAAACAAGAGAGTACTTTTTGTGGCCACTCCATGAATAAAAAACTCAAGAAATTCACTTTTATATATTACTGTAGAATTTCTTAAAGAAGTTCTGTGATAATCTTTTCCAGGCTTCTTATAGATCTCACACAATTTCAATAAGTTTTTATAACATACAGGAATGTTTTGTTGCTATTAATTACATTAATGCTATACTGTGTAGTATTTTCACAAGAATAACACTTGCTAGATAACTACCTTTAAAATTCTGTCCTAAGGCCAAACGTGGATATAACAAAAATCTTATAACCACTGTAGCCATTGAGATACTAAGATGGATACCTATACTCACCTAAAGGATTATTAGGAACACCTGTTCAATTTCTCATTAATGCAATTATCTAATCAACCAATCACAAGGCAGTTGCTTCAATGCATTTAGGGGTGTGGTCCTGGTCAAGACAATCTCCTGAACTCCAAACTGAATGTCAGAATGGGAAAGAAAGGTGATTTAAGCAGTTTTGAGCGTGGCATGGTTGTTGGTGCCAGACGGGCCGGTCTGAGTATTTCACAATCTGCTCAGTTACTGGGATTTTCACGCACAACCATTTCTAGGGTTTACAAAGAATGGTGTGAAAAAGGAAAAACATCGAGTATGCGGCAGTCCTGTGGGCGAAAATGCTTTATTGATGCTAGAGGTCAGAGGAAAATGGGCCGACTGATTCAAGCTGATAGAAGAGCAACTTTGACTGAAATAACCACTCGTTACAACCAAGGTATGCAGCAAAGCATTTGTGAAGCCACAACATGCACAACCTTGAGGCGGATGGGCTACAACAGCAGAAGACCCCACCGGGTACCACTCATCTCCACTACAAATAGGAAAAAGAGGCTACAATTTGCACGAGCTCACCAAAATTGGACAGTTGAAGACTGGAAAAATGTTGCCTGGTCTGATGAGTCTCGATTTCTGTTGAGACATTCAAATGGTAGAGTCAGAATTTGGCGTAAACAGAATGAGAACATGCATGGATCCATCATGCCTTGTTACCACTGTGCAGGCTGGTGGTGGTGGTGTAATGGTGTGGGGGATGTTTTCTTGGCACACTTTAGGCCCCTTAGTGCCAATTGGGCATCGTTTAAATGCCACGGGCTACCTGAGCATTGTTTCTGACCATGTCCATCCCTTCATGACCACCATGTACCCATCCTTTGATGGCTACTTCCAGCAGGATAATGCACCATGTCACAAAGCTCGAATCATTTCAAATTGGTTTCTTGAACATGACAATGAGTTCACTGTACTAAAATGGCCCCCACAGTCACCAGATCTCAACCCAATAAAGCATCTTTGGGTTGTGGTGGGGCGGGAGCTTCGTGCCCTGGATGTGCATCCCACAAATCTCCATCAACTGCAAGATGCTATCCTATCAATATGGGCCAACATTTCTAAAGAATGCTTTCAGCACCTTGTTAAATCAATGCCACGTAGAATTAAGGCAGTTCTGAAGGCGAAAAGGCGTCAAACACCGTATTAGTATGGTGTTCCTAATAATCCTTTAGGTGAGTGTAAATCTTCACATACCCATTAAAATAGTGTATTTAAAGAAATGATCAAATTCATAGTTACAAAATCCAAAAGATGCAACACAAATGGTGCCAGTGTCTGTTAAGCCTTCTTTGAAACAATAAATTGTCAACACACAAAAATGGATAAAGCTTAGGTTCAATACAGAGAATAATATTGATTGCTAAGACCCCATAAAATATATTAGCTACATGCACTCTATTTATCCAGATGTGCTTGTTTTTAATTGTTAAAATCAAAATACCAATACACATTCATTGAATTTGAATGTAAAATAAAAGCTTGTGGAAAATATTCAGATCATCAGAGGGAAAATTTAACAAATACATCTTTTTTGTACAGTATTTTTTAGAATATATACCATATAAAGAGAAAACATTGCCATGCATTAAAAGAGATCAGTTCATTATTTCAAACATATTTCTTCCCAAGATAAACAGTGAACAAATGCATCAGACTACCTTAAAATAAATGTAAGCGTCAAAAACAGTTTGAAAAAGTAAATAGCACTGTGATGCGTGTTTTTTTTTTATTTTTATTATTAAAGTCCACAGAAATTCATCATTCTTCTGTTACAAAAATTCATTCATCTTTTTGACTGCTGAATATGAATAAGATAACAATCAGTCATGAAGATGGGTTTTCAGGAATAAGTAGCCGCATGAAATTTATCAGGTATACTTTTTTAGAAAAAGAAAAAAGCCTGATGAATAAAAAGGATTGGCTGTAAACCTGAAATATAGTACTTCCCAGTAATGGATATTTCCAAATGAAAATGTCATTTATTAGTCATTTTGATCAAAATGTACCGATTCAGCAAGATATTTTTGCATAGCATATTTTAAACAGGGTCATTTCAAAGAATCAAGAAGTTATTTTGTATGATTAAGGCTGTAGATGTATATTTTATTTTTCAATCTAATTTTAACTTAGCTATTACTATAATTCAGCTATTGGTGTTATTAAAGTAGAGCATCCACATCCAATCTGAAAATTTAATTGACAACATAAAAGAATCTCAAGTTTATTTTTTTCTTAATATGGAATTAGTCTGAGCAGGGCAATGGTTAAGCCTACTGTCTCATAAACCCAGCATCCTGGGCATGAATCCTACACCCATTGATTGTCCATGTGAAGTTTTCATGTTTGTTCCCTAGTCTGTAAGGACTTGTTCCCATATACCAAAAATACACTATATATATATATATATATATATATGTATGTATGTTGTCACACACGTGTGTTTAGGAGGCAACTAAAGAGCTCGAATACATGTAATTCCACGCCGAACCAGGGGGTGGTGAAGTGCACTAATTCTCCCTCTCGATCTCTTACAGACCATTCTAGGGAAATCCCGCCCGGCTCTGGGGCAGCCAACGACGTCACTTCCAGTTCCGGTCCTGATGACATCACTTCCTGTAATGGCCTTTAAAGCCACCATCTTGTTAATATTGGGTTAGTTCTGTTTTGGTCTGAATAGTGTGAACATGGATCTGATTATTAAAAAGTTTTGCAGCCAGGAACAATTATACAGGTGGCTGCCCCAAACCTTCGCAATGTCTTGTGATCTTAATTGATGATCCTAAACTTGACACCGTGTGTGTTTAGATGTGACTAGGGCTGTGATAGCTGCTCAGTATCCCCAATAGTCCTCAGTTATATTAAGGATGCCTAATAGCTGAAGAGTCTTCAAATTTTGGCCCAGGCATTGCCCATGTCAAGTTCTCACATCCCATAGATATATAGCTTAGGTTGACTAAGGACTCTAAATTGGCCTGATGCACATGAATATGGGTGATTGCGGTTATATGGAAAGGTTAGATCTCATCCCAAAAAATTCACAGCAATATAGGGACTGGATGATAAAGATCTGAAGGCTAACATCAGCAAAACAGGCTTCCAAGTAGGGAAGTGCTTTTCCATCACTCCCCACAGCAGCACAGTACAATACCGGTACACAGCACAAATGCACCAATAAACACAGTTCTTTCTTTCTTTAATTGCAAATCACATACTGGCTTGACAAACCCTGTGCTGCCTTACATTCACCTTCTTCAGAAATTTCAATCCTGTAACGCAACAGGAATTCTTAATTTTAATTTCTAAATGAAATTTACGACATCTTCCCTAGATCCAGTGCCAACAAAACTAGTAAAAAGTGCAATAGATACACATATTCTTTGCATTATCAATAGCTCATTATTGCACTAAAAGCATCAGTTATCAAACCATTACTTAAAAAGACCCAGTCAGCTTTAGTCACCTTATGCATCACAAATAATTTGAGAAACTCACAGTTCATAGTTTCTGTTATAATACAGAAGTGGCACTAATACATGTGTAAATGACATTATGATATACTGTGATAATGGAAATTTCACTATAATTATGTTATTAGACATAAGTGCAGAAGTGAAATATAGTGTTCCACAAGGCTCACTACTGGGACCTTTATTGATTTTAGTTTACATGCTTCCACTGGGATCTATCATTAGAAAAATTAATGGTAATTTTCATTTGTATGCAAATGACACCCAGATATAGCTTTCTTTTAGACCAAAAGACATTTCTCTGATATTGTTCTTAATTAGATGTGTTACTGAATTAATGTCACGTAGAATTAGTAGTGGATGAATGAGAACTACTTGTCTTTAAACACAGATAAAACAGAGATGTTAATCATTGGAGGGATTGATGTTGATCGCAACAATGTTTTGTCATTATGTAACTCAGTTGTAATCATTATTATTTTTTTCTGAATCAGTCCACAGTCTAGGCATTATCTTTGACTCTAGCATGTCATTTAAAGTGTACATCACATTCTTCCATCTTAAAATTAAGGCGTTTTCTAATTATGCGGGATACTGAGTCATTCATGCATTTATTTCTAGTAGGATTGACTACTGCAATGTTCAAATTGTTCTTTATACAGCTTTCAGTTAATCCAAAATGCTGCTGCAAGAATTATTACAAGAAAAAGAAAATATGAACACATAATTCCAGTTCTTAAATCCTTACACTAGCTCCCTGTTAAGTTTAGGATTTCAAAATCCTCCTTTTGACATATAAAGCCTTAAATGGCCAAAGCCCAGCTTACTTATCTTATCATTACTTACAAACCAGAACACACATTAAGATCTCAAGATTCTAGTCTGCTTATGAGTCCAATGATTAATAAAATAACAGTGTGAAGTCGAGCTTTTAGTTACAAGGTCCCAAAGCAGTGAAATGGTCTGCCTGCTACTATAAGCTGCCCATTCAGTCCCAGCTTCTAAATCCCGGCTGAAGACTCACTACTTCAGTTTAGCATACCCAGACTAGAGCTGCCGATTAACTATGCAGGCTGCATCTCTGTTGTTAGTCATTAGCACTAAAACATAAACAATATGATATTTATAATTTGTTACTAATCCTCACCTATTTGGTTTCTTTTCTTGATATTCAAATCTAGCACTTGGTGCCATTGCAATGCTGCCAAGTTGTTTGCCTGCCTATGGAAAAGTCATCTCTGATAAAGGACTACTGGAATCATCAGGTAGAAGGGTCCTTTCATTAGATTGGCCAGCCCAGCACTGATTCAGCTATGGAATGAACAGTAGCAGAGAGGCAGCTTGTTGGCCAAGGTCTCCAGGACTCTGAACAAATCTGAATCCTCATATGTTATATAATCTACTCCTGCATTTTGCTTTGTACTTGTACCATTACTATTGTACTATTGTATTTCATTTCTGAGGTGTCAATGATAGATTGGCCATCTAGATCTGCAAAGAGGATTACTTGTGTTCTGTTCTGAGTATTGTATTGTATTTACACCGTTTTTTTGACACCCATTGCACCCCCAACCTTCCTGGAAAGGGGTCTCTCTCTGAATTGCCTTTCCTAAAATGTCTTCCATTTTTTTTCCTAGATTTTTTGGGGAGCTTTTTATCGTCTTCTTAGGCAGTCAAGAATGGGGGGCTGCAATAAAACAGCGCCTGTAAAAGCCCCTTGCAATACTCTTTGTGTAATTTTGGGCTATACAAAACTAAATTGTTGTTGTTGATTGCAAGTGTTCCTTTTTTCAGTATTATTGTCTAGTTACCTCCGGAATAGACACAGCAATTCGCATCTGGACAATAACATTCAAAATGTCAATAACTGCACATGGCGATGGCTTTTCGAAGGTAAATCAATGCCCCCATGGCTGAAAGGGTACCGAAGGGAAAGATAACATAGGCAAAGTGAGGTGCACAGCCGGTTTTAAAAATGGCACAATTTTACAACAATGATTTGCTTTTTTATCTTTGTGATGCAATATGTTTCTCAATATGTGTGCAGTCACAAGACACAGATCAATACTTCATAACATTTTTGGTTTAAAAAACTGGACTTTCAACTTCTAGTTTTTCGAGTTTCAGGTACAGTTTTTCCTTGAAACTCCTAAGACAACAACAACAACAACATTTATTTATATAGCACATATTCATACAAACAGTAGCTCAAAGTGCTTTACATAATAAAGAATAGAAAAATAAAAAACACAATATGAAAACAAAATAAATCAGCATTAATTAACATCGAATAAGAGTAAGGTCCAATGGCCAGGGGGGACAGAAAAAACAAAATAAAAACTCCAGAAGGCTGGAGAAAAAAAAATAAAATCTGTAGGGATTCCAGACCATGAGACCGCCCAGTCCCCTCTGGGCATTCTACCTAACATAAATGAAACAGTCCTCTTTGGATTTAGGGTTCTCACGGAAAGGCTTGATGATGATGGTCACGTAGAATTCTGCCTTTTAGTCCATCCATCATTGTTGGAGCATCATGAAGCTTTGAGTAGGTGGAGGTGGCGCAGGCCACCACCACAAAGAAACCGGAAAAAGAAACAGAAAAGAGAGTAGGGGTCAGTACGGATTGTAGAGCTACCCTGAATAGTTAATATGAGGAAATTGAACATATAGAGTATCAGGATTAAGTTAAATTAAGTTAAATTGAAGTTATAGAAAGGCCATGTTAAAGTAATGTGTTTTCAGCAGTGTTTTAAAGTGCTCCACTGTATTAGCCTGGCGAATTCCTATTGGTAGGCTATTCCAGATTTTAGGTGCATAGCAGCAGAAGGCCGCCTCACCACTTCTTTTAAGTTTTGTTCTTGGAATTCTAAGGAGATACTCATTTGAGGATCTGAGGTTACGATTTGGAATATAAGGTGTCAGACACTCCGATATATAAGAAGGGGCGAGATTATTTAAGGCTTTATAAACCATAAGCAGAATTTTAAAGTCAATCCTGAATGACACAGGTAACCAGTGTAGTGACATCAGAACTGGAGAAATGTGTTCGGATTTTCTTTTCCTAGTTAGGATTCTAGCAGCTGCATTCTGCACTAGTTGCAAACGATTTATGTCTTTCTTGGGTAGTCCTGAGAGGAGTGCGTTACAGTAATCTAGTCGACTGAAAACAAACGCGTGAACTAATTTCTCAGCATCTTTCAGTGATATAAGAGGTCTAACTTTACTTATGTTTCTTAAGTGAAAAAATGCTGTCCTAGTGATCTGATTAATATGGGATTTAAAATTCAGATTACAGTCAACAATTACCCCTAAGCTTTTTACCTCCGTCTTGACTTTTAATCCTAATGTATCCAGTTTATTTCTAATAGCCTCATTGTATCCATTATTGCCAATCACTAAGATTTCAGTTTTCTCTTTATTTAACTTGAGAAAGTTACTATTCATCCATTCTGAGATACAAGTCAGACATTGTGTTAGTGAGCATCCCAGAGCCATCTTTTCACTGTGGCACTGTTATGTGATTCAAATTAGTGTATATCCAGTAAAATAAGTTCAAAAATATCATGAAAATAAGGGGAAAATTAGCATATAAATCAATAGATATCACACTACCAGTCCACTAGGATTCATCTTCTGTCATTCTTATTTGTTTGTTCATGTCTTCCTTAAATTTATTTCTATTCAGAAATCTTAATATAACTAATTATTATTCTGAAAATTGCTGGTAAAACTGTTAAAACTTAAGAATCCACAGTAAATGTTGATGTGTTAAGCTTGGCTCCTGCCTTATATGCCATGATGCCAAGATAGGGTCCTCACAGTCCTAAAATTTGATTAAACAAGTGCAGAAATGTGATCCCAAGTGTCTAATGTGAGAATATTAAATGTAACAATGCAACATGTAAAATTTAAAAATAATATAATTAAGTCATTCAGTAAAGCAGTAATGCTTTTTAAATTTGTTTTTTAATCAAACCTGTTTTTTGCAGCTGTCATTACATGACTATGATTATCTGAGAATAAAAAAATATATATTTAAAAATGTTACATGTATTAACAAATATTTATGATAAACTGTCACACATTTCTGTATGGCAGGAAGATGTGTCATGTTCCTTTTTAATTGTAATACTTTCAAAGGTAAGAAAACATAATTCTCTGTTAACTAAAATACTTCATGCTGAATGACATTGTATATTTTTATAAAGAAAAAGACAATCTACCACATTTGATTTCACTATTAACAAGGACTCCCTTTTGAACAGGGCATTTTTTAATTTCGAAACAATACCCAATTCATTGAAAGCAATTTTGGCAAAATAAAAAGAATACTGAACTATAGTGGAACAAAACCTGAAAAGAATATATTAGGTTGTTCCGCATTTCAAACTCATGTAAACGAATGTTTTATAAATTTGATTTTCTAGATCACTAACGATTCCACAGTACTGCAGCTCTATCATCATTTTAGGAGTTTAAGAATATGTTGTCAGCTGCATTGGAATGAAATAGATTAAGAGAATTAATTGGCACAAAGACGAATTTACAAATAATTTTTATAAGGCAATGGAGTGACTCTGCTTAAATTCTAAATGGAATTTTTCTTTAAAACTGATTAGTTATGCAGATGACATCTGCTTTCTTTGTCCCTTTTGACAATTTTTGAGCAAACCAAAAACGTGATTAAGGTAAAAATCTTATTTGCTAAAACTAATCGACATGACAAACTGCTTTATCTACAAAGGTCAAGAAATGGCTGCATCATGACCATAAGAAACTACATTTGCCTTTTATATGCATAATGATTAATGGCACATTTAAATTCAGGATCAGTAGGTCTTTTAGATGCATTTATACTAGCCCTTGCACTTCACATACATTATGGACAGTTTTTTCTGTTTCCATACACCCCCACACCTTAAGTAAATTAGTTAGCAGGAAAAGTTTCAGTGCTCTGTTCCTTTGTAAACTAAATCATAAACTTTCCTTGATATGGCTGTCGCTAAACAGTTGCAAGTTGTCCAGACTGATGATGCCGCAGCATATCTGGGATTGTTCTTGCCATTCTTTTTAAATAGATTGCTTTATACAAGGCGACTTACAAAAACAAACAATAGTACTTGCAATTTGAGTAATCAAAAAAATGTGTTTTTCAGTGTGGCATCTGGAAGTCAATTGAGAGAAAAATCATATTACAAGAAAACATAGCAGCACTAGAGAATGTCCAAAGAAAGGCATATAGCCTGATTTCAGGACTGTGAGGTTTTAATTAAGAAGAAATATTGAAAGAGATATTGAAAGGGATATTCATCCCTTTTTCAGTTTAAGTAAATAGAGATTACAAATTAACATGATTAAAGTTTTTGAAATTATAAAAGAAAATGGTATTGTGGACACTTGAAGCATCATTCACTTGTAGCACAACCGGTGAAAGGAGGAAAAATAAGTAGACAGGCCAAAGTAGACAAATCTTGTAGGGACATACAGAGAACCACACGAGACTAGGGATACCGAGGTAGACAACGGTAGAGAGTCTTGCAGGGGATGATATGGTGAACACAAACTCTGTTCTCCATTAACCGGGTAACCACGCAAGATACTATATACACCAAATAGTATGGTGGTGAAGATTTTAGTAGATATGAGTAAAAACAGAATAAAGGCAGACCCTGCTGACTGACTACTCTATATAATCCACAAGGTAGTTTTCATGTAATATGTTTTTATTATTACAATTATTAAAAATGGTAATGACACCTCTTTAAACATATAAAACATAGTTCTCACTCTGCAAATAATTAAGTGGTGTGTGGGAGGGTGTGTGTGTGTGCCCTGCCCAGGGTTTGTTTCCTGCCTTGCGCCCTGTGTTGGCTGGGATTGGCTCCAGCAGACCCCCGTGATCCTGTAGTTAGGATATAGCGGGATGGATAATGGATGGATGGATGGATGAATGGAAACTGAAAGCTGAGCAAAGTAAAAACAAATGTGAATGCAGAGAACATGAGTATTCAAATATCATTCCAGAATGGTGTCTAGGGGACATTAACATTAGAGTATGCAGCACTTGAAAGCCACCTTTCCTTCAGATCCTTCTGGTACAGACAGTAACTTTGATTCTCTAAATGAATTCCCATATATGTGAACCATGGGAAATGTCATTTCTTACTGGTCATATTCCTAATTTGATTTTAATCTTTGCTCGCCAACCCCGCTGAGCTGCTTGAAAGACATTGGGGTGCTCCTTCATTAGAGAAAGCAATTGTATTTAAAGAAATGGTACATAGAAGAATATGTGGGGCGTGGGAGGAAGACTGTTTCATCCTTAGTTATTATAGATAGAAAATGAGTTACTTGAATGTTTCACTACAACTGTATATTTTAAATATCAATGAATAATAATACAAAGTAAAAAATAAATAAAAAATTAAATTACATTAACGCCTCGTCAAAAACAATAATTTAAATTACTTTATCCTCTAACTTACATTCTATAAAAGTTGCTTTTTTTGCATTTCTGTTCTCATATTGTTAAGGATATTTTTCTCTGTTTAGTTTAATGGACAATTCTCTTTATTCTTGACTTTTATTATATGTAGCTTTTTTGTTCATTTTCTTTTTTCCAACGTTCATTATCAGCTCTTGTTGCACTTTTTCTATCATGATGTAAAATTCAGCGTTCCTATATAGATAATTTGCTTTTCCGCCTTGCCATTATAACTGACTGCATTGAAGGGTGAGCTACCACCGAAAGTGTCATGGGGTAGTACGGAAAGAGGATGTGTGCAATGGGAGTAATGACTGGGCGAGCGGTGTGGAGGGGTGTGGTCAAGGATGAATAAAGCAGACACACTGGAAAAACCTTTTTAATATAATACAGAGAAAAGGTTAAGGTTTATCACAATTTAACTTACAATTCCAAAACACCTAAAGTCTCTGATAACTATTGTTAACTATGAATGTGAGACTGTATACATTGTATTTGAAATAATTTGATGAAATGGTTTTCTGGTTTAAAAAAAAAATGTCAAACCACATGATGGCGCTGACAAGATACTGGCCTTTGGTTGCTTTGCATATAAACAATTGTCAACAGAAAATGGTGCTATAGGACAAAGATAGGGCCCCGTGAGACTTTACGAAAGGGATGAAACCTGGCGATTAACCTAGTCATGACCGTAAAAAAAGGGAACCATAACAGTGCAGCAGATCCTGTAAGTGAGTTGAATGCCCAGGAAGGACAGTAGGCAGGAGTACCAAATCAGGAAGCACAAACACATTTGACAGGGGATCAAACCATTTCCTGGACAACAGGGGGCAGCACAGTACCCTATAGGCTCTTTAAAGAATAAGTGTGGTATTTTTCAAGTCTGTTATTTCTTCACAATCATGGTATATATTAGTATTCTAAAATGAAATGTTTTTTGTAAATTTTACTGTTCTATTACCTTACAATGGGAATGGAGGATACAGTTCAATAGATAGAAAAATATCATCCTTTAAAGTAAGATAGCTCAGGAGTTAGTGAAAGGGAGTGGAAGGCTGTGGAGTGCAGTGGTTATTGGGCCTGACAAAGAGAACTTTGACTTGGTGTCCCCAAGAGTTTACAAACCGACTCCTGGTGCAGATCAGCAAGAGGAAATCCTGGGAGGGGATTTATGAGAATTTCAAGCTAGTGTCCCTTTAGAGCTCAGAGCTGAAGATTTGAGGAAAAAGATCTCTAGTACAATACAGAGAAGGTAGTGGTGAATTGATGGTGCTTTGTACTAAATATGTATTTAAGTGATCAAGTCACCTCACCTCGAAGACAGGGATCATGGAAATGGGGTCAAAGGTTTTTTGCTTTATTTGTTATTTTTTGTGTTTAATTTTCAATATGTTTTGTTTATACTTCTGGGCTCTTTGACTCTACTTTAATTTGGCATTAAAACTGTAAAACTGTACTCATTTAAGAACTAAAGAACTTTCAAGAATTAAGATACTTTAACAATTTTTATTTTGCAGCCTCAAACTGTTTTAGGTTTGCAGTAAACTGAAAAGCTCTATTGAAAAATTACATTATTTAATTTATTCAACAAATTCAAGAATTTCTCACTAGTCTGACAGTATTAAATAAGAAAATACTGTCCTGCAGTGGCTCTAATGCTGTTATCTATGTCTCTGTGTCTATTTTAAGCACAATTACATGTGATAGAGAAAACTTGGCAAAGTCCTCCCCCAATATTGTCCTGTTTGTTATTTAAGGGCAATTTTTCAAAAAGGACCACTTTGTGTTATTTGAGTAGATGTAAGAAATATATTTAGTAAACAGATAAGATAAGCATTCTTCCTTTTTTAAAACCAAATCTTAATATCTACTGTATATTGACGGATTAAGACACGATAATAAATGTGTGCGGTTTTGTTATTGCCTTTTTCTAAACTTTTCTTTGTTCTATGAGTTGTCTAAAGAGCAACAAGGTATGCTGCTATGTGGTTAGTTCTGATGATAGTCTCCATTTCGCAGTGTCTGACCAATTTTACACTAGGGCCCCTTAGTTTAAAAACTATAACTAGGATGAAAAGCGTGATGTAGTATGTGGCCTACTTTTGTGTTACAGTATGCATTACACATAAAAAAAATCTCTAAAATGTTTAATGTATACAATGTTACATATGTAAGGCTATTTTGTTTAAAATTAAAGATTAAAAGCCTCATTGTATGTGTGTGTTTATCTTCCCAGTAGTTCAGTAAAGTCTATTTTGGCAACTTTTTAATAAAGTAGGAGCCAGCTACGATTAGCAGCCAGTCTATACCAGGACACATCCATACACATAAACACAATCAAATTGACTACAAGTTTGTCATGCTGGGAAATGCTTGAGCCCCAAGAAAATATCTACCAAACCAAAAGAGAGATTTAATAAGTTTACCCAAAAATATTTATAATTCAGTACTAAGAATCCAATACACTGTATTGAACTTAACATATCTCATCCATGGCATTTAAAATGGAACAAAAAAGAAGTTAGAGTAGAGCACATACTGAACAAACAGCAGTTTCATTAAATTATTTCTTAATTAAACATGAAAGGTTGTCAATGGACAACACTGAAATATTATTTTAAATAATGTTATATAATTTGTTACACTTAAGTCATAAGGGATAATATATGATTCAAAATCAAATGTACTGGATGCTCTTAACAGCTTGGCAAAATATTTGTTATGTTTGTAATAAAAAGTGATTTAATGGTATTGTTGCATTTCCAAGATTTTTACCTTTAGTTGATCCTCATGCAATTTTGTGGCTTAAAAGACTTGACTAGGTAGATTAATAATGATAAAAACAAATCGGATTGTTCTATGAGCAGTTATGTATTTTTATGTATTAATAAATATTAACAACAAAAAAATGGTAGAAACAAATGGGTAAGCTGAGATGTAATGTCAATATTTTTGTGTCCCCTTTAAATAGGTCCTTGTAAAGTTTATGCCACAGTACACTGACACACTTAACTGTATATATACTATATACAGACATAAAGTACATATATATTTGTATTAGCTGCTTAACAGTTTCATTTCTCCTTTGGATTAATTCATTTTTTATCCATCTACCCATATGATTTATATAATTAACTATTATAACTTATTTACTCAACTTTGCAGCAAGGCCAGACACAAGCTGTGATCAGAAACTCTGGCTTTGGAGCCACACTACCTTGATTAGATATATACACTACTCTGTAGCTTACTTGTTGTGTCATATTACTGGTGTAATGCCTTGACCTGGAAAATGCAGGTTTATACGTGATTCTATCGATAAATGTTTAGTAATCTGGAGTAATGCATTAAATACGCCACAGTACACTCACACATTAAGCTCTTCAGAAATACAGTACCAACACTTACAAATGAAAAGAAGGCATCTAATTTGTGAATGAAGCTGAACATAAAAAGAAATATGTCTTAACCTTCTTATCAATAAGCCAGTGCGTGACTCAGGCTTGGAATTCCATGTAATTACGGTTAAGGCTGAGTAGGAAATGGGGTGATTTAATTAGCCCCCTTAGAGTGTTAATCCAGAATAAATCTTGGAACAGTACTCAGCTGCCATCTAGTGGATGAAATATTATAGCTGCAAAAATCATGAATATTACTAAGCATTTTCCCACTCTAAAGTAATTTGCTAATATTCAATAGTGGGAAGCCTTCAACCAAAACACAATGGCTGTGAAGCCAGTTTTAGAACAAACTGAAACTGAACCATCAGTTGAATCAAACAATAGTGATGACAATGTGAATTGGTCATCAGACATTGACATGAATGGTGAAGCTGAAGCATATGGTACTATTCCACCAAACCGTTATAGGTCTGGTGAATCTGTTCACTGTAGCACAAACTAGTACATGCCAAAAAAGGCAAAATGTTTGTGATCGAGTAGAAAACAAACAAAGACGTTAGCCCCTTAAGTACCTTTCACAATGGTGTAACTATCATTCGTCTCAGGAGAAATGTGGAAGTCACATTGTGCTGTGGTAGCACACAATGAAATGCAATGCAATTTATTTTTTTGTATAGCCCAAAATCACACAAGACATGCCGCAATGGGCTTGAACAGGCCGTTTTAAGTAACGGTTTAATGACTGACACTGGCAGGTACTGTGCCATGCAATAATGAACTATTGATAATGGTTAGAATAGGCGCTGCAAGAACATCCATTGCACTTTTTACTAGTTTTGTTGGAACTGGATCTAGGGAATAAGTAGTGGGCTTCATTTTAGAAATTAAAGTTAAGACTTCCGGCTCAGTTACAGCATTAAAATTGCTTAAGTGCTGAATGCAATGTGAGACAGGGTCTGCTAAGCTAGTATTTGGTTTGTACTGTGATGCTGAGATTTGGGGTCTTATATTTTTAATTTTCTCATTGAAGAAGTTCACAAAGTCTGTACTGGTAATATCTGTTGGTATTTTGCACTGTAGATCTGAATTTCCATTTGTTAATTTAGCCACTGTACTAAACAATACCCGAGGATTTTTGTTATTGCTATCTATTATTGTAGAATAGTATTCTGAGCAAGCTTTAAAGAGGGCTTTTTTATATTTATTAACACTCTCTGTCCATGCAATTTGAAAGACATGTAGCTTTGTTGTTCTCCATCTGCACTCCAGTTTTCGACACACTAATTTAAGAGTTTGAGTGTTTTCATTAAACCAGGAAGAGTTTCTATGTGTTTTGATCACTTTTGTTTTAAGGGGAGCCACTGCGTCCAGAACATCTCTCAAGGTCACATTATAATGTGATGTTAGCGGATCTAAATTGTGTTCCACGTTTACATTTGATGTTAACTGATCTAAATGGTTTTCCACAATTACACTCGATTTACTCAAAGTATCTATTTTGAAGCAGAATTACAATCTAGATGTCGCACCGTCTTTGTTTTAATCTGTGAGTGCGTTGGCAAGGGCAGGACTAAATCAAATGTAATTAAGTAGTGATCAGAAATAACTTCATTTAATTGAGCAATATTTAAATTTAGAATTCCAACTTTCCAAGTTATAATTAAATCTAATGTGTGGTTATGATTATGAGTTGGACTTTTGACATTCTGACAAAATCCTACTGAATTTAACAAATAAGTAAAACATTTGCTAAAAGTGTCAGTTTCCACATCAATTTGTACGTTAAAATCCCCCATCAGTAATACGTGATCATAATTTATAGCCAAATCAGATAAAAGGTTGCTAAATTTAGTCATAAACAAAGAATATAGCCCTGATGGTCTGTAGACTACCACTATAATTGTGTTGGAATCTGTTTTAATGTTTAAAATGAATGCCTCAAAGGATGTTAAGTCTCCTAAATTTTTAGACGTGATTTGCATTTTGTTACAATGAATTATTCCAAGGCCTCCTCCTCGACCAGAATCTCTAGACTATACACAATAACGTAATGGGTATGTCTGTTGTGCAGGTCAGGCATTGATATTCTACTCTCTCCTGCACAAGCAACAGAAAAAAATATCTAACAAAAAAGTGCATAAAACGTTTTTGAGTCATTTTTCCAATAGGTAAATGTAATGCTAAAAAGGCTAAAGATACCAAGCAAAGACAAAATGGTTTTGAATACCATTGTTGACATAAAGTAGATGTTGGGAAAACAAATTACTGCAACCACCTAATATAAATGCAGGTCTGGAGGGAGTCAGATCATCTGTGAGCATATCAGGCTCAGTGAAGCAACCCATCATCGATGGGTTCATAGTGTTAAAAAATCAGGTTTACATTATTATTATTATTAAATGGTTTATCCATTCTACTAAGTAAGCATGTGGGATTGAAACTGTGATTGAATACGACTTAAATTGTAACTTTATATACCACTCCTAAAATGGCCATAAAGTAAGACTTGATGTTCTTCAGCAAAGATTAAGCAATGTTTCATACAAATTAAACTTGATTAACATTTCTACTTAAGTTAGTATATGCAATCTGCCTTTCCAAACTGTATTACAACCATTTTTTTCAAGATTGTGCCTTCAAATTATACTTTGTGTCTTCTGTATTATAAAATGCGTAAAATAAAAATTGGGCTGGGTGGAAAATAAATTATTTCTCTTCAATTGTTTGCAAGAAAAATGTGCATTACTTTGTGGTAAGTTTGTATGTGATGTGTTTGCTGTAAGTGTACGTATTTCTTTCTGCTCTTCCTCAGATAGAATGTTAAACACTGAGTTCACTTCCATATTCTGAATAAATACATATCACATTGCTCCTGATAAAACAGTTGAATTTTGTTCGGTATACAGTATCTAATTTTATGTTAAAAATGTAAACCTCTACTTAATCAATTTTTGCAATCTTTCACAGCAAACATTTTCTTAAAGTTTTCTGAATGAAATAAAAATACATTAAAAGCATCAGCAACCTATGATAAGATACTTCAGCATTCTAATTTAACTGTGTGTAATTAAAAGTGAAATATGTGACAAGCTTCTCTTTTTTATTTATTCTTTGTATTTGTGTTTGTTTTAGTGATTGGTAATAATGGATATAATGAGATTATTAGAAATAAACTTGATGCATTAGGATTAAAAGTCAAGACGGAGGTAAAGAATTTAGGGGTAACTGTTGACTGTGACCTGAATTTTAAATCACATATTATCAGATCACTAGGACAGCATTTTTCCACTTAAGAAATATAGCAAAAGTTAGACCTCTTATATCATTGAAAGATGATGAGAAATTAGTTCACGCGTTTGTTTTCAGTCGACTAGATTACTGTAACGCACTCCTCTCAGGACTACCCAAAATAGACATAAATCGTTTGCAACGAGTGCAGAATGCAGCTGCTAGAATCCTAACTAGGAAAAGAAAATCCGAGCACATTTCTCCAGTTTTGATGTCACTACACTGGTTACCTGTGTCTTTCAGAATTGACTTTAAAATACTGCTTTTGGTTTACAAAGCTTTAAATAATCTCGCTCCATCTTATATTTCGGAATGTCTGACACCTTACATTCCAAATCGTAACCATAGCTTTTCAAATGAGTGTCTGCTTAGAATTCCAAGAGCTAAACTTAAAAGAAGTAGTGAGGCAGCCTTCTGCTGTTATGCACCTAAAATCTGGAATAGCCTGCCAATAGGAATTCGCCAGGCTAATACAGTGGAGCACTTTAAAAAACTGCTAAAAACACACTACTTTAACATGGCTTTCCCATAACTTCATTTTAGTTTAATCCTGATGCTCTGTAAATTCAATTAATTATCATTACTATTCATGGTGGCTCCAAAACCCGTACTAACCCCTGCTCTCTCTTCTGTTCTTTTTCCGGTTTTCTGTGGTGGCGATCTGAACCACCAACACCTAATCAAAGCACCATAATGTCCCTACACTGATGGATTAAAGGCCAGAAGTCCACATGACCGTTATCATCAAGTCCTTCCATGAGAACCCTGAATACCATGAGGACTGATCATTTATGTTAGGTAGAATGCCTAGAGGGGGCTGGATGGTCTCATGGCCTGGAACCCCTACAGATTTTATTTTTTCTCCAGCCATCTGGAGTTTTTTTTTTGTTTTTTTCTGTTCTCCCTTGTCATTGGACCTTACTTTTATTCTATGTTAATTAGTGTTCTCTTATTTTAATTCTTACTTTGTCTTTTTTTTTCTCTTTCTTCATCATGTAAAGCAATTTGAGCTACATTATTTGTAAGAAAACGTGCTATATAAATAAAGGTTGTTGTTTCTCTTTTCCTTCTTGTTAAGTACTTTGAGCTATATGTTGTGAATGAAAATATGCTATTAAAAGACATGTTGTTGTTGTTGTTAATAAGAAAAGGAAGGGAATTTACCAAACGCAATAAGTTGCGTAATACACTCTTTTTTGGATGCGCTCAGCTATTCTAATACAACGTCTTATGTGTCACACACATAAACATCTTCAAAAGTTAAATTAGAAGACTTGGTGGTAATGGATTTAGATGCAATGATTGAACTCATAATTGTGGCTGAAGTTAAATTAAACAAAAACACATGTCTTTATAGACAGAAATTGTTTCCACTCACCTCAGACTGAAAGTAACCACAATGCATGTCTACCAAGTCACATAGCCCACCGGCAGAATCGCCTACCTATGAGTAATAATTGCACAGATATAGTGGTTTTTAGATATGCCTGATGAAATTATATTGAGGATGATCAAACATTTTGAGGTTGACCTACTAAGAGAAACACCAACCAAACCAAATAAAATCAAAATCCCTGGGAACACTCATACAAATGTTATAACTTTCACAAAGCTTTCTTATGCCTCTCAAATAACATTTCGTCTGGTTTGTGAAACCACTCTTCTGTAGCTGATTTGATGCCTTCATCATAGGCAAACTACATCTCATTAAGTTAGCCCTTTAGATTGGGGAACAGATGGTAAACAAATGGGGCCTAGTCTGGAGAACGGGGTGGAATATGGTATCTCTAAGGGTTATGGCCAATGAAAAAGACAGCCAAAATGCAACAGATTAAATGAACCAGGAGATCATTGAACAGGCAAGGATCAAATACCAAAAAGAAGGAAAAACTGCCAAAAACCACAAGGCATTATCCAAAAACAATACTCAAAAGTACTCAGTTCCTGTTCTTTCCCTGAATCCTAAATGTAAAGTTCTCTAAAGAAAAAAAGTTATTTCTTTGTCCAAAGCAGAATGTCCAGATGTGTTCATTGCCTTCCTAAATAGGCAGAACGAAATAACATAATATGTTATGTGTTATGTTATTAGCAAACTGAGAGAATACAGTATAGCAGCAGCCATGAAAAAACAAAAAAAGTGGTGTGTGAGCCAATTTTTGTATTGGTAATTTTACTTTTTTGTTGATTTGAAGATATGGTAAATATATTTTGTAGATCAAGATTAGTTTATATATTTAGAACAGGTCTAGTTAATAGTTTCTTTTTAATAGGGTATTTTTTAAGAGACAGTGTGGCAGGTTGCAGGGGTTAATGGGAACAAGGAAGATTTGTTACTTTGCATAGACTGGAAGCACAGAGTTTTCATTCCATGTCTGTCTTGCAATCTTAATTTCGTAACTTTAGAAATATAATGTGAATAACAAATGTCTTTGATTTACTCAACATGGAGTCAGTTGCAGTATACACTGAGTTGGGGATGGTCCTTTGCTGGTCTGATCTTAATACATATTTACAGTAAAAAGACCAGCTTTGAGGATTAGCACCATTGCACTGTTCCTTACAGATATTGTTCATCCTCTGACTAGGTATTTTATATGCTTTGGTGGCTGTTAGATTAATTCAGTTATTAGGAAATGCAGGAGATACAATAAATGACAAGTATTAACTCTTCTGTATTATTTACATAATTGAGAAGATGAGTTATAGCATTACCAGATTAAGACTCCCATACAGTCCAGCGTGTCACAAATATATATTTACACTCTATGAACATCACATATAAAAATATAGTGATCTGGGGTGCTCTGCCTCAGAGGTGTAAGACAGCAGTCACTCATTCATTAGATCGAGTGGCAGCAATATAATAAGTGACCATGTACATGTATTGTGTGAAAGAGCACATTATAGTACCACTGAAACAGGAAAATACTGCCACTATTGAGAAAGGGTGAGACATGAGAAATTTCATGAAGGCATCTGCAACACAGCTAGTTTTATGTAGCAGTAAAACTTCTAGGGCATAATCTACAGGTCAGTCAGTGACAGCAGATAAAATCTGAATTAAGTCTGACCTTCCTGTCTGGAGTTAAGGTAGGGGGTTATTTTGGCAGGGCTGATCACCATCTAGTGATCAAATAAATAATATTGCCTAACACTCAATGCAGTAACACACAAAATATGAATACAGTAAATGTGATCTTACGATCGCTTTAGGCTGTCCTTGGAGTATGACAGAATTAATTAAGAGCACTTACATAATTCCCTTAAGAATGATAAAACACCTGTTTGCTTGGGTAATGCATGTGCATGGGTGGAGGGGGGGTGAATTCGGTATAACACCTGCAGTACATTTTTCTTGCATATGCCAGGGGGCGCACCCAGGTCACCCTAAAAGTAGATCATCATCCACCCATAAGCTACTGAGAGACAGTTATGCTTCATACGATTCTACTAACATTTACCTTTTAGAGTGATTACTTTCTATATAGAGTACTTTCCATAAATTTCATGGCCTTTTCAGAGGCTCAACATGAATGACTTTTACAATAACGACATCAACTCTTGATTTAATATGGCTTAATGATTGCATTTATTTGTATTAATTCTACATGAGGGTGTACTTTTTCCCTGTGCTCTGTCCCATTAAATCAAGAGGAAGTGAAGCTGCAGATTGAAATTTTAATTACCAGTGCACCACCATTAACAGTCTAGTAAACAGCCATCCGAGAAAATTGAGTAGACTCACGAAACAAAAAACAAGACTAGCTCCGTATTAGTTAATCTTAGTGTTGATCTTGTTGTGCTGTTCACTGCATTGGCAATTAGACCGGAGGAGCGTCTTGTCTTAGCACCATACTGTGTAGTCTGGTGTTAATGCTCAGCTGATACGGTACTTTCCCAGATACACTGCAACTGACCCATGTAGGTTAATACTCATAATACTAATAACAATTCTTATTAATCAAAGTTATTAATTTAATAAACATAATGTAATGTAAACTATAACACTAAGAATTCACAAACTTTACATGAGCAAACCATTCCGTGTAAGGAAGAAGCTTTGTCATAATGCAGAAAGTTGAATGCCGTAGTGTAAAAATAAACCAGCATAATTTTGACTAGTTATGTGGGTCTTTTGAAGGATGCAATCAGAATGAACTATAGCCTCAGCATTATAAAAATGGAAAAAATGAAGCTACAGTGGGCACATGATCACTAAAACTGGATGACTGTAGACTGTCATCTGGTTTGACAAGTCTTCATTTCTGTTGCAACATGCAGATAGCATAATTAGAATTTGGCATTAACCCAAGGATCCATCCTGTGTTGTGTGAATATTATAGTACAGGCTGTTAAGAACTGGAAAATACCTGCTTTCACATTTGTTCTTTTTTTTGCCTTAGATAAAGTTTTTAATATTTTGAAAGCAAAACTTACATGCTTCATTTTCATATGTGTGTTTTTATTTTACATATTTGTTTGAAAAAAAAAGTCATTTGTGATCATATTAGTGTGTGTCCTGCTGCTACTTTAGAAATTTAGTGGGTAGTTAATGGGATTTTAGGAAGTAGTGCACAGTTGCTAGGGTTTGCCTCCCAGGATGCATTGTGTTTCAGGTCACATAAAGTCCAGTGCAGCACCATTACTTCATTCTCTGAGAATATGGATTGGTGTTCAAGGGTAGGTGTAGTCCTTGAGGTTCTGATTTTATGGCAATGACTCATACCTTTCAATGTCTCAGTTTTATTCTCTGGCTTAGCATTTGGGCTCCAGTTGAATTATTGTGCATTTGTGAAGAACTCCTGGCAGTTCTGGTTTGAGTACAGTAAACAGCAATTAGGACCTCTGATTTTTGATAGCAAGCCACAGTAAATTTAGAAACCTGTTTGTTCTAATTTCTGCGTTGAAAAATAAACAGCTAATAATATCTTATCAACATCCAAATTGTAACCTTAGATCCTCAAATGAGTGTCTCCTTAGAATTCCAAGAACAAAGCTTAAAAGAAGTGGTGAGGTGGCCTTCTGCTGTTATGCACCTAAAATCTGGAATAGCTTGCTAATAGGAATTCGTCAGGCTAATACAGTGGAGTACTTTAAAACACTGCTGAAAACACATTACTTTAACATGGCTTTCTCATAGCTTGATCTTAGTTTAATCCTGATGCTCTGTATATTCAATTAATTATCATGATTATTCATGGTGGCTCCAAAATCTGTACTAACCCCTACTTTCTCTTATGTTCTTTTTCTGGTTTTCTGGGGTGGTGATCTGCACCACCGGCCACCACCACCTGATCAAAGCACCGTGATGTCCCTACATTGATGGATTAAAGTCCAGAAGTCCACATAACCATCATCATCAAGTTCTTCCAAGAGAACCCTGAATAAAATTAGGACTGATTGAGGTCATTTATGTTAGGTAGAATGCCTAGAGGGGAGTGGGTGGTCTCGTGGTCTGGAACCCCTGCAGATTTTATTTTTTTTCTCCAGCCATCTGGAGTTTTTTTTTTGTTTTTTCTGTCCTCCCTGGCCATCGGACCTTATTTTTATTCTATGTTAATTAGCGTTCCCTTATTTTAATTCTTATTTATTTTGTCTTTTTTCTCTTTCTTCATCATGTAAAGCACTTTGAGCTACATTATTTGTATGAAAATGTGCTATATAAATAAATGTTGTTGTTATAATTTCTCCCTCTCATTTTGTTTACAGAGTTTGGATTGAACTTAAAAGGCAGTTAGAGAGAGTCTTTTGCTCAATCTGAGCCTCTTTAAATAGTCATATCTGGCATAATACAGGCTGGTGCAGGTAGTTGGATGGAATGGGAAATGTTTTCTTGATGCATTGTGTTTCTTGAAACCAACTGAGCATCACTTGAATGCCCAATGCTGACCATGTGCAACCCTTTAATGGATACAATCATGAGGATAATGTGCCATGCCACAAAGCATGTATTAACTTAAGCTAGTTCCATCGACATTAAAGTGACTGTTAAATGAATCAACAGATCTCAAACCAAAACAGCATCTTTGAAATGAGGTGTAACCGCAGGTCCACATCGTGAATGTTTGGCCAAAAAATCTGCAGGAACTGCAGGTATAGATAGATCCTTATCATAAAAATGGCCACTATGAATATTTGTTCATGCTCTCTTGGATTATAGTCTCTGTCTTGGATTTCTGTCCTGTAATGCATCTTTGATGTCTGCATCTACTCTACTCATACCTACTTGACTGCTTTCATTCTGCATCCTTGTCTGCCTCAATATTAACTCTAGCTTTTATCAGTCCTTTCCAGCTCTCCTACATTGTATGCTTTAAAATAGTACAGTAATCCCTCCTCGATCGCGGGAGTTGCGTTCCAGACCCCCCCGCGATAGGTGAAAATCCGCAAAGTAGAAACCATATGTTTGTATGGTTATTTTTATATATTTTAAGCCCTTATAAACTCTCCCACACTGTTAACATTATTAGAGCTCTCTAGACATGAAATAACACCCTTTAGTCAAAAGTTTAAACTGTGCTCCATGACAAGACTGAGATGGCAGTTCTTTCTCACAATTAAAAGAATGCAAACATATCTTCTCTTCAAAGGAGCGCCGTCAGGAGCAGAGAATGTCAGAGAGAGCGCTCGCTAAGAAAAGCAAACAATCAAAAAATCAATACGTGCTTTTAAGTATACAGAAGCACTGCGATAAAGCGGCATTTTGTAGAGGAGCGTCCGTATCCTCTAGGCAAACAGCCTCTGTGCAAACAACCCCTCTGCTCACACCCCCTCCGTCAGGCAGAGAGAGTGAGAGAAATAGAGAGAAGCAAACAATCAAACACCACGCAGGATGCATATCTTATATCATTGAGGAGTTTTAGTTAATATGTAATACATGCTCTGATTGGGTAGCTTCTAAGCCATCCGCCAATAGCGTCCCTTGTATGAAATCAACTGGGCAAACAAACTGAGGAAGCATGTACCATAAGTTAAAAGACCAATTGTCCGCAGAAAGCCGCGAACCAGTGAAAAATCCGTGATATATATTTAGATGTGCTTACATTTAAAATCCGCGATAGAGTGAAGCTGCGAAAGTCGAAGCGCGATATAGCGAGGGATTACAGTATACAAGAAAGAAGCACAAACACTGAATTCAAAGATACCCTGCTTTATTGTACTTGTTTTTTCTGTGAGTCCTCCACTGTACATTAATAAAAACTCTTTCCTTGATATTATGATTACTACTCAATAGTTTTACTAGTATGGTGTATGTCATTAATATTGAAATATTTCTCAAGAGTTTCAAGTTCAGAGTCTTGTAACAGTACAGTTCAAGGGTTATTGCCTCTAGTATTATAGATGTCAAATCCTGTTTTTTAAGACTACAATGGTGTTTGACAAAAGATTCATTTAATATATCATCTTAGTCAAGTGCAGGATTAACTTGAGTTACTGATGGCAGTTTGTGGTTTGTGCATGATTATTATTTACTCTGTAACACTAAATTACTTAAACCTTTGCTTTTATATTTTCACCCTCATCTCTACTGCTTTCCACTGAGTGGGATCATTTCAAAGTACCTATGGCTGCACTCAACCTTTTCCCATCGCTCTTATTTCCTAGTTGAGTTTTTCCTTGTATTCTGTTTTCAAAAAGCAACAAAAGACAAAATGTTTAACACTTAAGCTGAACTATATGTAAATACCTCTCACTTGATATAAGGATTGCTGACAGATTTCCTCTCAGGCATTTTTTTCAGGTCTACATGAACTGCCATGTTTACTATTCCAGAAGACTCTTAAGCAAATTAATCATTGTAGAGCTGAAATGATTTCATAACCAATTATTATTGTACAATCTAAAAATCTTTCATTACTTTGTGAATTCAAAAGTTGTATTCAATTAAGAAAATGGTTGAATTTCCACTAATTGTGTAATTGTGAGCTTTATGCCACATTTTTGTCCTTTATTATCCTGTGTTTTGAAATACCCAGATTCTAAATCTGAAATCAATGTTATGTTTAGAAATGTATTTAAAGTAGTTAAATTAATTTTGTGTCATCCCTGACACCATTTTGTGACTTCTTTGCCATGGTATGGTTACCTGTTGATAGAGGGCCAGGTTTCAGAGGTCATCACCGGTGACACACGGGTCCACACAATTCACTTCCTGGTATCTGAGATTTCAAATAAACTCCCTCAAAACTTAGTGTGTGATTATTATTGGGTAGCATTTCCTGGAATTTGAACTTCAAAAAACTTTTGTTTTTTGTAATTTGTTTTGAGAAATTTTGATTATCATTTTGTTTTCACAACACTGTCAATACGCATTGTGTTACCTAATCATCACACCACTGAAGTCAAAAAATTTACCTATAAAGATGCAGCAACTTCTCAGTGCATTATGACCCAGTGGACATTCTATGTTTTGATTCTTGTCAGTGGTAGTTTTATTACTTAAAGTAGACCCTAATGCTAGGTTTGTTTTCTAGCTTCTGACTTCTTTTTGACTTTAACTTGTGGCCGATTTCTGCTCAATTCTGTTCAACTTGAGATCTATGCAGATGATGCTTTCTTATTGCTAAAGGTTCAGGTAAGGAAAATACCAGATGGGATTTTAAGTAAGACCCAGAACATTGATTTTTTTCTCTAAAGCCAAGCCAAGATTGTTAGCCAAAAATTCAGATCAATCTGTTTTCAATCAGGAAAATGATGCTGTTTGCTATAAAATGTTTTTAGCAAATAATTCTTTTAACCAGAAACACTAATTAAAATTTATCTGCAATCTTGAATGACCAGGGGCCTCAATTATGAAGCTTGCATACACACATAAAGAAGCTTGAAATGTGCAAATGGAACTTCCCACTCAAACATCAGGATTTATAGAAGAAAACTTGACACAAAGGCTTATTAATACTTACGACAACTATGACCCATCCATGAGCAACATTTTATTGAAACTGGGAAATGATGACACCCTTGATTATGTAGGTAGATACAACCAGAGCAGCTAAATGAAAATCCACACTGTGAATTAAGCGCTATATAGCGCCCAACCCGGCACAGAGTCACACTGAGGCACGTGTTAAAAAGACACAAGTTTTATTTTTCTTCACCTGGAGGGCATGTCTTCCCCATAATCCCTCCAGACACAACACAGTCCCAAATTAAGCACTTAAGTCACAGACCACACTCTTCCTCTGGCTCCACCACTCCTTCCAGGCAACCTCGTCCTCTTCCTCCCGATTCTGGCCCTGAGAGGTGGTTGCTGGTTTCTTTTATGGCCCTCCCGGAAGTGCTCCCGGTGATTGCTCACCTGTTGCCAATTGCACTCCTGGGTGGGGCCGAAGATTAGTCCAGCTGGGCTCAGAGACCCATGCCACGCCCCCTGGCGGCCATCCCAGATCCCCACAGGGTTGTGGAGAACTCCATTTCCCATGGAACCCTGCGGGAAACTGTGGCACCATTGTCAACCAGAGAGGCTGCCACCAAGCATCCCTGGGGAGATACTGAGGAGCTGCTCCCCCGGAACATAAGCAGAAGGGGCGTCCCGGCCGGGTCCACTACAACACATATAATAATTCATAATCACCAAGTCATTATTTTAATGGGTGTTGATTTGATAAACATAATAAACCTCAAATGTGATGAATGTGATGTACAGACACTTTTTCAGAGGGCCAATGTTGTGTATTAGAACCTTTTTGTTTTTCATCAGTTTAAATCCACTATCTGTTGTCACTTCTCCACTAACTGTCCAACAGGTTAGGAATATCTTAGCCAAGCTCCACTCCATCATGCTCGCTGTGCTGAAAGCCATTATCTGCCAAAAGGGGGCGCTACATCCAGGTTTAATATGGTGTGGGTGTACATACATAAAACACAACATATTTTTGCCAATGTAAAAAGGCAATTTGCATCATTGTCCAATGTAATTGGATCAACTTACTTACTTAAGGGTATGAGGCAACAATGAAGCTGGTTTTGTTAACCACAAGTTGTAACATTCCATTAACACACAGGTCATATGTGATGCCAAACAAACATCATGTCTTCATTGCCTGGGTCAACCCTTGATTTATTTATTTTGAAGCAAGCGTCCTTTGGTAGAGATGCTGGTACTGTACAAGCTGGCTGGCTTGTTGGTAAGGTAATTGGCTGAACCCTCCATTTTTCCTGTGTTCTACACTATTCATTTCATTACATATGCCAGGTGATAGTGGCAATCCACTCAGACGGTAGCACCTTAAACTTTTCCCAGACCCCCAGAACACAGAGCAGAGGTGCTATAATGATGCGCCTGATTTTGCACACTCAGTTGCAATGGGCAACAACATGCTTTTGAATGCAGGTGGCAGGGACTTAATGTGTCAGGCAGGAGGCTGGTCTACCAGCCAATGTATAAAGTTGATTAGTGTTGAGGTGTGTTTATGAATGCACATTTACAAGCGACTGTGATTTATAAAAGGGAATTGCCTAGAAATTTGTGTATACCAGGTTTTATAAATCTGATTTTTTAGCATCCACATTTCCCTGTTTTTTAGCATGTGCATTTTTTCATGATCAAATCCATGCAAAAGGGCACACATTGACCTTTATTCCATTGCAACAGTAAACCATGCACTTCCAATGCATTTTTTTAGCAACATGGCAGCAATATACCACAAAATAGTGGCATCCATCACAAATTAAATGAGAACAGGGAAAGATGCAAATAAATTTTAATAATATCAAAATAAAACTGGGACAAAAAAACCTAACAGCAGTAATTTATTCAGCAGCCCAGAAAATCATAATTAAAGAAAATCTCATAGAAACATTTAATTATAACAGCAATTTTGTTACAACAAATATAAGGATAAGTATAGTATTGTGACCAGGGTCACTGGTGATCCGCAATCTCTAATGGCAGCGGTGCAAGAACAGTTCTGTAGCTACTCTGCTGCGTCTGGTAAACAGTAAACCAAGGGAAAAGAAATTGGTTGTCCTCTGCAGGAACTGGATTACCACATAACATGTTTGTCATACAATGTTTAGAACATTTAACACAGGGCTTTGATCTGCTATTCCAAGCTCTCTCTTTCCTGATTTCTCTTCTCCAAACTGTTTCTGCCACAGTGGTGATTCTGTGCCACTCGTCTTCTAATCTGAAGATGGGAGCTAAAGAATGACGCTTGCTAGTGTTGCAGCTCCTAACAGCTCCTATTTTGAATGAAGTCTTGAGACTGTACCTGCCTTTTCTATACAGTAATAATGTACATTTATTTTCCTTGAAAACCTGGACTCACCTTCCTGTCTCTGGTGACCCATACTTGACAATACCTTTATAAAAAACAGCGCCTCTTAAACTGCAAAAAAATAAAATTATATTTGAAAATGAGACATTAGATGTAACTTTTTTTTAATAGAAATTCAGGTATGAAAATACAGGATGAAAACAAAACAGATGTTTGTTTTTAATAGAAATGAAATGAATTAATAGAGAGAATGAACAGGTATGAATACAGAATGAAAACAAGACTTCAATGTAACTTTTTTCATAAAAATACATGTATGAATACGGAATGAAAATGTGATGTTAGATGTAACTTTTTTATAGAAATGCTGGTATAATATATAAAATTATTTTACAGTTCCCTCCCTTTCAAAGATCCAAGAGGACAATGGGAAAAGGATCGCTCACTCATCATATCACAAAAGGAGTGTAAGGTAGCAATACAGAGAATTCATTCAAGCTCCATATGTGCAAAGCATACAATTATTCAATTCAAAATTATATATCGAGTACATCTGTCTCGTGTAAAATTGTCCAAAATGTTTTCAGGGAAAGATCCAACCTGCAAATGCTGCAATCAAGTTCCAGCCTCACTGGGTCACATGTTTTGGGCCTGCACCTAATTAACACCATTCCGAAAAAAAAATGTTTAAGTGCCTTTCAGACAGCCTTGGTGTCACAGTCCCTCCTAACCCATTAACAGCTGTGTTTGGTGTTCTTCCAGATGGGCTTAAAGTGGAGAAGGACAAACAAACTGTTATTGCCTTCACTACACTATTGGCACGCTGACTTATTTTGCTAAACTGGAAGAATCCTAACTCTCCTCTTTTAAGTCAGTGGGTAACTGATGTTTTAAATTATTTAAAATTGGAAAAAATCTAATTCTCAGTTAGAGGATCTGTGCAGAACGTTTTCAAAACCTGGCAGGATCTAATCAATAATATTTTAGAATAAGCTCTTAAAGCACTGAGGAAGTAGATTCTCTTCCCATTTCTTCTCAGTTTATCTTTATCTGCCTATTAAACTCATCAATTTATTTATTTTTGCTAGCTTTAAATTTTATTCCGTTGGCCATGCTCTCTTTCTCAGGGGTGGGGGTTGATTTGTTTTCAATCCTATTTTTTGTAAAAATTGATATATTTGTATTGATTGATTACAATAAAATTAATAAAATAAAAAAAAAAGAAAGAAATGCTGGTATGAAAATACAGAGTGAAAACAAGATGTTAGATGAAGATGAAGGTGTGACTGCGAATGCTTTTGCTGTGTCATTTTTCTTCATTATGGAATCAACTTTTTCCAAGATTATTAATTTTTCTTTCAGCATAAACTGATGCCTTTCTCACTTTATTTGTTCATCTCAAAGAAAACTTTGAGAAACATCATGAAACTCCAACAGAATAGTATCTGCACAAAACACAACTACCCATGTGGAAACTCGGTGGAGCACTAACTCAGAATTCAGCTATGTGTATGATGTCATGCCTACAGTAGACTCTCTCCAAGCCTCATCAAGACTACTTGAGACTGAAAATTTCATAACAGACTATCACTTCTTTTGGTCTAACAAGAAAGGGACAGCTGTTGCAGGGTTGCCGAGACTCAGTGAAAGTTTAAGCGTGGCATTTTTTGCCTTGCATTATTATTTTTGGTGGCCATTCTTGGTTTAAATAACATTTGTTATACTGAAACTTACATTTTGTTAAAACAATATTTATTTAACATGATGTTCTGTGAACATTTGGCCCAAAAAAGTATTTGATATTCTGAAAATTTTGTTACTTTAGAATTCGCTATAACGGGATCTGACCTGTATATAAATTGCCACTTAAGACTGTTTAAAAAATGAGCAAAGCATTTCTAATCTATTATCCTTTTCTGAACACATCTAATAAGCAGTATTAAGTGGTCCTTACTGAAACTAAATGTAAAGAACAAGAAACATTGAATTTAATATTTAAATCATCTGCCTTTTAACATACTTGTGTGTGTGCATATATATATATATAAATGGACACCCCATTTACATATATTCCGGGGGAGCAACCATGGGCATCTCAGTATCTCCCCCGGGACGCTTGGTGGCAGCCTCCCTGGCTGACGTTGGTGCCTCAGTTTCCCGCAGGGCTCCATGAGAGATGGAGTTCTCCACAGCACAGTTTGTCAGAGGAGTAGTAGAGTCAGAACAAGGAAGAGAAAAGAGGAAAGAAGGGCTGTGTTGTATTGTGTTATTGGTTGCTTTTACTGTGCTGTGTTTTGGGGAGCAAGCAAAAAGTGCTTCCCCACCTGAATAAAGGTGTGCTTTGTGGTAAAACTTGTGACTGAGTCTGTGGCTGGAGCGTCCTCTGGTGGCCACTATATATATATATATATGAAGTGAGACACAAAAATAACCAGATTGGGAAAATGATTACAACATTCTAAAAATAGTCACCTTCTATATACTCCCCTCCCGATCTCTACACCGCTCCATAGGTATCTTCCATCAATTGAAACAGTGCTGGAAGTCTTCTTGCTTGAGGCTCTTCAAAAGGCATTGAAGAAAAATGTGTTCCCTTCAGGTCACTTTTGATTTTCACGAACAAGTAAAAATCACAGGGAGCTAAATCGGGCGAATAGGGATAATGATCAAGGACAGGAATGTTTTTGTCAGTCAAAAAGTGCTTTACAGAAAAAGCATTGTGCATGGGTGCGTTGCCTTGGTGATGCACCCACCCCTCTTCTCGACCTGGCCATTGAACATCTTAAACATTTTCTTGTCCTTCCCTGTGTGCGAGACAAACTGTTATCACTCGTACAATGTTTGTATCATTTTGTTCAATTTCGTGAGAAATTTGATGTTGATTCGCTGTTTGATTTTTTTTACCTGACATTATAGCGGCAACTCGTGTAGCAATTGTTGTGCAAATACTGACTAGGGTTTTTCACAGGATATACCTAGCCAGTCGGCGGTTTGAGAGGGCATATAGGAAGGGATATAGTTAAATGATTCATGTTCTGCCAACGGTTTTCCAGGAAAGCCCAGTCCGGTTATTTTTGTGTCTCACTTTGTGTATATATATATATATATATATATATATATATAATATATACAGAGAGAGAGAGTCTTGCCTCCTAAACTAACCCATACATCTTTCTGTTATTTAACCTTCTTATGAAGTTAGGTGTTACTAATACCTATGTCTGCAAATTTGGGGTACAAATAGGGAATAAAATTTATGTTGGTTAGCAGTCCACACTCAGTCACACTGGGTCAGTTTACAGTTAACTGTACATTAACTGTTACATACATCTTTGGAATGACAAAGGAAAACCTATACAGGTAAAAAGAGAAAATCCAAATTCCACATAAGCAGTGCCCAAGTCAAGAAATGAACTGTGCAGACAGTGGCACTAACCATTGTATTTCCTTACCACACTTAACTGAAGCAATGCCTTGCTGTTCTTCTGCTTGCCACTTTGTGCCTCATCTAATGTTATTGAAATTAACCCTCCACAGGGTATTAGGGAGGCTAAAAGACAGTTACAGTGGAATATAGCAGATAAGGCGAAAGAAGACCCAAAGAGATTCTTTCAGTATTTTAGTAGTAAAAGAGCAGTCAAGGAGGAGTTGTAGTGCATCAAGAATAGTAAAGGGAGATATAAAAATACAAACCGTGAAATAGCAGATGCTCTAAACTATAATCTAGATCTCATTGCCTTTGTTTACTGAACTTGGAAATCTATCACTATGCATTCATTATGTGACTTTTAAAGTTCTACCTCATTGGTCAGACCACCTAAGGGTGCTTTGGAGATCTGTTGAAATTAAATAACATTTCAAAATTAAGCAATTGAGAGTAAGGCCTGTTTTAATTTACTCTTTTAAAATGTGAAAACTTTTGGTTATAACATGCTGTCCATATTGACTAACCTTTTATTTTTCACAGTGGTCTCATGGAAGAGTGAAATCCCGAGTCAACCTTTTGGCCAAGTAACCTGAGATACATGCAATCAACTGTCTGGAAGAACTTGATCTTTTATTTCTTATATTCAACTGCAATTCATTATGAAGTTGAATTACAATTTAGACTCCTTTCTAAGGTACCTGCAAGTACTATACTGACTTACTTGCTATAATCATGATATCTACTACACTGCTTTTTAAATTACTCTACAAATCCATGAGTCCCACAATGACTGAAAGTTCTACCCAAGGCTCGTATTTCAGTGTGTTTCAAAAACACATTTCATAACTTTACCCTGCCGATATAAAAGCCCAAATTATCAAAACACTATGTGAAATATATGGCTTGAGACATCACTTTTTCACTTCTGACCACAAATGATATTAGCCACTTTCTTACAAATAATCAAGTTCTGTTCTTGATGCCTTCTTTTTGGCAGAGAGTACGTTTACAGCATTTCTTATTTCTGATCTCTCTCTCTCTCCACCAAATTCATCAATAATGAGATTTTTCCTCTCTTTATTATTAGGGAAGAAATATCTGGAGTCTATTACAGCCATGAATGTAATGCTACTAGATGGAAGGCACCTGAGAAATTCATTTTGCATTTCTTTCACTACCTGTGTGAAATTTAGACATTTTTCTATTATCTATGTAGGTTTTCCTCACTCATTCCAAAGATATCTGTGATAGACGATTTGGCAAATCTTAACTGACCCAGTGTGACTGAGTGTCAGGTCCATGCCCTGGACTGTTAGCCCACCTAAAATATCTTCCCATCTTGCACCTAAATTTGCTGACATAGGCACTAGTATACTCAATAACTAAACTTCCTACCCTGAGCACAATCTTGTGCATCAACAGAAATTTAAGAAAATAAAAGAAACAGCAAAATATTTTATGCTGATATGTATTATTATATCTGCGCAAACCTGATTTAATTATAATTTAAAAAGAAACTGCTGTCAGGAAAAAATATATGCTTAAAATAGGCTACCTACTGCAAATATTGAGCACAAGGCCTAGTTTAGCCAACCTATTCACTGATATTTAAACTTTGATAAAATTTATACTATCAAACACTCGCTCAGAGAGATGAGCTAACCCAAGATGCACAGTATATGAAATATTAATTTGTTTGTGGTGCCATAACTATCCAGAAAAAAATACATGAAAAACAAACAGGTCCTATTTTTTGAAGTGTTTCCATTTGCTGTTCTGTCCTAAAGTACCCATCTGTCTTTCCAAAGGTTCAAGGTTCTCCACTATACTGTATGACTATACTGTATGTCCTTGTACTTCAGGCGGAGCAGTTCTATTACAATGTCCAAGTGGCAAATTTCTGAGAGAGCATAAAAGTTGTCTGCTTCAAGTGATTTCAACGTGAAGGATAATATGACTTTTGCTCATTTGAACTTTTGAAATTATGAGGCAAATGATTGTTTCATTATTACCATTGTTTGTTTCATTTTCTTTGTTTCAGTCTTAGTGGCTGACTGTTCTTTGAACTGCTTCAGCAAGAGATAATGATTCAGTAACCCAAAGTCCAGATTATTTTAGTATGAAATTATTTTGACCAATTTCTTCCAGTCACATGGCTTCATCGAATACTACACAGACACTGCCTTTTTTCCCCATAGAAAAGTCTTCATATGCCCTTTCTTGTGCATGAGAAGGTCAAAATATATACTGTTCACATCATTGAGTAATTCACAGAACTATCTGAGGTTGAATCCATTTGCCATTACTTTGTTTATAAACTCCATGGTTACCACCATGACCTCATTAAACTGTGGTGGAAATATTTGTGCACAAATCATATTAAGCAGTGGTCTAGAGACTTGTTCCCTAGCGTCATGAACAAATACCTGGCACTGCATCAGCCGCAACAAGGTTAAGGTTGATATTGATATTTTTTGGGGATCACCGACAAAAGCGCGATAGACATATACGTCCCGACAAAACCACGATGGACAAATGAGCACCGACAAACCCGCTAACTGGTTTTCGACAAATGCGCGCCGACAAAATCGCGAGAGAGGCCAAGAGAGTGGGACGCCCTTGCTGCAATTTTTCCTACATATGCAGGGCGTGATCTTAAGGACTATCTGCGTGCAGTGTTGATGACATGCCGCGTCTCATAATATTGACTTCTAAAATAAACATTATTATATATGCTTTAAAATAGTACAGTAATCCCTCCTCGATCGCGGGGGTTGCGTTCCAGACCCTCCCGCGATAGGTGAAAATCCGCAAAGTAGAAACCATATGTTTGTATGGTTATTTTTATATATTTTAAGCCCTTATAAACTCTCCCACACTGTTAACATTATTAGAGCCCTCTAGACATGAAATAACACCCTTTAGTCAAAAGTTTAAACTGTGCTCCATGACAAGACAGAGATCATCTTTTTTTCTTTCTCACAATTAAAAGAATGCAAATATATCTTTTCTTCAAAGGAGTGCCCGCATCAGGAGCAGAGAATTTCAGAGTGAGAGAGAAAGAGAGCACTCGCAAAGAAAAGCAAACAATCAAAAAATCAATACGTGTGCTTTTAAGCATTCCGAAGCACCGCAATAAAGCGGCATTTTTTAGAGGAGCGTCAGTATCTTCTAAGCAAACAGCCTCTGTGCAAACAGCCCCTCTGCTCACATCCCCTCTGTCAGACGCAGAGAACGTCAGAGAGAGAGAGAGGGAGCATGAGATTAAAGCAAACAATCAAAAAATCAATACGTGTGCTTTTGTGCTTTTAAATATGCCAAGCACCGCGATAAAGCGTCATTTTTTAGAGGAGCGTCAGTATCTTCTAAGCAAACAACCTCTGTGTAAACAGCCCCTCTGCTCTTACCCCCTCCGTCAGGCACAGAGAATATCAGAGAGGGTGAGATAGAGGCAGAGACAAGCAAACAATCAAGCACCGCGTGGGATGCATATCTTATATCATTGAGTTTTAGTTAATATGTAATACATGCTCTGATTGGGTAGCTTCTAAGCCATCCGCCAATAGCGTCCCTTGTATGAAATCAACTGGGCAAACAAACTGAGGAAGCATGCACCATAAATTAAAAGACCCATTGTCCGCAGAAATCCGCGAACCAGCGAAAAATCCGTGATATATATTTAGATATGCTTACATTTAAAATCCGCGATAGAGTGAATCCGCGAAAGTCGAAGCGCGATATAGCGAGGGATTACTGTAATTCATAGTTAATGAAACCTTCGCAATTTTGACGCCGCGTTTTAATCGGCGCTATTTTGTTGGCGCGCATATGTCTATCGCACAAATATCGGGTCACATTTTTTGGCTTTCAAACAGTCAACCACAGACATTAAGCAACAATAGCTCAATGAATTCTTCTTGGGAACTTTTCGAGTTCATATACTGAAACAGAAGAGCAACCGGTGCTATGTCATTTACATCACATGGCTCATTACACACAATCAAGTAGTATGGGGATGAATGTACTGTAAGTCTTTGATTAGCTTAGAGAATAGATTGGTGGCAATTCCCATGGTACTGTCTCTTGCTGTCTTTGTTAAAATCATCACAGAAGTGTGGTGCTACTTTGATAGAACATTCACTAACATGGTTCGTGAATGGCTTTCCATGTTTAAAAATCAATTGACATGCCACAAAACTGGCAGCAACAGTGCTCTCAAAATATTTAATCTGTTCCAGTTTCAAGTGTTTAAGAAATAGTTAAGACGTATTTGTGACAGTGCTTACTAAAGGATGTTTAAACCAAGTTTTAGTTATTCAATTATTAGTCATTTCTTAGAGTTGAAAGAGAAGTGACAAAGAAACACATAGGTTCCCTATCCTTGCAGTAATTAGCATTTTCTTCAAAAAACATCTGAAGAAAAAATGAAAAATTGTTTTCACACATGGAACCAAAGTATTATTTGAACCAATTGTAATTAAAAGGATGCAATCAAGTGTGCTTTTTATTGTAGATGTGAATGCATCTAGATTTTTTCATATTCTGCCCAAAATTAAATAGTTTCTGGGATAAGAAAATTTGAGTGTAATGAATTTACAATGACCCATCAATTGTCCAAACCCACTTTATCCAAAACAGTTTACTGGAGGGATAAAAGTGAAGTCAGAGAAAATCAGACACAAGGCATAAACCACATCATCATCAAAGTGCTCGCAACCACACACATCGAGAATTTAGAGTTGCCAGTCAGGCTAACCAGCAGCTCTTTAGAATGAGGTAGGAAAACTAGAGTACTTGAAGAAAGGTCCATATGCAGACACAGGGAGGTTTATTATGTCCATTCCACAGAGGAAGTGATCAGGCTAAGATTCAGTGCTGTGTAGTAGCACTAGCACTAAAATTAATAATAATCAACACCCATCTTGTAAGATTATATGAAGTCTATAATGTGCATGTTTATTTTTATGTATATTCTATTATACTTTGGAATTTAGTGTAGGATTTTCTCAGTAATAAAATGTGTTTTAAATTCTTGGCAGTTATTTTGTAGTTGTTTTTTTGTACTCCTCTTGATTCACATGCTGCTTGTAATCTCATATGTTGATAGAAAATGGCAGTTTGATAGTAAACTGTGTAGAAGTAGAAGTAGACCTTAGGGGAGCTCTATCATTTAATATTTTAGAATGTTCTATTTTTACCTGATTGATGATATTTGCCTTTTCCTAGTCTATTTAACTTCATCGTTCTCGCCTTATAGTGTTTTTGAACTTTTTTCAATTGCTTGTTTGTATAAACCTTTTTTATTTTACTTGAATTGTGTAACAAATTAAAAAGATAGCACATGATAATAGGAGCCCCTAACAGACCCTGATCACTAGCCTGGAGAACAAGCTAAAAAACAATTATTATAATGGAATTCTCTTGGAATAGCTTCACTCATTTTGGCCCTAACTTCAGCAGAAGCGAGTGCCTGTCTCAATCTTTTAGCTTCTAAAGGCATAACTTAAATACCAAAGAAAGGAATGCCACAAGGGACAAAAAGTACACAATTAGCTTAAAAATAACAGATGCGGACAGGTTTGAAAATGTTTTTAAATATCTGCTTACCCAGGCAGTCTCAAAAAGAGAAAAGTACAATGCACATTTTATCTGGTTCCTGACCTATATTTTTATCAAGGCACAAAGGCCTCCTTAGAGCTGCTCTCTGGAGACAACTTACTCCACGTGAAAGGCAGCTATATAGATTCTGAGCATAGTGCATGTGCTTGGGGCACCACATTATGGTTAAATAAGAACAGTGCAGTGGGCAGTAACACTTCACTTACAGTATGAAAGCTGTCCAGCAAATAGTATTGTTTCTTCATTTCTTAAACAGCCCCTGTTGAGTGTATCATTTATGTCATATGCTTTTACAATATTGCTTCTAAAACTGGTATCCCCTGTCAGTTATACTGCTTTTTAAACTGTAATGTATACCTTTGTCTCTGTCAACACACATGCGTTAGAAGTAGTAAGGTACAATCTGGGTTAGATTACAAATGTAAAATAGATTTAATGATGAAATGCATTTGTATCAATTGTTTTTAACAGTCATTTGATCTTTTTCTGTCCTAGTTTGTTTCTAGGTCATTTGATCAAAATAAATGTTCTTTCTCTGATGGTCATGAGGTGATGCTTGCAAGTGTAGGTAACTCTGTTTGCAATATTTTAAATAAAATTTCTCTCATTGTCCTATTTGACCTAAAGCTTTCTTTACTTTTTTGCTGAAATGATCACACAAGACAAATGAGGAGAAACCATAAAACAGTTTAGAATTTCCCACTCTTAATCCATATTCTACAATGTATCTGTACATTGCTATCTTGAAATATTTACAAAACTTATATCTTAGCTTATTTTTATTTAATGGGCTTTATTACAAATGCAGAAAATTGTTATGTAACTATAACTTTCTATATTTTACTCTTCAACTTCAAAATAAACAGGGACAACCTTTTTGTTGCGATCATAATACAGAATGATTTGTTGATGTCTGACTGAGCATTGTAAATTTTGCTTAAAACTGGGTGGGAACAATTGGATTCCTCACCCAGTGTCACATTTCTAACCCAATCCAACACCTCATGAAGGCGACACTCAAGGTAGGGGTGGTGATTATGAACTGCAAATTGTTCTCTTGTTAACCTAGTCCAACAGAGAACAAACTTAAAATAAACTGTCTACAGCTGAAAAGTCTCCTGAAAAGATGCCTATTAAACATACAATTGTGTGTCACGTGAACAGCAGTACGCTCAATATGTTAAAAATAAGCATAGCTTGTTGCAAGGCAAATACCTCTCTGTAACATCAAATTATACATTGATATTTAAAGACATCAAAGGAGTAATGGTAAAAGTGAATGATATTTTGATGCAGATGCCGTGTCTGCTCCCTGTTGTTTAGTTATGACAATAGTGTAGGGCTTGATGTAAGGCTGAAAGCATTGGCAGCTATGTTCATGAAGAATGTGAAAGGCAAGATATGCATTCAAAATAAACAATGTTTCACATCCTGTCAAAAAGAGGTTAAATTAACTGGTATTAAGAAAGTTGGTGATGAAGAGCCAAAGGAGATGAAGATTTCAGTACTCAAAATGCTTGAACCAGTAAATGTGCCTAACGACATCGATAGACGCATGGACTAGTCTGCACAGTATCAAATAACTAACAGAAGCTAACTTTATTGTCTAATTCAAAATGCAAAAATGCTAGAGTATAACCGGAATGTTTTAACGTGTAGTATATACAAAGATCACAATGCTTATTGAGACTCTATTTGCTGTTGCTAAACCATATAGTAATGTGATAGTAAAAATGAGAGAAAAATATCCTAAAAGACAAATGCTTGGAGCCAAGTACCTACATAGGCCTCCATGTGTGTGTGTGTGTTTATATCTTCTGTCGCTGTGATTAAAATGAACAAAATAATTATTAAACTTCAATTTCCTTGTGCTACTGAGCTACTGAATGTAAAGCAGTAGTTTTAGCTTTTTATTTTGTCTTACTTTTGAGTCTTTTGCTTAGTTTCTTTTGCTCTCTACCTGCAACCCTGGTAGGTTAAAGTGCACAGACTGGAGGAACTGGGGGGAGGGGTTTAAGGAAGAAACCCTGTGGGTGTAGCATTTGCAGCAATGGATTTCACTGTCATTCACTACAAGCATTTTAACAAACTGTATCCAGACCTGCAGTTAGATATTAAGAATCATGTCTGTCCTTGCGAGACTATTGAAGCATCAACATCCCCAGAAAGTATTATCATTTGAGTTATGTTTTGTGGTTGCTGTTTCAAGTGTCAGTCTGTGCATCTAATATCTCAGAAAAAAGAACCAAAATTACATGTAACAAATCCTAGTTCTGTCCTAAAAGGTTTAAAATTCATCCAGGAATTATATAGAAGAAAAGTTATTTTTTGGGGACTTGTTTCAGTCCTTGCAGGGTACCTTGGGAGAATTTCTGAATCAATTAGGTGAACTTTCTGGTTGCTTTCTATGAATGATGATTTAAAAAGTCTTTTGTGCAGACCTGTGAAATATATAATTGTGCTTAGGTTAGCACTTAGCGCCCCTCCCAGGCTTAAATGGAGGAAAATTTCAATAGATATTATTATGGACCTTCCCTTTTCTGTTTGGAATATTGTAATTTTGGTAATCATCAATGTTTTTTTATTTGCTTTATTCTTTTAAAGAAAATTCCATTTGGTAAAAAAAAAATGTGAATATAGTTTTAAGTGAGATTTATCATCCTCATGTTTTCCTAAATTCTGTTATTTCTGATTGTGAATCTCAATTTGCATACTGTTTTTGGCAGTGCTTCTCTGAGGGGATGCCGATAGCAGTTTGCCTTACCTCTTAGTACCATTCCCAAAGCAACAACCATATGGGGAGAATTAACCAGCATTTGGAAAAAGGTCTTCCCTGAATGTTTTGGTAAAGGCTGCTTCTTTTAATTAAGTTTACTGAAATGTATTATTGTTTCCTTTTGAATCATTTCATTATTTTAAAATTCTCTTATACCCATGAACGCAATCGGTTCTTCTATGACCAGAATAATGGAATTCTTAACCTTGATGACACGTAATTAGAGGGAATCTGTTGACTGTGAGAACTTCTGCTAAACTGGACATCTGACTGAGAACTCTGTCTTAGACTGTGGCCTTGAGGTTTTTTGGATCTTATATTCTACCAGACCATTATGTTTAAAAATTGCATAAATCGGCACTTCCTACACACTTTTATGGTTCATCCCATATTCCATATTTCCTGACTGAAACCGGTGTATTTCAGTTATTATAGTTGTATGGTAACACCTCCCCCTTCTGTTTTAATCAATAGGGAAGGGTATGGGAATTTTGGATTCCAGACAGTGGGCTCTGCTGTGTGTTATTTAGTCCTTTAGATAGAAGGGTTATGGTAATGAAGACCACTCTTTGGTTTCTGTTAAGAATATACAGGTTAGAAACATTAGAACATTCTAGACGAGAACAGGCCATTCAGCCCAACAAAGCCCAGTCCTATCCACTTGTTTCCTCCAAGAAAACATCAAGTCGAGTTTTGAAAGTCCCTAACGTCTTACTGTCTACCACACTACTTGGTAGCTTATTCCAAGTGTCTATCGTTCTTTGTGTAAAGAAAAACTTCCTAATGTTTGTGCAAAATTTACCCTTAACAAGTTTCCAACTGTGTCCCCGTGTTCTTGATGAACTCATTTTAAAATACAAGTCTCGATCCACTGTACTAATTCCCTTCATAATTTTAAACACTTCAATCATGTCACCTCTTAATCTTCTTTTGCTTAAACTGTAAAGGCTCAGCTCTTTTAATCTTTCCTCATAATTCAACCCCTGTAGTCCTGGAATCAGCCTAGTCGCTCTTCTCTGGACCTTTTCTAGTGCTGCTATGTCCTTTTTGTAGCCTGGAGACCAAAACTGCACACAGTACTCAAGATGAGGCCTAACCAGTGCATTATAAAGGTTGAGCATAACCTCCTTGGACTTGTACTCCACACATCGTGCTATATATCCTAACATTCTGTTAGCCTTCTTAATGGCTTCTGAACACTGTTGGGAAGTTGATAGCTTAGAGTCCACTATGACTCCTAAATCCTTCTCATAAGGTGTACTCTCGATTTTCCGACCACCCAATATTTTTAGTTCCTTGTGTAATACTTTACATTTACTGACATTAAATTTCATCTGCCACAAATCTGCCCAAGCCTGTATGCTATCCAAGTCCTTCTGTAATGATATAACGGATTCCAAATTATCTGCTAATCCACCTATCTTGGTATCATCTGCAAACTTAACCAGCTTGTTACTTGTATTCCTATCTAAATCATTTATATATATTAAAAATAGCAGCGGCCCTAGCACTGACCCCTGTGGAACACTACTCTTAACATCGGCCAGTTCTGATGAGGTTCCTCGCACCATCACCCTCTGCTTCCTGTGTCTGAGCCAATTCTGCACCCATCTAAAAACATCACCCTGAACTCCCACTTCTTTTAACTTGATGCCCAACCTCTCATGTGGCACCTTATCAAATGCTTTCTGAAAGTCCAGATAAATAATATCATATGCTCCAATTTGATCGTATGCTTTTGTTGCAACCTCATAGAATTCCAACATGTTAGTAAAGCACGACCTCCCTCTTCTGAGCCCATGCTGACTGGTCAGAATAACTCCTGTCCTTGCCATGTGTTGCTCAATCTTATCCTTAATAATTCCTTCCATTAATTTTCCTGTGATGCATGTTAAGCTTACTGGCCTATAGTTGCTTGGATCTGCCCTGTCACCCTTTTTATATAACGGAATGATATTTGCCATTTTCCAGTCCTTCGGAATCTCTCCAGTGCTCAGTGACTTCCTAAAAATATGTGTCAAGGGTTTATATATGTACTCACTAGCCTCCTTAAGAACACGAGGATAAATATTATCTGGGCCTGGTGATTTGTTTGATTTCACTTTCACAGGTTGCTCACTTTCATTTTTCTTTATCCACTTTGTGTGGAGAGCTCTATCATGAGTTTCCGTTTTCTGATCCAAGGACTAATTTAGTTTCATTATTTTTGTTTTATTTATTATTTAATAATGTTGCTGTGTTTTATTGTATTGTTCATGACATAATCGCAACACCATTTTACTTTACGCGCTCCTGACTGTTTATTTTGTTGTTGGCAACGATGTCCGTTGCCAGTCATGCAATCATATGCTTGTATTATGACTACACCTTTGTTTTGTCTAATAGGTGCTTCATTTTCAGATCCTAAAATCTTTTTCTAGTCCTTTGGTATGAGCATTTCCTGTGCTCACAATATACACACGCTGTCAATTATAAACACAACATAATTTATTTGATAGTTTGACACTGTGTGTAACTGCAAGGACACATGGAAGGCCTTCCCTTTGAAATCTATATGTTAAGAACATCATAAAGGAAAAAGTGATCTAAGGTAAGAAATTAGTATTAAAAGTAGTAGTAGAGGTAGTATTTTAAATACGCCAGGGAGATAAAGATCAAACACAATCCTAGTCATGGGCCATACATGGAGTCATGGCATACAAATGAGAACCAATACGAAAAAAACACAAAATCACGTTGAAAAAACTGAACAGAAAAATATTAACGCTATATTTATCTTGGGAACACATTTTATTCTGATTACTAAAGTAAGTCATAGATAGAAAGTTGAGACAGCAATTTGATCCAAGGGCATAATGGCTGGGTATGCAGGCCATCATCTTAAATAACTGTTACCCGAAAGCACAACATGCAGTTTGCCAATGAACCACATTGTAGTAATGGACTCTGCAGCTAAAAGCAATACACCTATGACCATAAAACAATGACTCAGAATGGCAGCACTCATCAAGTAACAAATACCCCTAAAATAATTCTAATCCTACACATTATATGAAGTTGCATAATACAGAAGTGGTCAGTTCACATCAGAGTTATTAGAATGTTAAATGTTGAGAAAATAGACGTTTAAATTTGAGATCAGTTCAAAGTTTCTATACATTTGTAAATAGGAATGAATTTAAAAACACTTTAAGAAGATTTTAAGATGCTGATTAATTAATGATTGATGATAATCATTCTGTGGTGAACAAGTAATTATTTTTTTCACTTTGATCTTTTTCTGTTAACATTTTTCATTGCATTTGAACACTTAGAAGCCCTCTAGTGGTGAAACAGTGCACATTAAAAATGAAAAACTAGTTAGTGTATCACAGTGCTCTCAGTGCACTATGACTAGTCATAGGTTTTCAAGCAAGCTCTACTGTAGATAGAAGGAATATTAATATTACTAGACAAAAGTGTATTCAAACCAAATCTGAACTACTGAATATACTAATTAAACATTTCACATTCTTCAGATACTGTATATAAAACAGTTAACATCCAATTACTGTTTTACACAGACATGTTTTCCAAGCCTTTGCCTTTTTTAATGTAACAATTCCAGTTCTCTTATATACCTGCATAGACAGTTAATTTAATTCATGCATTCTCAGAAATGCTTAATCCAATTCAGTATCACTAGGGTTGGAAGTCAATCAGCATTAAGCACAAGGTAGGAGTCAACACTGGATGTGCCAGTCCATCGCAGGCCCTAGTATTAAGTTCGCACTTTACTCAGACATGGTCAGCTTTGAAATTTCTATTATTCTTAACACACACAAGTCATCTGCAGAGTGGGGAAAAACCAAAAATACCCAGAGGACATCCCAGGCACATATGGGAAGATGTGGAAACTCCACTGAATTGGCACAGGATTCAAACCAAGTATGCTGTATGATCAGTGAGGGATTTAGCTGATTATAAAATGAATTCTTACATGACAACGGAAAAGCAGCGGTGTCACATATGTTGAAGTAAAATTGCTTAACTAGGGTGCAGTCATTATAAATAAAGGTTTTGTCACACTCACACTCTAAAGAATACTGTGAAAGATTCCACCCTGCTCTGTGTTTACCGTTAAAGCTTAAAATGTTAACATAGTTAATTTCACAATTTAGTGCAATACACAAAGGAACAGGTTTGTAACATTAAATTCTTTGATTAAAAAGTTTATTTATTTTGAATTCTTTTATAGTATATTATATAATCAACTTTCTTTTATATTTATGACAAGGTTCTACCTATGTGGTTTTCTTTTTTCATCTAAACACATGGCTTGCTGTAGGATTTGTAAGGGGGGTATAGTTTACACTAAAATGCATAACTGTATAATGAGTACATCTAAAGTCCTTGCATTTTACCCACCACTTCCTTTAGAGAACTATAATTAGATCACACACTTCCCAAACAAGAAGCAGTCACTTGATTTTCTTAGAACTTCTGTTGCTATTTTTCCCCTCCCAGCTGCAGCCACCCACCCTCATTGTACTTACACACAAGCAGGTGTGTATGCCAGCCTCTAACTGAGTATACAAAATGCAAATGCTGGGGACCTGTAAATGTAAGATCTTCAGGTTTCCTAAAAGAATGGTATAACCTAGCAGTGAGAATTGCAATCCTGGAGTGTCTCAGCAGCAGGTTTTTGTTTCAACCAAACTTTACTTAATTTGATGTATACATAAGAGCTTCTTTACCAATGAACTTTCCTGTTCAGCCGTTTCTACATTCACAGTCCACATGTTTTAGTGTATACCAAAACTAAACTCTACAGTTAGCACCATAAATCACGTGTGTAGGGTAAAGTATGTTCAGTCTCTTCCGTTTTGGTCTATAATTAAATTGATATATAAAAAGAAAAAGTCTGAAATGCAAATATACTTTTTTCAGGGGTGCTAAATAAATATTCAGTGGTGACTTATCATTAAAAATGACCATACCATTTTACCAAAACAGATAGAAAGTAGCAGCCAGCCACAAAATAAAGACAGACTAAATCTTATCAGTTTTAAATGTGCAAACTTTTTAAAATTTATATAGATATTTTCTGCAAAACCATTTCTGAGATTGTCTGGATCTTATAAAAGCAAAGAAGAGTATATTATGAGCCTAAATGTGAAACTTACTAATTTATAGATTAATACCCCCTCAAAAAAGTCTGTTTCAGTAAAAACCTGCATTTCCGTTCAGCAGTTTAAGCTTTTATTGCCAATTATTGTATTAACAACAAGTATACCTTTCACAGGTTTCTTCCACAAATTGTCATAAAGGATTCCAACACCTGACAACACAGCACAGCAAACTGTGAGTTAAGTGGAAGGCTCTCTTTTGGCTTCGGACCTGGGAGTAGTTAATCTTTCGCCTCTGGGAAAGACTCAAACAATCCTTGTGCTTTCAACATCCAACAGCTCTCTTCCTGATGGCACCCACAGAACTCAACAGGCAGACCCATAAGACCTAGGGCCTCACCAGAATGGAACTGCCAGCCAGTGTACGGGGGTATACTCTGTACATAGCAGGCATTCACCCACTATCCTGTCTTTACAGGTCCCCTAGTCCAACCAGTGTGTCCCTGTGTGGTTGCAGGAACGCCAGCCACAGTGTAGCTGGTACTGCAGCATATGCCAATGTCACACCCTGGTACGGAAGGGGAATGTCAACGATCACCCACTGACCTTTCTCTCCTATGGCCTCCTGGCCAGCCAAGGAAGCAGGATCCACCCTAGTGGGGATGCTGTTAGGTCGCTCACTCTTTCTCTCTCTTTATATATAGTGACATACAAAAGTTTGGACATCTTTGCTTAAAATGTCCATTACTGTGAATAGTTACATAATCAGCTAAAAGCATTAAGTTAAAAATGACACATTTCTTTATATTTAATACGCTACCATGGCTGTCAATTTGTATGTCCAGGATTTTAAATCACCTGTAACTTGCAAACCTTTTGACCTATTGACCTGAAATTTGGTACACTTATACTACATGACATCTACTATCTGCTTTCGCGGTGATGATTGACTTCCAGGTTATTCCTGTTTTTATTTTTATTTTATTTTATTGTAGAATCAACTCTTGGCAGCAGCCAGCATGGCGGCCGTGCAGCGCATGTGTATGGCGCCGTTCTCATTCCCTACCACCTTCGCCGTCACTTCCCCTACCTCTTCATATCTTAAATCATTCTTGAGGCAAATTGAAGACTTAAGTGCCAGTTAAGAGCATGAAAACTATGATCAAGGCAAGTGTATTCACTGCATGTGCAGTGCGCCGTTACTGGTCTTTAATATTTTAAGAAAGATTACATTTTTATTTCCATCATTCAGAGGTACAAAATACCAAAAAAAAATTAAAAGGGTCTGAAGCAAAAGTTTCGGCACCTGAAATTGTCAGTACTTAGTAACAACCCCTTTGGTATGTATCACAGCTTGTAAATGCTTTTTGTAGCCAGCTAAGAGTCTTTCAGTTCTTACTTGAGGTATTTTTGCCCATTCATCCTTACAAAAGGCTTCTAATTCTGCAAGATTCTTTGGCGATTTTGCATGCATGACTATTCTGAGATCTGTCCACAGATTTTCAGAGATGTTTAGGTCGGGGGAATGTGAGGGAAATGGCAAAACCATCAGCTTTCACCTTTTGAGGTATTTTCTGTTATAGATTTTGTGGTGTGTTTCGGATCATTATCTTGTCACAGGACCCATATCCTCTTTTTACCTTCAAGTTGTTGTTTTTTTGCAGATGATGTATTATTTGCTTCCAGAATTTGCTGGCATTTATTTGAATCCATTCTTCCCTATACCAATGACATATTCCCCATGCCACTACCTACAACACAAGCCCAAAGCATGATCAATCCCCCCAACAGGTCCCCCCCCACCCCGCCCCAGTGCTTAATAGTGTTCTTTTCCTGGAATTTGGCATTCTTTTTTCACCAAAAATACTTTTGGATATTTTGGCCAAAAAGTTCTATCTTGACTTCATCAGTCCACAGCATTTGTTTTCAAAATGTATCAGGCTTGTTTAGGTGTTCATTTGCAAACTTCGGGCACTGAATTTTTGTCTACGACGCAGGAATGGTTTTCTTCTGCTGACTCTACCATGAACGCCATATTTGTTCAGGTGTCACTGCACAGTAGAAAAATGCAAACCACTCCACGGTGTGCTAAATCTTTCTGAAGGTCTTTTGCAGGAAAATGTTTTTTTATATTCCTTCCTAGCAATCCAAAGAGCAATTCTTTCAGAAAGTTTGTTGGGTCTTCCGGACCTCAGCTTGACCTCAAAATTTCTCATTAACTGCAATTTCTTAATCTCTATATATAATCTTCATTTGGATCTTGATCTTTGTTTGTCCACGAATGAATTAAAAGAAGAAGCACTAGATGGCAGTAGAGAGACAGCTAAAACATAGGCATTGCATTAAGAATCTCCTCCAGGCTTATGCTACTGAAGACTTTAGTATGCCAGTCACACCTCAAAACATAGACATTCAAACTAAACAAATTGTTGCGCTTTAAATTAACTTAAGAGATCTTCATTTAGATCTTGATCTTTGTCCGCGAATTCCACGCATGCGTAAACCACCTTCCAGTTTAGTACGTTGTTGTTACTAACGGATGTCAACAATGTGCTGGAATAACGAAAAGAGTGTGTGGACAGTGTTACACTGGTTAGCTCCTGAGGCCTGGTTAGAGAATTAGATTGCCGAAGATAAAAGGTACGTGCCTACATAACATATGAATGAAAGAAAGACAGTGGATAAAATGAATGACAACATAACAGCATGTTCCGGAAATTATTATTGTTATGTTGTAGCTGGCGAGTGCTGCGCGTCTTACAGTTGTACTGTGGCTTGCTCACATGTCAGTGAAGTGATCCCTATTTATGCTTTAAAGAGCCTGGATACCTATGTGTCCCCCTTTTACAACCATTGCTCCGTGTATATTGCCTTACTCTTTGGATTGCCAAAAAGCAACCTGCGAGACTGGAGAAAGGTTGAGAAGAGATCATGAGAGGAAACAACAGCGTCGTGAAAACGTAGCGGACTGTGAACGGATAGAAGCAGAAATGCTCCTACACCACCACATAATTACGATTTGGACAGTGATTCCGAGTAGGCCGTTCCTATCGAATCAATATCCAAGGGTTTTCTTTTGTAATTTTGTTTCCCTTATAAAACATCATAATGTTGTGCGACGAAGGGCTCAGTTCACGACTGGCAGCCGCATTTAAACAGGGAGCCCTTCACAGACAACTTTAACACGCACAACGTAGTTGGGCACACATGGCTAGTAACATTATAAAATGTGGATACAGCTACCTGAAAACGCTTTGCTATCTTCTTGTAGCTTTCTCCTGCTTTGTGAACATTGATTATTTTATTTTTCAGAGTACTAGGCAGCTGCTTAGAGGAGCCCATGGCTGCTGATTGTTGGGAGAAGGTTTGAGGAGTCAGAGAATTTATACAGCGTTGCAATTTGAATCACCTGGGGTTTCCTAATAATGACTGTGAACAAGCCATAGCCCTAACAAACTAATAAAGGTCTAAGACCTTTATAAATATTATTTGAGACCTCAGATATCTTGGGATGCCCAAACCTTTGCATGGTGTGCATTCCCTTTTTTCACAGTACATTTGTACAAAACAAAAACAATACACTAATCTTGTATAAAGTGCTAAAAGAAAATGCTAACCTTAGCTTCCTCCAATAACCCTAACCTAACTCTAACCCTAATTTTATGCCTTTTTAATCAGTTCATTTTCTGCTCACTTAACTCTTCATAGTAACAAACATTTTAAGCAAGGGTGCCCAGAATTTTGCATGTCACTGTACATATATAAATCATATTGTATTCATCTATTTTTATGACATTTTACAACATTTTTCAATTTTGATTTATTGTACATGGGAAGTAATGTAACAACGTAGAGGTACAGTAGTTATTACGGTTACCTTAACTTATTGGGAATACTGGGGACTGCTTTTTGAATCTGGTTCTAGACACTGTCTGTTTAGGGGTATGATTCATTGCTCTCTGTATCTGCATTTATTTTCACAAGGTACTCTGATTTCCTGAAACATTTTAAAGGTGTTCATACTTTGTTTTTGGTCAACTTTAAATAGGACCCATGGGTTTGTGTATGAAGGTGATAGACTGGCATCCAATATAGGGTTCATTTATTTACTATTACTATTACTTTAGTGCTGAGGCATACTCTGGCTCTCTGTAACTATGTAATAGAGAGAGTGGGTTCAGAAATTGGATAAATGGATTGATTACAACTAATATAATGAATATTGAGAAGGACCATTTAGAGGCCTGCATACAAAATATGCTTGTAGTTTGAGTAAATTTGGTAATGACGCAAATGTCTCAGTAATTTTACTTGTTAACTTACTGTTTCCCTGTCATATCCATATGGATCAGAAATCATTCTGCTGTACTTTTTCAGATGAAATAGCAATCATTTTAGACCTGCCTCAGGTTCTTTTGGCTCAATTACAACTGTGTTTATCTGGGACTCTTCACTGAGGCAAACAGGGATAAAAAATCATGGAGTGCAAGTATTTACTGTAGCTATTTCAATTTAAGAGTTGTGGGGGACTGTAGCATATCCTGGTAGAAGTAATTGGTAAAAAGTAGAGCGAACTCTGAATCAGACTCACTCACTCTGACATGTGAATTTACAACAAAATAATCTAACACCACTAGTTAACGCAGAATTAAAATCTTTGGGATATTGGATATCTTTGCCTAATCTGACTGTGACAATCAGCTCATAATTGAATGATTAGCTGCCTTTGTGTGAAGAATGAGATTGCCCGTATAAGCTGTAGGTTTCTCCTAGGTTTACACCCCATGATAGGTTGAGACACTTGGATTTCAGGATTGCCTCAGATCAGAGTCACTGCTCCTTTAGGTTGAGAATAGCCAGTTGAGGTAGTTTGGGCGTGTCACAAGAATGCCACTCCAAAGGGCTCCTTCTGGAGCTGCTCGAGGCACGTCCCACTGGGCGGAGATTCTGTGGCACACTCAGGAAACATTGCAGGGATTATATACCTTGGCTGGCTTGGGAAAACCTGGAAGTTTCTCAGAAAGAGCTGCAATCTATTTCAAGGACTCAGACACCATCTCTGCAATATATAAAATTATTTTACAGTCCCTCCCTTTCAAAGATCAAAGAGGACAATGGGAAAAAGATCTCTCCATTAATATATCAGAAAAGGAGTGGAAAATAGCAATGCAGAGAATTCACTCGAGCTCCATATGTGCAAAGCATACAATTATTCAACTCAAAATTATATATCGAGCACATCTGTCTCATCTCATCTAAAACTCTCCAAAATGTTTCCAGGCCAAGATCCAACCTGCGAACGCTGCAATCAAGTCCCAGCCTCACTGGGTCACATGTTTTGGGCCTGCACCAAATTAACATCATTGTGGACCAAAATTTTTAATTACCTTTCAGACAGCCTTGGTCTCAAATTCCCTCCTAATCCATTAACAGCTGTGTTTAGTGTTCTTCCAGATGGATTTAAGGTGGAGAAGGACAAACAAACTATGATTGCATTCACTACACTTTTGGCACTCAGACTTATTTTGTTAAACTGGAAGAATCCTAACTCTCCTCTTTTAAGTCAGTGGGACACCGAGGTTTTATACTATTTGAAATTGGAAAAAATCAAATACTCAGTTAGAGGATCTGTACAGATTTTTTTCAAAACATGGCAGGATCTAATCAGTAATATTTTAGAATAAGCTCTTAAAGCACAGAGGAAGCAATTATTTCTGTATTTCTTTTTCTTCTTCATTCATCTCTATTGGCTTATCAAACTTATCAATTTAGGTATGTTTACAAGCCTTCAGTTTTACTCCGTTGGCCTTGCTCTCTCTCTTAAGGGTGGGGGTCGATTTGTTCTCAATCCTACTTTTTGTAAAAATTGATTGATTTGTATGGAATGATTGCAATAAAATTAATAACATTTCAAAAAAAAGAAAGAGATGGAATCTGTAGCTGGGTACAGAGGAGTCTGGGCTGACCTGCTGGGCCTGCTGCCAATGCGACCCTCAGCCCAGAGAAGCAGATAGTAAGATGAGTTGAGCTGTTTAAATGGGATATGGAAAAAACAGAATATCTGATAAAAATCCATGAAGGTACAAAAGAAAATATCACAGGCAGGAACTGAACACAGGTCCACAAATCTATCAGTTGCAGATTTAACATTGCCACTATGCTTCCTATGGCTTCAACCATTTAATTTTCCTTTGAAGAAGTCATAGCACTCTTGAGGAAATTCTGAATAAAGCTATATTAAGATAGAAAAATTTATGGAGTATTTGGCAGATAAACCATATGGTGGCACACCTTCATGATACAGTGTATTTCACATTGAATATTTGTATCATGCTACATTACATTATCCCACATCAAATTGCCTCAAAGTCATTTTGATTTGTGTCCATTAACTGTTTCCAGGGGGAGATGCTCTGTTCACGTTGAGAATTTATTATGTTTAAGAGCTGTGAAAAAGAATCCTCCTATACTCCAGTTATTGATTTGTTTTCTTGCTACAGGACAGAGAGGAAAATGAAATCATTACATAATATGGCTTAAGTTATATGAGATTTCTTTTGAACAATATTATTATAGAATAGGTAAAGTAAGAGAAAGATATTTGATATGTTATTTAAGTCTGTTTATCTGATAATCAATTGTATCGGAGATTTAGGTAAGAAATACATATATTTCATAATGTTAATTTTTGTATCCTAAAATATATTTGTGAGTCTACACATTTTGAAAACCACCTCCTGACAAGAAACAGCCTTTCTACTTTCTTTTCATGCCCTTTCTTCTACTTGATATAAAAATGGAGAGAAGAGATCCTCTTTGATGATATTCAGAAGACAGAAAGCTTGAAAGGGAGTTACCTTGCTTTATATTTGAGGAAAGCTACATGTTACTGCTTGACATTGTGTTATAATGTAAGCCATGCCAGAAGGTAAAGGGTTTCCTAGAATAGTGAACCATTTATCACCCATCAACCATACAAAATATCCTACAGGTTGCTTGAAATAATGATCAGATTTCCAGAAATAATTAACGCTTTCATCATAGCACCTTCTAAAAAGCAATAATGAGGTAAATTAATTTTATATTAGCCTACACCTGACATATACTGCTTAATCTAGCTACATAACTACATCAACTACATGTTAAAATGATTACTTTTTAATAAGAGAATTCAACAGTCAGTGCACTAACGAGGTTCTAACAAACAAAAACTAGTCTAAAAAAAACAGTCTTTGCTGGCTGTGCTGGCAAGAGAGTAAAAGCAATAAAAATTTTGCACTATTTTCAGAAGCAGGATGCCATTGCCACACTTTAAATATAGTGGGTTGTAACAGAGTTAGAGTAAGAAATTTGCTCCAAATAATTTTCTGATGGTTTATCTAAATATGATTTAGATAGGCCATCCAATTCTGCAGCTTTTCTGGAAAATGTAAAAAAAATGCTTTCAAAGATGTCTCCATCTGTTGTGCACAAAATGTACTAACATGGTAGAACAATGAAACAAGTAGTGTAAGCAGGCAGAAAGGAAGACATTTGATATGTTGTCTTTGTTCTGTTTTCAATTAAACACAGATTTAAATAATTTGCAAATCATCATATTATATTTCTATTTACATTTTAAATATTATCTTTTTGGAAATATGGTTGTATAGATGACCGGATGTGTGCGGTTCATGATATCACAGAGACAACTGCTTGGTCATCCATGATTGTAGATACCAGAAACATATTTGCATGCATTTGCTGTTTCAATAACATCTGATTCATGAGTCTTTGCTTTTGATCATTGACTTTGAAACTAGTCTAGTGTTTTACCTTAGTCAACCCAACACTTTGTCTTCTTAGTAACACGAGATGTTTCATCACCTGGTTCCTTAAACTATTCTTTGCAATTTACCTCTATCTGATAAAACACCGGTTCAGGAGCAGCACAAAAATAACAATACAGCACAATGCATCAGAAGTGCTAACAGAGTTCATCCTGGTCAGTTGGTACAATGAACATGCAGCTGATCATTCCCCAGTTTCTTTCATAAAAGTCTTTACCGAAAGGTAAGAATACATATTCCTTAGAAAGTAAATACTTTTTGCCATGAAAACAACATTTAAGTAGAATTTTATTTGGTGAAACCTATACAAAAACATCAGTACAGCTATAAATTATATTGCAGCTACAATAATTATCATTCCCCAAACATCCCCCAAACAATCAATTTTAAAAAAGAATACTAAAACATATTCTTCAAATTACTGTTGTTAAAAATTTCATTGTAGTAACACCCAGATTAACAAGCAGGCACCAGCACCAGTGGGGTCTGGGGTCAAACAAGACTAAAGTATTAAAGAAAGTTTTATTAGTAAAATTATTATTCCCCTGATCACAAGTTGGCAGTGTGTGTGTGTGTGTGTGACTACTGAGGAAGATTGGTAGGTTGGTACCTCATGACATAACTGTATGAAAATCCGAACACATTTCTCCAGTTCTGATGTCACTACACTGGTTACCTGTGTCATTCAGGATTGACTTTAAAATTCTGCTTATGGTTTATAAAGCCTTAAATAATCTCGCCCCTTCTTATATATCGGAGTGTCTGACACCTTATATTCCAAATCGTAACCTCAGATCCTCAAATGAGTGTCTCCTTAGAATTCCAAGAACAAAACTTAAAAGAAGTGGTGAGGCGGCCTTCTGCTGCTATGCACCTAAAATCTGGAATAGCCTGCCAATAGGAATCCGTCAGGCTGATACGGTGGAGCACTTTAAAACACTGCTGAAAACACATTACTTTAACATGGCCTTTCTATAACTTCAATTTAACTTAATTTAACTTAATCCTGATACTCTATATGTTCAATTTCCTCATAATAACTATTCAGGGTAGCTCTACAACCCGTACTGACCCCTACTCTCTTCTCTGTTTCTTTTTCCGGTTTCTTTGTGGTGGTGGCCTGCGCCACCTCCACCTACTCAAAGCTTCATGATGCTCCAACAATGATGGATGGACTAAAAGGCAGAATTCTACGTGACCATCATCATCAAGCCTTTCCGTGAGAACCCTAAATCCAAAGAGGACTGTTTCATTTATGTTAGGTAGAATGCCCAGTGGGGACTGGGCGGTCTCATGGTCTGGAATCCCTACAGATTTTATTTTTTTTTTCTCCAGCCGTCTGGAGTTTTTATTTTGTTTTTTCTGTCCCCCCTGGCCATTGGACCTTACTCTTATTCGATGTTAATTAATGCTGATTTATTTTGTTTTCATATTGTGTTTATTTTTCTATTCTTTATTATGTAAAGCACTTTGAGCTACTGTTTGTATGAATATGTGCTATATAAATAAATGTTGTTGTTGTTGTTGTTGTTGTATGGTATAATGATCAAGCAGAAATATCTTGGGCCACAAGTGGAAGCTTCACTTAGGCTCCATTAGGATTCTGAATAGCCATTGAGTAACCTAGAAGTAGTTCACACAGGTTACATGAAACTATTACTGGCTCTGGGCTTAAAAGCCCCTTCCAGTAAGTGGCTTGAAGTTAGGAGGTAGTTTATGACAAAGGCTATTCTCGTGGGTGGAAGGAAGGCCAGAGATGAAACAACATGAGCTGTTTGTATTCCTGGTAAAGAGACATGTGTAATGGTCTTTCATTGTTTAGTTAGCCCCTTAAGTTATAGTATATATTGTTTCTATCTTTTGGTGTTCTGTTTTCTATTCCATGATGTAATTATTCCTACTTTTATTAATAAATGCCTTATTTGTTGTCACTTTGCTCACCTATGTTGTCATTTGGGTTCAACATTAGCTCTCAATCATTCTTTAAAGCCGACACTTGATGTGATTCTTTATCTCAAGATGTCAAGCTATACAGAGTACAGTTACATTCTTACCTGAATGTACTTGAGCTGATGACTCCATACAGAAAAGAGAATGCAGATCTATCTCACTGTGGACTTTAGGAGAACCACATCCCTATTAGAATCATGAAACTAGCAGTGAAAACTGTTTGCTACTGCAGATTCCCTGCTTTACAGATGTCTGATCACCTCTGTTGAATGCACAATATAAAAGTCCTGTTGAAAAAAAGAACATGGGCATTTCCATCCTCTAACGCTTATAAGAAAATGCAGGATAATTAATAGGATGCTCTTGAATATTTATCATTGTACCTCAGAAAGGAAAGGATTATCATATGGTATGTAATAGAACCACACATCTTTTCAAAAAGACAAAGATCTAAGATATTAACAGAAAGGATGAAGAAGCGTACACAAAACATAAATATAATAAGACCCTGTGCCATGAAAGAAGGTTCCATCCATCTCAGGTGCAAACATTTTATATTTTAAATGTCAGGTGGATAGTTGGTAGCAGAGAATGAGGAGACTTTTTACCCTCCATCTTAAGCATGTAAATCATACTGATCATCTAATTCAGCGTTACTCAAACTTTAAGTATTTGCGACCCGAGTTTTCATAACAGTTTTAATCATGCCCCCCCCCCAACATTTTTTTGAAATGTAGATGCATATTTTATTATACCTACTTAACTTTTATCGACATTTATCTAACTCTATTTTTATTGTTCTAGTATCAGAATGTAGTTTAAGTTAATTTATTTTGGTTTTAACAGATTTTTATATTTTTGATTCTTGTTTTCTTTTTTTCACATCTTCGCGTCCACTTTTTTGTTACTTCGCGCCCCCCTAGGGGGGCCTGCCCCACAGGTTGAGAACCACTGATCTAATTGATATCAATTAATACCAATGGCATCCTGAGATATAGTGTAAAATATTTTTAATGTTTATAATGTTTGGGGAACAATATATAATATGATTGCAATTTTTGATTTTTACTTGTTATTATGAGGAGTTCAATGAGTCCAACTATGAATTCAAATGTGCTGATCACCTATAAAGATCCATTCATCCATCTATTCCTGCACCTCATAGCTGTCCTTACTTCATCCTTGCTAATCTGTTGCACTTCCTGATTCACTATCTCCACATCATCCAACCTCTTCAATCTCTCTTTCTCTTCATTCATCAGCCTCTCAAAGTACTCTTTCCATCTGCTCAATACACCTACAATAATCTCCTCGCTTGTGAGTATGTTTCCATCTTTATCCTTTATCACCCTAACCTGCTGCACCTCTTTCCCAGCTCTGTCCTTCTGTCTAGCCCATCGGTACAGGTCCTTTTCTCCCTCCTTGGTATCCAACCTCTCATACAACTCATCATCTGCCTTTTCTTTATCCTTCGCCACCTCTCTCTTCACCTTGCGCCTTATCTCTTTGTACTCTTGTCTACTTTCTGCATCTCTCTGACTACCCCACTTCTTCTTTGCCATCCTCTTCCTCTGTATACTGTCCTGTATTTCTTCATTCCACCACCAGGTTTCCTTTTCCTCCTTCCTCTATCCAGATGTCACACTAAGCACCCTTCTTGCTGTCACCCTTACTACATCTCCTGTAGTTTCCCAGCTGTCTGGTAACTCTTCACTGCCACCCGGTGCCTGTCTCACCTCCTCCCTAAACTCAACCTTGCAGTCTTCTTTTTTCAACTTCCACCATTTGATCCTTGGCTCTCCCCTCACTCTTTTCCTCTTCTTGATCTCCAACGTCATCCTACAGACCACCATCCTATGCTGCTTAACTACACTTTCCCCTGCCACCACTTTGCAGTCTTCAATCTCCTTCAGATCAGCTCTTCTGCATAGGATGTAATCTACCTGTGTGCATCTTCCTCCACTCTTGTACGTAAGCCTATGCTCCTCCCTTTTCTTAAAATACGTATTCACCACAGCCATGTCCATCCTTTTGGCAAAATCCAATATCCTCTGACCTTCTTCATTCCTCTCCTTGACACCATACATACCCATCACCTCCTCGTCTCCACTGTTCCCTTCACCAACATGCCCATTGAAATCAACTCCAATCACCACTTTCTGTCCCTTGGCTACACTGTTCATCACTTCAATCAACTCACTCCAAAAATCTTCTTTCTCACCCATTGCAGACCCAGCTATTTTTCTATCTATCTATCTATCTATCTATCTATCTATCTATCTATCTATCT
>JANRMT010062792.1:53430525-53466285 GCA_026402145.1 Polypterus bichir lapradei
TATCTATCTATCTATCTATCTATCTATCTATCTATCTATCTATCTATCTATCTATCTATCTAAAAGGAAAAAAAAATTACAGTCTGTACATCATATTCATCACTTTTGAGGTTTAATAGGTTTGTCACATTAACACACATAATAACAGCATGGTGATATGAATTATAATTTATATAACTAAAGCATTATTATGTTATAATTATGATATAAAAATGCATGTGAGTGGTCATTTAGATGGGTTAGCTGCATTTCCCTACTTTATCAAGTGTATAGCCATTTGCCAGTTTCTCCAAAATGCTGTGTATGCATGGGTTAGAGTTGCTGTAAACAGACGGCCAGCAGCTCAACCTGGCCAGAATGCCCTTGAGAAGGAAGGAGGGGGGATGGCAGCTTTTTTTAGAAGTCTGCCTCCCCCAAGACGCTAGATAGTGACTTCCCTGCAGCATAGTGGTGTCCCGGATTCCAGGGCACGATGGGATCTGGAGTTTGGCTGGGTACCATGGGTGCCACCAGGAGACACTGCAGGGGGACCGGGGAGTTTTTACTGTCTGCATAGCCTGGAAGTACTCCAAAGTCATGTGGACAGAGGCCGGGAAATACTTCCGGGCTGAAGAAAAAAGCAAGTTCTCCATCCAGGTCAAGGACTATATAAAGGCCTGCTGTGAACCCAGCAAGCGAGCTGGAGTCGGGAGGTCTAGAACAGAGCTTGCTGGGAGGTGTGGAGGAGAGAATTGTGAATATTAGTGTGTTTATTTAATTGTCTAATGGTGGCTGTGGTGCTTGAAGAACACTGCAAAAGAATAAATATCTTTTTAGTGCTTTTAACCTGTGTCCCATGTGTCTGTCTGTTGGGTTTAAAGGGGCAACAGTGCCACCTAGTGTCTTACAACTTATGATTCCCCATTAAGTTTTCTTTTATTAATCCCAGCATTTGTGTGTGAAGTTCCATACGCACATTTCTCACCCCTGTTTGTGCGTACACAAGCTCTATAAATGAGGCCCCTAGTTAGAGGAATAAACTAACAAAAAATGTTTAAGTTTAAGACAAATGCGTTCTTAAACTGATGGGCTCCTAAGTTGACCTTGTAGTAGTAGTAGCAGTAGTAGAAATACTAATAATTTTGTTAGGTGTGCAAAGCACAGTAAATTTCTTACTTCCATATCCAATTATCATGCAAAATATTGCCATTCTCTGATTCCATGATAAACAAAAATGTATTAAAATGCAAAATTCAATTTTATTTTAAATGAATGAATGAAGTAATCAGTTCAAATAACTTTAGGCAGGTCATTCTAAGTGCAATAGGACTGAATACAGCAGCAAGTACCAAATTAACTGGTGGCACAATAAAATTGCAGGCATTAGTAGACCAGAGAGTATGGATTGGCACGTAGACATTCAGAAGATTTCAAACTTGTGAAAGGCTGCATAATGCTTTACATATTAGCAACACAATTTTGTATTCAGTAAAGACTGAAAAAAACAATTGTTTTGTGCTTATTGCTTAGTTTTTAACTTAATAATTGGTTACAAGAGATAACTGCTAAGAGAGACAGAGTTTCAAAAGTCATTGCCGGTCATGTTAGAAGAGTGAACATCTTTTTCATTGCCAGAAATGGATTGGAATGAGTTCGTAGTAGGTTTATAGAAGTGGAAGAAAGAAACTTTACATGATCCGTGTGAGTCAAAGAGGAATATTAAATGATAAAGATGTTCCTCACAGATGAGGCAAAGCATTTATGAATGTATGGTCACTTACAGTGAAAAAGGAGATTATTTAATGCAAGGCTTTATTGTGAACCCGTCACGAGACCCACTGCTTTGAATCGTCTAAGACGAGTCCTTAAAAAAACAAAGAATGACTTAAGAACATTTATGTTAAGCAGAATACCCAGTGGGGGCTGGGTGGTCTTTGGGCCTGGAGCCCCTAGAGATTTTGTATTTGTCTGCAGCTTAACTGGAGTGTTTTTTATTTTTTCTGTCCACCCTGGCCAACTGACCTTATCATCGGATTAGCATTTTGAGACTTCAATATTTAAGGGCCCTATTTCACTTAATTATATATCTCTCTATTATAAAAAAAATCCTGGGAGAGAAAGACTAGGGAGACGAGACGTGATCTTCACGTTAAGATCATGGAAGACACTTAAAAGACCCACGAGACGAAAGAGATTGGCCACGCAGGGACCTTAAACACGAGACTTTATGGCAAGAGATTGACCCAGGACCATCTTGCGGGGACGTAGAACATGAGATTCCTGCAAGACACGCCCTATTTAAAACCAATATGGAATAAGAGCACAGGCAGCAACACACTCAGTCGTGTTTTGGCTTTGAGCACACACAGATCCAGGGCTCTCAGTGCATATAAAGCATATAAGAACAATACGTTATAGATGAAACATCTACGACTAAGATAAGAAGAAAGAGAAGCGTGAAGAAAAGAGACTGAAAAGCGTTGGAGAGAAAAAAAATGCAAAAAAGAAAAAGAATAATCAAGGTGCAAATTCAGAAAATAAGGAAAGTAATAATCATCCCGGAACAAGTGGAACTGAAAAAAAGTACTTCCAATCAGGTTCAGGATTACAAAGACAAAGTAAAACTTCATAAAGACGTTCAAAAACGTTGGCGCTATATACATGCAGAGCAGGTTAGAGATTATGAAAGCAGTGGAATTTGAAAGGCTCAAAAAAAGTTGGTGCGATACAAACGCAGAGAAAGGTAAAGAATATAAAAGCAGGAAAATTAGAAAGTATCCAAAAAAGAAAGTAAAGATCGAAGTAGCACAAACAAATGGAAATTACTCGAAAAAAGGGAAAATAATCACCACGGACCAGGTGTCATTGAAAAAAAAGCAAGACAAAGCGAGGTCAGAAATAAAAGACCAAGAGTACAAAAAAAAGAAAAATGTCATAAAGAGGTTAAAAAACAAGGGGGGCAAACACATGCAGAGCAGGTTAGAGATAATGAAAACTGGAATTCAAAAGACTCAAAAAAAAACATGCAGAGCAAGATACAGAATATGAAAGCAGAAAAAAACTAAAGTGTCAAAAAAAGAAAGTAAACATCGCATTAGCACAAACAAAGAGGAATTATTACTCGGAGCAATAATGAAAGGCGAATAGAGATCGAATATATGGACATAGGTGATATGTCAGAAGTACGGAAATATTGTAAGGCTTTGAAGTTTAAGTCAGAGAATTTCAAAAACGGGGTTTACCTCACATGCATTTATTGGTTACTTTGCAAGAAAAATTATTAACTGCTGACGATGTTGATCATTTTGTCTATGCTGAAATTCCAAACAGAGAAACCTATCCTGAATTATGGTACAAAGTCATTAAACACGGACCTCATTTAAAAGATTCAGCATATTGGGACTCGAAAGATTCCAAATATTGTTTTTAACGAAATTCTGAAATAAAAGTGAAACTAATGAAATAGCAACAATTTAAAGAAAAAAAAATCTTAAAAGTGAGTATCCAGAAAACCAAACATGGGGGTTGGCGAGCAGGGGGCAAAGCCCCCTAGTCTATCTTAAGTAAGTGTGCATTATTTATTTTTATATACTGTACTATGTATGCATTATTATTCTTATCTAATTTTAATTTGTTTTTCTTTACATCTAACTACTTCTTTGACATCTTGTAAAGCATTTTATTCACTTTTTCTTTCTTTTACATGCATCATATAGGTATACCATCAATGACTCACCAGTCATTTTCCATTAGGCATATGATACAATCATTCAGTTTTAGATAACTGGATAACAAATGCTGTTTACCAGTATTCATGGGTTCTGATGCTTGCAATTTAATTAAGCTGTGAATGCTATCTGACTGGCCTCTTTTGTGTTTGCCGAGTCTTCTTTTTCTGTGTCATTGTATTTGATGCTTATAGATGGTACCTGTAAGTATTAGGTGCAGGTCATACCTGGTTAGAGGTACTGTTGGGGATTTGCAGTTGTTAACCAGTGTGTTGCAGTAGTCTATTAGATTAATAACTCTCTCTCTCATTCAGTCAAACTTTTTTCATAAGTGGCTTTGACTAGACTACAATTTTTTTTTACTCATATGTGACATTGATATGATCTTTTTAGAGAAGTATAAAAAGAAAAAATGCATGGAATCCTGATTTCAGATCAAACTTAGCATGGCTAGGCAGAAAAATAATTGTCATTCCTAAACAGCTTATAAAATATTTTTGGTAAATCCCTTAAATTAAAGCTGAAAGTCTACACTTCAGTCACATAATGATTGTTTAATTTCAAATCCATTGTGGCGGTGCAGAGAGACAAAATTATGAAAATTCTGTTACTGTCCAAATACTTATGGACCTATCTGTAGACAGAGTAATAGAACTTTATTTTTCCCCACTGGAAATTTGCATTTAAATTAGCTTTTTACAGAAGTTCTTTAAATAAATAAATACATAAACAGGTAGATAAGTAAGTAACTAAATAAATATACACACACACTTAGGTCTGAATACACACTAAAATGACTATAAAGAAAGAAAATTAAAAAAGAAAGAAAACTTGTGACTTGGCCCTCACAGTCACAGTGAGGCATTATACAGACATATAGCTGTTGGTATAAAGGAGCATTTCAGTCACACTTTTGCTGAGTAATTAATTGTCTGAAAGTTGTCAGTGTTAGTGTGTGAAAGAGATGATGTGCAACATTGTTCATAATGGCACTCAGTTTTGTTTTCATTCCCTCCTTTACTACTACCTCCAGGGGGCCCAGAGTGTGTCCTATAATACAGCCTGCCCTTTTAATTAGCTTGTTAATTCAGTGGGCATCTCTTGAAGTGATGCTACCTGCCCAGCACATCACAGTGTAGAAAACTGAACTCACCATCACAGAGTTCTAGAAGATATGAAGGATATTACCCACATTATGGGAGCACAGTCTCCTAAAAAACAGCCTGCTCTGCCCTTTCTTTGATAGTTCCTCTGTGTTCCAAGACCAATCCAACCTGTCATTAATGTGAACCCCCAAGTACTTGTAGGAGTGGACCACCTTGACATCCACTCCTTGGAAAGTGACTGGACATAGAGGCTTTTTGTTGCAGTGAAAGTCAATGACCATTTTATCTGTTTTGCTGAGCTGTGGTGATTGGCAAAACCATCATTGATGCATGACACACTGAACATGGTTCTCTGCTGGTAAAGTATACTTTGAAATTATGCATTGCACTGAACATCCCGGACAGGGCCATTTCAATTTGAGAAAAAGAAGCATTGAATTCAGCGCAAATAGACACAAATCTTTATTATGCCTAGCACTTTTTCAAGTTTGTCTCTACCCTTTGTATTTGTTAGGGGTGGTGCTAACATTTAGTCTTTTATGTGGAGGTATAGAGTACTCAGAGACTGATTGCTTATGGTTTGTCTGCTGTGGCTTGTGCGTTATTTGCTTATGCTAACACTGTAAGTCTCTTAAAGATGCCTGAATTGCTCCATGGTTCTTCAGAATGACCAACTAGTAAAATACTTCAGCTTCTTACTGCATAGACCAATCTAAATTAAATGAATCTACTGAAAACATTGGCAAACTACCCCATAAGTAGCTTTGTTTGCTTTTCAGGACCAAAAGTGTTTGTTCTTTTGGGTTTGTGCATCCTGAACCCTCAGCTACTCTCAATCGTAACCTGACAGTCTGAGATACTTTTTGCTCTTCTCAGATACATTGACCATTGGAGTTTAAATAGGAATTCTGTAAAGGGGTGATATGGAGTTGAACAGACATATGCAATTTGATATAAATCACTTTTTTCTGTTTGCATGATCATCATCTACTTTTGTTTCTCTGTGATTCTGCATTACTAAAACAACTTGTCATTATCTTCTTTATGATCTCCTATAACACGTGGTACTTCTTGGACACAAACACACACACGCATAATGTTTCATTTAGTGTATTTCAAGTACTCCTTGGATTTTGCTGGGCGTTAGTACTGTTTGCTTTTAACCTAATAATCATAATAGCTGATCATTGATCTAGCTCAGGAGTATTCAATTGTGGTCCAGGAGGTCCACAGAGGCTGCAGGTTTTCATTCAAACCAGTTTTATAATTAGAAGTCAGGTCTAACAGATATTGAAACATGGTATTTAATTATATTGCTTATTAGTGATTTCATTCTTCCAAGACAAAAATTGTATATTTATTGTTTTCTGGGAACTTTATTCATAAGTTTTGAGGTCCTTCACTTGTCTGTCATTTATTTCAAAACATTCTTTTAACACAGATACTTCATGATGCATGTACACGGGTTTAAACGGAAGCATGTTAGCTGGAGAGTTGGTGGTTCCTTTGCTATTTGAACTTACTTATTAACTGATGGCTGGCTATGAATACAGGCCAACAATCAAGACCTAAATAAAGCAGTTTAAAACTAAAATTGGCAAATAGGGTTTTGAATTCTAACAAGCAAGTTAACTAAAGCTAAGTCCCCAAAAATATTGTTTTATTAGTAAATAAACGGGTTAAAGCAGAAAAGTCAGCTACTGCAGACCTACTGGGATATACATAACAGAGCACCCCGATCTAGCTATATGTGATTTTTTTTTTTTTCTTTGCCATTATGTTTACTTGTGCATTATGATTTTGCTCTTGTCAGCTCAGTGAATGCAGACTTTGTGCATGTTGATTAAGCTTCTGTCTATTGTTTAATTTGAGCTTGTGTTATTTAATAATACCTGGTAATATCTCTTGCTTTTACAGTTTTAGCTCAGGCCTGACATTTAGTACTTTGTCTCTCTCATTCTTTGTGAATGCATTCTAAAAATAAGATGCTCTCTAAGCATCCTCTCACGGCTTTCATAATTAGAGTCTTTGCCCAGCAGTTGTATCTCTGTCAAAAATGCTTATACTGTTATTTTTAGAGCATTACATATGTTTCAAATTAATCATAATAGGTTTTCAGCAATTTTGATTTTTGGCTGTTGTGGATGTTTTTAAGCCCTGCTCTTCCTCTGACCATTAGAAGAAGAAAAAAAAAACTGAACTTCTGCTTTTAAACAAAGGTACTGTAAATACATTTATTCCACATTTATTTCAGTTTTAACTTATTGTACTTCAGGCAGGTAGCCTTTATCACTAACATTGTGAAGATGGCATATGTATTAATTAATCTTATCCTTCCTAAATGCCTTTTTTTACTCATCCTGTATCTTTTTCTTTTGATGTTTATTTTTACATCAGCGCCATGCCACATTCATCATTTCTAACTAAATGTATTTGCACACTTTGTACAAATAACAATTTCTGAGATTGTGTCATAACTCTGTGTACAGCAGGTTTTAACAGCTGCAAATGGGGAGATGCATTGCAGGATATTGGGTCCTAAAATGCCCTAGTGGGAGTATGGGAACACTGATATGGAGTGCTATGTCCATATCTAGTAATTTTTCAGTAGATACTCAATCCTTTGACAAAAAATGTTACTGGAAGGAAATGCTGAAAACACCTCAGACAATGAAGTGGGCACAGGTAACCCTTTAAGTATGTGTTAGAAACTGGATTTGCAGGAACAACTTGGTTCTCCAGGTGGATTTCTTGGCAGTGAAACCTCAGGAATTCTGTAGAGCATTCTTGATCACTGAAATGGTACATGAGTCTTGCCCAAAAGAGCATCCAGGTATGGTTCAAAAGGCCATTCCAGTCACCAGCCATGGTAAGCTTGCTGTTGGTTGTGGAGAAGAGGCATCAGTTCATCTGGGTAGAAGGAGAAGAAGAGACCAGAGGTGCATAAAGGAATAGGGAGATGAGAAGGAAGAGGATGTATGTGGTTTGGAAAGTGAATAAGTGCTTTAGGCACCCAACATAGCTGAAAGAGGGAGAGCCTGTAAATATAGGGTCAGAGAAGCAATAAGTGTTGTAGTAGAACCAGCTGAATCATTGCAGAGTAACATAGATACCATACAAGCTTAGGCAGATTTGTGAGAGATGAAATTCACTGTAAGTAAAAGTACATTATTACATGTAGGAAGTAAAATGTTAGATTTGAATACACACTGGGAGGTGTAAAACTTGAGAAGGACCTGGCAATAGTAGTGAGCTGTTGACTTTCGAAATCTAAAACTCATTTTTTTGTAATTGTGGAGAAATTAGGAGAATAGGATTGATGACTAGGTGAATAGGCTTGTTGGACTGAATGGCCTGTTATGTCAAAATTGTTCTTATGTTCTAAATGTAACCAGGATGTTGTCCACAGTTCTCAAATGTAATGTAAATGCCATTTATTACTAATTGCCAACACTGCATAATATATTTAAGGAACTTGTATCAGTGGAAATACATAAATTAGCTTTTGTTTTTCCACTAGTTTAGCGTAATGTTGGATCTTAGTTGTTTTCTGAGATAACTATAAATCTGAGTGTTAAACAAAATACACATCAAAGTCATGTGACTAAGAAGTAAACAGACTTCACACATACACAGTATATAAGATGAGGAAAGGTTGTCAACCAAAGAAGATCAATATTTGGTATCGGAATGGATCTGTTATGGGTCATAACTTAAAGAAATAGTAGGTCATATGTACACATAAGGGTATATGCTGTACATATTATATATATACCAGCAATGGTGCACTGCATGATAACATGCAGTGAATATACATGAATTGAGCATTCATAGTTTTCACACTGTTTCTCTGTCTCTGTTCAGCATTCGTTTGCTCAGAGGTTGATGCGCTTGCTCCTTCCTGAGCAGCTCTTCTTTTCTTCACCCTAGTGGCCCGCTTCTTCTCTTCTTTCGTCAGCATCTTTTTGTGTTAAAACTGATTAAATCAGTGTTTTGTGTTGTAATTACTTAATAGATTTTCCTTCATTTCTCATTCAAGCTGGCACTTAAGTCTTCAATCTGCCTCAAGAATGATTTAAGATATGAAGAAGTAGGGGAAGTGACGGCGTAGGTGGTAGGGAATGAGAATGGCACCCATACACATGCGCCACATGGCTGCTGCCAAGAGTTGATTCTACAATAAAATAAAAATAAAAAGAGGAATAACCTTGGAGGTCAATCATCACCTCAAAAGCAGATAGTAGACGTCATGTAGTATATGTGTACAAATTTCAGGTCAATAGTTCAAATGGTTTGTAAGGTACAGGTGATTCAAAATCCTGGACAGACAAATGAACAGCCATGGTAGCATATTATATAAGAAGATGTATTTATGTATATACAATTACTCATTGGTAAGATTTTAATAAAAGAAATAAACCTGGAGAAGCAATATAAGGGAATAAATGTAGAAAACAGTAGTCATAAACAGGGTGTCATAAGACAAGGACCTGTCTAGCCATCATGTTTTTTGTTACATTTTATTGTCACAAAATTTCACAACTGCTTCCAATTCTGCTTGCAAAAGACAATAAAAGAGTTTCCCTTCTAAACTCCTGATGTCTTGTTATAGATGTCTATGATACATGTGAGCCCTGTTTTATTCATATCATGCATGTGTAAAAAGTGTTTTAATTGTATAAATTTAAATATGAACATGACTGAAAGTAAAATTGTTAAGCTTTTTTCTTGGATAATGTGCCAAATGAAAAGCAACTGATATATTTAAGTTCTATAATGTTATCAGAGTGTAGCATGGAATGAAAATTATATCCATCCATTCATTTTCCGGATCCACTTAATAATTAATTAATGTTAAAGACAAAATTATCATGACAAATTTCTGATATTTCCAATAAGGATAAACCATTAAAATGAGATGTTTTAACAGTTTATGCATTGCAGTGGGCTGGCACCCTGCCTGGGGTTTGTTTCCTGCCTTGCGCCCTGTGTTGCCTGGGATGGATAGACATCCTATTCATGGAAAAAATCTTTATCCAGTTTTTTAGGCTTGTTTTAACATTCTGTGGACTTTTTTGTGTCTTTCTAAATGTCCCAAAAACATAAAAAATTCTGTCTGTTCTTCATATCACACCATTATAAAATGCATTGCTTTACTTTTAAACACAATTGTATAGTCAATCGGTTTGACTGGTGTGATGTTTTATGTGGTTTAGCACGGGTCTGATTTTTAAAGTACAAAGTATTTCCTGCCAAACAGAAATGTCTTTTGCCACAATGCATTTTACAAGATTTGTAAAGATAACTATTGTAATGGTTCAGGTTTGGAGGGTAAATGGAAAATTCATGACTCAAGCAATTTTAATTGTTATACTTCAAAGTATCTAGAAAACATACCATTTGAAACATACAAATTTATTAGTTTAGAGGTCAGTTTAGGAAATACCCCTATTGACACACCATATACTTATGAGCCTCTGGAGAAAGTTAACCTTTAAATAAAATGGAACCTGAAAAATACAGTCATTGCAAAATTAGACAATACAATTTATTAACTTTTCATTGTATTTTTGGCTTTTATACTAATGCATTTGGAGTTCAATTTTTAAAACATTTCAAGACATGCCAATCACTTTGCAAGGCTTAATTTTTAATTATTTCTTTATAAAATTATTTAACTTGTATTACTGATCTAGAAAATGTTTAATTTTAACAACCTAAAGGAAGAAGTGTTAACATTTATCCACATTCTAAGCAATAATGTCAGAGGGGGACCTTTTTTGTACACTTAGGAAAAGAAACATGTCAATATTACATTTAAAACCCAGCAGATGAACAAGCAATAGGCACCCATTGTTGGCACTGGGGGTGAGAATTTAAAAGGCTGTCTGCAGGATAACGGGTATTTGCTGTATTGCAAAGGAGTCACCACATTGAAGCTTTTGGCTGGTTGAAATTACAAACAATACCAAGTTGTGATAATAGAACTGCTTCTTCCTTGGAGGATGTCTGTATTTACCTGACTTGGAAATTAACATGTTTGACACTATTGGTTGCTAATCAGCAGATCTGTACTCATTAATGGTTGGTAACAATGCATTTTGTTAACTTGTGTTTTCATTAATTGTTAAACCCAGGAAATTTAGATGTGCCATTGTTTAATCTGATTGTCCAGAACTGATAATTGCAGGGACTGAAAGAGATTTAAGCTTCTGGGCAGCAGAAGGCAAGTAGAGGGACGGTCCACTGAGAACGCTGCCAAGACATTCGGACAGAGCACAGGGCCTCACAGGCAGACAAGGGTACGTGGCTGGCACGACGTGAGGAACAAGGTCGGCAACACTTACTTCCAGGGAGGAAGAGACAGCTCCAAAAGGAGAGTCCCGTTGTGGGTCCAGCGAGAGAGGGAAGCTGCATGAAAGGACCGAGCAAAGCTGGCAGACGAGAAATAAGGCGTGCCTAGATCACCGCAACACAAGGAGCCCAGAGTAGAAAAAAAGGAACGACAAAGAGACGCTGACAGGGATTCCACGATTTTGACAAAACTTCTGTTGTGAAACGAGTTTCCGGTGAACAGAGTGCATCCATGGACAGTTGAATGATTAAGTGTTGGGGTAACACAGTGCGCAAACTGGACTCTGCACCACTAAAGGTTGTATCCTCCAATTCTGTTTTTAATGGACTTTTAGAGTGTGGACTGTGTGTTTTCCTTTTAGAAAAAGGAAAAATTTTTTTTTATCTTTTTCATGTACTTATTATTGTCTAGTGTAATAGAAGTTACTGTTGCTTTTCCTGAAATTACTGTTGTGTCTTTCATTGTGTATTTACTCACCGCCCAATTTAAAGAAACCTGTGTACTATTATTGGTAAATTTCAGGAGTTCCCAGTCTCTTAATAAAACTGGGTGGCGTAGTCAGATATTTAAATGGTGTCTAAGTTAGATTACCTGTAAGTGTGACCTGACACCTGTCACTATAGTCTGGTTACTGACTATTGGTCAAAAGTGTGTACAAAAGCCATTTAGGTGATCCTAAATAAGAAGGAAATAATCAAGGCCTGGCAATCATATCCTTACAGGCATACAGGGAAAGCAGAGCTGCCAAAAAAGTGTACATTCAGAAATACTTTGAACAGCTTTATTTATTCCTTAGTTTACTTCTAAGAAGGGTGAAGGCTTAAAATCTAAGTCTCCCATTATTAAATAACTATAAGTACATATGGGATTAGGAGTCACACCTAAAATTCTAGGCTTGGTTCCATTGGCGTCTAGGGTATTTTAATTATATGTCCATCAATTCTAGAATCTATTAATCCAGTGCATGGTTGAGAGGTCAAACGTAATTCCATCTGCATTGAGCACAAGGCAGGAACCAGCCCTGGCCTAGTTTATCACAGGACACACTTCTCAAACCAGGCCAATTTAGAGAGAACAATTAAGCTAAAATGGACATCTTTTAGATGCAAGAGGAACACAGAAATATCTGAAGGATACCATATGTAGACATAGAGAGAGCATTCACACTCCATATAGACAACACATGAGTCAAAGATTACATCCAGGACTCTGGAACTGTGAAGTAGTAGTACTAACCACTGCACCACCATGAAATCCATATTCCAGTCATTCAGTAAACTTAACACTAGAAGCATGGTTAACCATAGGAATGGAAATGAATTCTTTTACAATTTTAATTATTTCAGACATCAGACTCCTGCGCCTATTCTTTCTTGACTTTTACTAATCGCCCATGTTTTTTTCACTCCAAAATACCATTTAGAAAAAGTGATTGATGAATGTTTCCTTTTTTATACTCCAGAGAACACCCATTTCTGCCACAAGTAACACTATGCAATGGTTGATACTCACACATGAATGGCTGCCTCTCTCCTTTGATCTGTACTTGACTGTATTTGCATAACCTTTTTACCTCGAAAAATTCCATCACGCCACTATTATTGATATTATTGAACTTACCAAATTACCAAATTGTGAATTGCTGTCACTTTTCTGAAGGCAATCAGGTAAGAACCACTGAATAAATGCCACACTTATAATGAATAACAGTCAGGGCTGGATTAAGATCTTTAGAGGCCCTAAGGACTTAAAAGATGCCCCATATATATAAGCTGCACTCACTCTTGGTGAATGAAAGAACAGGACATGACCAAGACAAGAACTATCACCTGAGGCTCGGTGATCCATGTGGCAGTTACCAGATTCTAAATTCATTGTATTTCCAAGATTAATACATATCATTAACCTCTACTATTACTATTTTATTATCCATCCATCCTTCATCCAACCCACTGAATCCAAACACAGGTCAAGGGGGTCTGGTGGTGCCAATCCCAGGGCACAAGGCAGGAACTAATCGCGGGCAGGGTGCCAACCCACCGCAGGACACACACAAACACACCCACACTAGGGACAATTTAGAATCACCAATCCACCTAACCTGCATGTCTTTGGACTGTGGGAGGAAACCGGCGCGCCCGGAGGAAACCCACGCAGACACGGGGAGAGCATGCAAACTCCACGCAGGGAGGACCCGGGAAGCAAACCCGGGTCTCCTAACTGCGAGGCAGCAGCGCTACCACTGCGCCACCATGCTGCCCTTCCTATATTATTTTTATTATTGTATATATAAGAATGTATTTGTTCATTTAATGTGGGAGGCCCTTTTTGTGGAACCTGTTTCAGCTGCACCATTTGCAGGTTTCACCATATGGTCCATGGTAAATCCTGCAATGGAAATTTTTTGTGGTGTCCCCATTTCTTTGATGCCCTATAAGCACATGGTAATTTTGCTTAAGGGTTAATCCAGCCCTGCTATCGGTGTTTCACTACATGTGATGAAGTTCACAGACAAATCAGTTATTTAAGTCATAGAATGTGGAAAGTAGCTGCAGAGAGGGTGTGATTGTGGGCAAAAAGAGAGTGCTGCTGGACTCCATTTTACAGGAGACAAAAACCAGCAACAGTGTTGGGTTATTTTTATGTTTAAGCCAGGGTGTTCTTGGTAGCTTGTGTTTATTTTCATATCTTTTGTCATTTTCATTATTTCAGAGGTGTTTTTAATATATATTTGTTCATCATGTAAATTCTGTTAATATTTTTCTGCTTAATTATTATTTGCTCTGCATGTTGTGGACAGAAAGGGGTGTTCCAGTTTCCCAAACACCTAACACAATTAGGCTCAGGACACAAGTTCAAAACACAAACACAAGAGTGTTTATTTTGTGGGAGATTTTTGAACCAAGCGTTTTCTACCACAAGTATGCACAAGCATAATAAGCACAATAAGGCCACAATATTTTGTCCTCTCTCTTCCCTCTTTCTCTCTCTTGGTTGCTGCCTGCTCCAAACCTCCACGCAAGCTTTGTCCACCATCTCCCGACTCTGGAGTGCTTCCAGTGGTATGATGATACAGCTCCGAAGTACATCTGGTGAGGTTGGAGCCCCAAGGAATAGGAACTCCCCTAGGACCCAACAGGACTGTCCCCTGGGACTACATTACCCAGCCCGGCACCCATGTGGTGATCCAAGCGTGGGCTCGCAGTCATCTTAGTGTCCACATGGAGGCTAAGCCCTGTGTAAGCTGTCTCTCCCCTGTCCTTCCATCCTAATGGTGTCTCAGCTGGCTAAGGAAGCCGGCTGTCCCTCACAATGTTTAATGTGTTCTTTTTATTTTGCTTCAGTTTATATAGTTTTAACACAAAATGTGCAGGTATTACTGATAAGTGTTTCCTTAAAACCTCTTCAAATTTCTATTAATTTTTATTTATATAATTTGCATTTTAAATAAAGCTGGACAGTGGGGACTTGCTGCCTGTTGTTTGGAAATGCAATTAAGAACTTTACTATACTTTTTGCATATCATAATACTAATACTATTATGATAGCTGTGGTCTTTAGCATGTGCTTATGAAATTGTAGAATGTCTAAAAGTGGATAGTGGCCAGTAGACCCAGGCCTGCAAAGCTGCAACTTTGTTGGTTAAAAATGACTGTGGATCCCTGGAGGTTTATTATTTTCAGAAATATTGTTAGTGGAAGATTCTATTTTTCTCTCCTTCATTGTCAACAGACTGCATCTCACTTCTTACTTTAGCTGGATTACATTATCATCATTTTGTTTATATTGAATTATACTTTGCTTATCTTTATGTATGCGTGTGCTTATGTAAATATAGTAAGGCCTTGTAGGTTAATGTTATCTTATTAAATTGGTAAATATGTGTAAATATCTGAGCCTGTAATAAGAAGCAGAATATAAAATAAGCTGAACTGAATTACAAAAATAAGGCATTTTACAATATGTCACAGCATCATTACACAAAATGAGAATATGATTAGGGTAACCATACAGGTCATTATAGGGATCAATACAGTAACATATAACATTAAAAGCAGATATTTAGTTTAGGTGCTTTCACAATTTCAGACACACACAACTTCATGGCACACATTTCTTCACATGATATATTGTTAATATTATATGCTAGATTGATTGATCCATTCGATATACAGTCTGGCAACCAACAAGCATAGAACTGGAGAAGTTTTTTTCTTAAATAATGAAAAATGATTTAACTTTTTGGCCCTGCTTTGGATTAAATGGGTCAGAAAATGGATGCATGAACTCCAGTTTCTGTTTTATCAAAACTGTAGGAAAAAATATGTTTAAAAGAAGAAGAAACATGAAGGAGAGCTCAAAGATAAGACATAACAAAAAGCAAGAATAAATTACAAGAAGAAAGCTTCAGCTGATTTGAAAGGGAGGAAAAGCCAGGGGAGACATTTAAGTAAAATTCCCAAAGTGAATGTTGTGATATTGAAAAGAGACGTGCTTACAATGCAGAAAAAGCAATAAGGCAAAATGGGCTTACAAATGATTTAGCCAGACAGGCTCACTAAGACAAAAGTAGTAACAAAGGACTCACTTGAGAAAGTTATACAAAACTGATGAAATGGAGGAAGCAAGGTTCTACTGATATGATGATGGAAGATTCAAAGAGTGAGCATGTGTAAAATTAAAAATTTATATTAGAAGAATAAGTCGAATGACCGGAGGTTCTAAAGAAATGAAATGCATAGCTAAACTACTGATTCTGCCACAAGAAGAACATGTCATGGTGCCTTACAGATCTGTGTCCTGGCTTTGAATTCTATGATCAGTTGCTATCCATGTGATGTCTACACATTTTCCTTGTGTGCACAATGTTTTCCTCAAAATGGTCTACTTTGATTTTATTCTTACATCACAAAAGACATGTGTATTTGGTTTATTAGTGATTCCAAACTGGCTCTGTATAAGTTTGAGTGAATAGGCCTGTGAGGTACTGGCATCTATTTCACAGATGATTTCTGCCTTACAATTCAGTGTTGCTGGGATAGCCTCTGGCCACCACACCCCCCAAATAATCCAGAAGGGGAGTATTATGTTAATTCATGTTTCTTTAATTTAATTTTGGTTTGAGATATTTTTTTATCTTCTCCTATTTTTATTATGGCATTATGGAGATTCCATTTTCCCTTCAGTTTCAATGGGTAATTGCAGCTAGGACTTGTTTAATTCTAGTGTTATGTTTGGAAAATATCACAATGCCATTTAATTTTCTTATTTACGCTGGTTTTCTGGTTCACAGACGCAACAACATGACAGCCATTTGCTAGAGGGCATGACCCAAAAGGGACACAGTTTGACATTATCGCTGGTGGAGTACAGCTGCATCAGCTTCATTCAGGATTGTGCATATTCTCTTTAACGCATCCTCTCTGTTCAATACTTCTGCTTACAAACTTTAAGCTCTTAAGTTTTGACTTTGACTTTTGTTTCTCAAATTGGCTAAGACATTTGGTTATCTTCCTGTCCACTGTGCTTACTCATTTTCTGCCCAAATTTAATCTTGTGGTAGTACAAAGAGAGTTTGGAAATGTTATATTGATATAATGTAACTTTGAGTTGGCTGATTGCAGTAGTGCATATATTGAGACTGAATGAATTAGTTGTGTGAATATGTGAATAAATGAGATGAGACTCTAAGAAACAGTATCAGGACAGAAAGAGGGAGACATGAAGAGAGACCAGTTAGGCTAAAAGGGGTGAGCTTGGGAGAGATGGAAGTGGGAAAGAAATGGGCAAACCTGGGAGAAATGGTAGTGAAGATGAACTGAACAAAGTAAAAGGAAAATATCCAATATTGAATAAGAAAGCATGGACAAGAGATAGAGAATGCATAAAAAGAAACATTTAAGAAGCAAAACACAGGTGCAATTGGTGCTTTACAGCATTGAGTAATATGTTACAAGTAGCCATCTGTTCAGGTGGAAAATACATTAGATGGCCTGTGAAGGGAAACTGAAGAATAATGAATATAGCAGTGAAAGATGTGGGTAGGCGGCCTTTGCAAACAAAATCTTGGAATAATTTCTTTGGCTTATTCATTTGGGATGCTGCTACAGGTGTAATAAAGCCTCTGAAGAAATGGGTAAATTAATTTCCTGTTTTTTTAATTGTTTTTATTTTACTGTAACTTATGGTAAACTTTTTTTTTACTTATAAAGCACAGTAATTTTACCCAAATGTTTACAGCTCTCCGTCTTTTAGGTAGCATATTTACATGCAATATTTTGGGTTTTATTAGTTCAAGGCTGGCTGGTTTATATAGGCAAAAAAAGTGATCACCTAGGAAGGCATTTAAGCAAGGGTGATCAAATGTACCAACTATGCTTTGCTATTTGACTCAGCGGTACCATATCCTCTTCACCTATAGCACCTTAAATTATTAGCACCTTAAACTAGCTCCTTAAACGATTATGTAACTCATTTGGAACTTGATGGCAGAGCACATCATTCTATCAAGCTCTCTCCAATCATGCAGAATGGCCGAGGTATGTGTCAGTTCCAACTTGGGCCATCAACGCCCAAGTCTATGGCACTGGTGCTAATACTTATCAGTGGAATATTGTTGATAGGGATCAAAGTGCAGCATGTTAAAACAACCAAAACTTTTTACTTTCAAATACAAAAACTGAGAGTGTTCAAAAAGCAGATAATCCACACATTAATTTTCCTGTGATGCATGTTAAGCTTACTGGTCTATAATTGCTTTGATCTGCCCTGTCACCCTTTTTTATATAATGGGATGATATTTGCCATTTTCCAGTCCTTTGGAATCTCTCCAGTGCTCAGTGACTTCTTAAAAATATGTGTCAAGGGTTTATATATGTACTCACTAGCCTCCTTAATAACTCGAGGATAAATATTATCCGGTCCTGATGATTTGTTTGATTTCAGCTTATTTAATCTGAGCAGCACTTCTCCCTCTACAATTTCCAAATCCCTCAGTACCTCCTTAGTAGTTGCATTTACCTCTGGAAGGTTATCCACTTGCTCACTTGTGAATGCCTCAGAAAAATGTAAGTTTAGGGCATCTGCTATTTCATTGTCTGTGTCTTTTAATTCCCCTTTGCTATTTCTGATGCACTTGACCTCCTCTTGACTGTTCTTTTAATACTAAAACTGGTACTGGTACTATCTGAGTCAGTAACAAAAAATAGTATTTATGTTATATGTATTTATCTCGCATTCTGGAGTTTCCCAGATTTTTGGAATGCTATCTGGTTGTTTTCAAAATAAACCATGTTGGAATGTTTTGATTTTTGGAAATTCTGCTTCTCTGAATTTGTGTTTTTTTTTGTTTTGCTTCACCTTTTCATGATTTTACCCAACACTGTCACACACCCACCTACACGCACACACATATTCACACTGTATGCAAATGCTTCCTGTTGCAGGATACACTATGCCACACGTTTTCCTGGAGGCCCTTTATAAACTATACAGTATTAAGATTACATAATTTTGACTTTAAATAGGGAAGATCACAGTCATAAATGACAAAACATACACATTTTATTTTCAACATGAAACAGAGTGACACATAGAGAAATCTAGAGAATGGCTAACACTTTCTTAGAATTTTTAAAGCAAACTGTTTCAGAATTAATATTTTCAGGTATTTCATATTTAATCTTCTTTCTTTTGTGCAGTTTTTTTTTCAAACTGAAGGGCTCCAGTTTTGTTCTTAGAATAGCCTTAATTGTCTGGAGCGTTCACAAACCATCTTGTCGTTTTTTTCTTCACAGTATGAGTAACTTACTTTGACGCTTTTATTGAGTAAGATAAAAGGTTATAAGAAATAAGTCTTTATTCTTTTGATCAACTTTCTCACCACGCTGTAACTCTATTAAACAGACATTGTAATCTCTCTAGTTTCATTAACAAATTATTTCTGGTGATTAACTACAGGGCCTCCTAAATTCTAAGAATTATTTGTTAGGCTTTTAATTTTAGACACTTGTTCATGTTTTCAGAAGTGAGAACATGAAAATATCATTTTGGACTAATGTAAAAACATTCTTAGAATATGTAATATCCCAAGAATGTATGACACATATCACAATTAGATGTAATCAAAGATGCGAAAATCAAACTGTAGATAATGTGTGGTATTTGATACAATGTTATCTTGTCATAATGTCTCCTGTAAGTATTTAAGCAAAGCAACTTGCCAGTTAAGTGTACAGGCAGAAGATGTAAAGCTTGTACAGTATGTTTAATGCTTAGAATACAGTGAATCTCAAAGAAAGGTATGTCAATACATTTTATTAAAGTTACATTTAACATTTACTATGGGTAAGTGTGGATGTGCGAATAAGTGTGCCCAGCAATGGACTGTCACCCCATCCGGGTTTGGCTGCTACCTTGCACCTGAGGCTGCTGAGATTAGATTGAGCCCCATGACTCTGAAGGGGATTACACAATAATGGATGGATGGATCATTAGTGCTATTATTTACTTTCTGGTTTAGATGTTAATAATTTGTTTATTGTATAATATACAGTATGTCTGAAAGGATAACCTAATCCATATAAATTAGTACGTAAATATTGTAAAAGCTATATGGCATCCACTTTCACAAATACACAGTTAGCATTTTCTGCTAGAATTCCAGAATATTTAATTATGTTCATATCCAAGTGAGGCGTTTGTTTCTTTTTAAATCCAGAAAATGCATATTGCACAAGTTCAGATTCACAATTAAAAGAAAATCTTTAGTTTTGATAAAAAAGATTTTACTTTTAAGTCTGAATTATCTTTGAACATGTCAGCCTCAAGGAAGTGACTGTTGACCTATTTAACCCGTAAGGCAGATGGCAAAGCTAATGGATTGATTGAAAGAAACTTGAGCTTTTTTATCAGGTACAAGTGTTTTGTTTAATAATTGCTGAATTGCTATCCAGAAAAAATAATATTGTATGTCTAAATACAGGTCAACTAGGGGTGTTCAGAAAATGTTTGGTTTTAATATTGTATTAGTAGTTGTTGATTTAATATTAGAATGTGTAATTGAAGTCATGCTTGTCATTATATTTATCAAATTTTACTTCTATCTGTGATCAAAGAGATTTTACTGTACATGGTGCACTTTGTATTGAATGATAAACAGTTTCGGACAGGCAGAATAAAAATGCAAAGCCATTTCATAAATGTGTTTTTCTCACATCCTTTTAAAATGTTTTTCATTAGTGCAACGACTAATAATACTGATAAATCCTATTTTATTTAATTAACTTATTTTAAAATATGTTAATTGCATATGTCATTAGAATTATTTTAAAATAATCTACTTATAAATACTATTATATTCTGTGATAGTTGATTGTCCTTGCATGCAATACACATCTAATCAAACGTATTGATTTTGGACATACATTTATTAAACATAACACTTGCTGATTTCAGTGCTTTTGTTTAAATGTTAATTTTCCTTTTGGGAATAAAAAGTCAGAAATAACATACACCATTTCACTCACTACTTTCATCTACCAGTTATTTCATAAAATTAATTATTAACTTAGGCTATTTAAAAAACTAAAATGATAAAATCAGTACTAAATATACAGTATGTTAACGGCTGTAAAGAGAAAATGCATATTAGTACATTTAATTACAGTATATAACACAGAAATTGTCAATTTAAAAATAATTTAAGTCAGTTCAACTATGTTTGACAATGTCTCTCTGATATGAAAATGTTACAGCTTGTGGCAAATGGCGGGTGGAGGACCTGTGTAATTGCTGTCTTGATGTTAATCGCAAACTGCTTAACATTTTAACAAGGGAACACTAAGGAGAAACCAGCAAAACTCTAAGTAAGTGAATCTACCATACGAGTGCTTCTCCCAATCATTTCCTGAGCTCACTTAGTCCAGTACATGCACCAGTTCAATATATTATTTAATAATCTCCCAATAAACCGATACTGTTCAATAAATACATTATAAAGATAAAAGATACTTACAGATTGAAGTTTGCTTCCATCACAGCTGTAATTGACACAGGCAGTTAACATATTTTAAAAGTAGATATGTTATATGCAGTGTTTTAGGCATAATTGTATTGTATTTAACAAAGGAGTCAAAATAAACTGTTGGAAACATACTAAATGGTTCTGCATTGATATGCCTTTCTCAAATTGAAGTGGTGTTGCAGAGTTTGCTTTCAATTTTTTATTTGTCTCCACTTTTTTGAAAAAATGTATTCTGTGTAAAATTGTGCTTTTTTTCATAGTTTGGGGATTTTTTTTTTATTAAAGTGACTATATGACACTGAAGCTAGCTTATTGAAAAAGCTAATATTTTTTTGCAATAATCTGTCATGAAATAATTTCAAATAGTTTAAACGAATGATTTATTATTTTTGTTTAAAAAATAAATATTACAAAATAAACAATATAAATTAGCAAATTATAATAAATATGGTTTGTCTAATTAATAGATTCGTGTTTGAGTAATGGATATTTATTTTACTTCATGCATAAAAACTTTCAACTTTTATTATTATTTTTTGTTCCAAACTTTTATGAGTATGGAAAGAAAAACACCTGAAACAGTAATATGGAAAGTATCAAGTGCAAGATAATAAAAGTCTGCAGAGTTGTTTAAAATAATTGTTGACCAGAAGCAAAGGCAAAAAATACATGCCTTTCTCTTTATTTTGTATGCGTATTATGTACTGTGTACTCTGTAATACTCAGACCATCACACTTTATCCTAGCATGCCTTCCTTATTTACTTATGCCTACTGCCTCCTCATGTAAACTATGTGAACTGTCAAATAAAGACCTTTAGACTCTGTTAAGGGTCATACACCAAGTCTGTGCCATCATTTAGCATATTGTACCTGTTAAAATGTGCTGCTGCCCAGAATTGTTATCCTGGGTCTATTACTAAAAAAATACAAAGTAATGAATGTTAAATGTTTTCAGCATTTGGACAACTGGGATTGCTTCACCCTTGTGTTAATTTTAGGGCAGCTCAGGTCATATGTTCCATAAACATTAGATCACTCAGTAAATCAACTTCTAGAAAGAATTTCTGTTGTTCCTTGAGATGAAGTCATTTTCCTTGTGTTCCATATCTGATTTTACTTTATTTAGATATGTACATCCTCCTTTGCACTCAGACTGGCCCTGAGATGACTATATGAATAAAGTCTACATTTAGAAATGTGAAAGTTCCAGTGTGGATCCTTCTAGTGCATCACGGCAATTTAGCTGCTTCAATATTTCAACATTTTAGCTATACGACAGCAGTATTAAAATTCAGCATGCACTGCAGCCGTAAGCTTAGCCATGTATGGAGTAGGTTGAAATATATTCTTTTGAATATATGAGATTTAATAATGTTTCTGTCATCAGATTTGACATTCTGTATTTCACCATGACCTCGTTTTGCTTTTGAATAACCCCAACACATTTTAGAAAATGTCCTGAAGATTTAAACAAAAGTGTGTGTAGGCCTTGGAAGGCGGCTAAGCCGTGTGTTACATTCATTACCGTATGTATTATGAAATTGTCATCTTAACAGCTGGTTATTCACATCTGACTAGTAAAAGAGGTACAGTATGTGAGCTGATTCTAGTTTGCAAAAATCCCCTTTACAATTCTGCAAGCTCTTTGTCCTCGTGGCTAATCAAGAGCTTGGCAATATGCCTAGGAGTTTACTATATTTAGTTAATCTGCATTTCTTCTAATAGTTTCATTCAGACAAGCAGATTTCACCTGCATGTCCACAAGATGTTTTAATGGAGGAACAGAAAAAATATATGAGGTTATACACAACCGAATCAAGACTACAATTCTCACCATTACTGGTGTGGAAATGGTAAGTCTGAAGATTATTGAGTACAATAACACATTAGGTTATGGAAATCTGCAATTTGCATACCAACAATATAGTATTATAAATGGAATGGAACAATGACTTTGGGTTTTTCCTTTCATGTTTCAAACTTACAAAGGTGAAGTACATTTGGGTGGTAATTGGTCCAACAGAGCAGCCTAATCTAACATTTTCAAAAGTAAGCTAAATTGATGCTCACTTACTGCAAAGACAGAAATGAAGTAAGAATGTTTGGAGAAAAATGAGCTAAACATATCATCAATGTCTTGGAAAAAAATAAATGAAATTTTTTTTAAAGTATTCATCAAAACAATTCTATAACGAACTTGCTTAGTTTAATTTCAAAGCCCCTCTGTCATGAAGCTTATTCTAGCAGCAAGGGACAACCCTGGGTGAGTTGCCAGTGTACTGCAAGGCACAGTTTTGCAAATAACCCCATTTTATCCACTTTGGGGTTGTCAATCAATCCAATACTCATATCTTTTGAATGATGGAAGAAAACAAGAAAACAAAACAAAAACAAAAAACAGTACTTATTCTGGAAGAATATGAAACTCCACACTGAACATGACAAAACTGGTATTTGAACCTCATCTTTTGGAGCCACAATACCACCCATTAATTAAAATATCCTACCATTGTGTATTATTTGGCAATCTGTAACAATCACTAGTAACTGTTACCAGATCACTTAATCCCAGGAAAGTGAAAAATTTATTTTCTTCTTGTTTTTATTACTGGAGTATTAGCAGAGTACATAATTCAGACACATTGTTCTTTTTTTTAATGTCTTTTATTGCCAATTGGGTAATCTTGTGAAGTGCACAGAGTTGAACTGCAGTGTGTTATAACATTGGTGGCTGTGTGAGGTAAGGTGTAAGACTTTTTAAAACTAAACATATTGAAAGTGGTGCAGTACTTACTTTAATTTACTTCTTAAAATATTGTATATATGCTGATTTTAAACATGCCATTTCTATCCATCTTTCATTTTCATTCCCTTGTATTCCTTTCAGGGTCTTTGGAAGACAGACCTTAGTATCACATCAGCAAAGTAGCTTGTGAAAGTCAGCCTGAGTAAATTGTAAATATTAAGATCGGCGAATATATTTTATCACATTTTGTTTTAAAGAGAATGGCATATTTCTTATATCTCTTCTTAATTTAACATGGAATGTAACAATACTTTGGGAACAAAAGTGTTTTATTTTCATTAAAAGTTTTTATTATTTATTTAATTTGTTCTTGGTATTTTCTTTGACTTGCCTGTATGCTTTACTTTAGCACACAAGCATTTTTAATAAAATGCTATCCACAAGTCTGAGATGACTATTAATTATGAAACTAAAAGTTATTGCTGACCTTTTGTGGGATGGAGGTGAGTTTTTCATACTTTGTGTAAACTACTTACAGGACACATTTTACACTATTCTATTAAAAGTATGTTACAATATGTCAAACTATTACAACAGCTGTCAAGGCACTACGTTACTTTAACGCATTAACCGTACATATCAAAAAATAATAACTGTATCCTCAGTGAATATCTATTGCTTTTGTTTGTATTTGTTTTAAATGTTCGTTCATTTTGCCATTCGTTTTCTGAACTAGCCTAGTCCAGGACATGTGTGTTTCAGATATATTTTTATGTTTTTTCCATTTTTTTTTTTTAAGTTCAGCTTTAGCGTTAATGTTTCCTGTTTTCTTTCCTTCCCACTCACATGTTTTTTACTCTGTAAGGAAAAACTTACACTTTGCATAAAAATATAATTTTTGTAATAGCTACCAGTAAATAAAAAGCCTGCATGTATCTTGTAACAAAAGAGTGTTTCTAAATAAAACATGTTACATGTATTAATTTCTTAAAATAATTTGTGGATGTAACTTACATGAACTGCATTGAAAAACTTTGTAAGTTTAAAGAAAAAGTCTATCTGGATAACATCAGCTCTTCTTTTATACAATAACCTTTCTTAAAATTACAAGGTATACCCATAACTTTTCACTTTACGTCATCATGAAGTTTCCTTTGACACGGCAGTGAGATATGATGAGATATGACTTCGTACAAACCTTCAGCTATCTGCTTGTTTTATCAGGATATTGTACTTTTGTGTAATGAAAGCACAGCTTGTATTATGAAAACATTGACTGATAAAAGATGAATGGATGAAAACAACCTTCAAAGAAAGTCCAAACAGGAGCACATCAATTAAAAATGTCTATGTGCAGAAAAAAACTTTACCACTAAAAATTCATTTTCGGAATTGGGTCGGAATTGGGTCATAATAATTGCAATTGCTGGAAGTGTTCATCCACAGCATGAGAAAAATATGTCCTGCCAATACCATTATCATTGCTTTTTCCAAATAGTTTGTTTAAACTAGATATGTCAAACACACTTAGCAAGCAGTATTATTTCAACCCGAATTTTCCTTTACAGGGTTACAGCAAGCCAAAGCCTGTTCCTGCAGTTTGATGCTTAGGGAGCCATTTCTGGACGGGATGCTAATCTGCCTGAGGGTTGAAACAATCACACTCCCTCACTCATTTATATGGTGCCAACTTAGAGCCATTCGACTGCTTTATATATCATTTAAGCTGTTGCTAACCCTTTTTTATGTAGGATATGACACTTTATTAAGTGAAGTGTTTCAGGCTGGAATTTGAAAAAAGAAAAACATTAACTATATAAAAATCCTATTTTATAGAATAAACCACTCTGCTGGTGATTCTGCTACATTTTTGCTGCTGTAGCTTATATGATTTTTGACAGCATATGTTACCACATACACAGACTCACACACAGATGAAAAAGTGCACCGTGTTTAAAAATGTTTGCAGATACACACAGAAAATAGAAAAGTGGTTTTGTTAATGGAATATATAGATAGTGATCATTGCTGATGAAGAGAAGTGATAATAGTTTGAAGATATTGATTGCGGTACAGGCTGCTGCATTTGGTGGAGCATTAAAGTCAAACTTCATTCTGCAAAATTGAAACCTTGTAGCTGAGGCATTCTAAACTCTTTATTTGCAACCTTGCCCTCCACTCATTTTTTTTTTCTTTTTTAAACAAATCAGATAAGAATGTCTTTCACTTTTTCCTTTTTTAAGTATCAACATGCTTGTAATAGTTTAATCTTCTTAAGCCATGCATATAGGCAATTGCTGACTTTTAATGAGAAAGATTTTCCTTGTAATGTTGTGTAAGTTAATTATGTTTAATTAAAATGCATATAGCTAATATTGAAATGAGGATAATGAGATAAGAATTGACCGAATTATGAAAGACATTACAAACAAAGAACATGATTAGTTTTAGTTAAAGAATCATTAAACATCAAAAAGTAATGTAGTGTATTTGGGGAAAAAGATTACCCAGATCAAATGCATAGGGCAACGTGTGCTACATATATTGTGTTCATAAACGAAATGAACATGTATACTTTGTCTTTGCTGTGGTTCCTAACCTATATTTTGCTTATTTTGATGGATTATGTGGAGCTAAATGGTAAATTACAGTGTATCATAATAGTACTAAACTAAAAAATGACAAACTTATTATGGTACCAACAGGAGATCACCTCCACGTCTTAGTGCCATTGCAGAACAAAGTGCAGTCACTTGTGATGTGGTTTAATGTTTATAGAACTGTGGTATTTGATTGATCATTAATAGGTTAGTGTCTCAGATCAATATGATAACATTTTCTTGCTTCAAAGGAACACATGGAAAAAATATCTCAGTACTAATTAGAATGGTGCTAGCAGCCTTCATTTGGAGAATGCGACTTTAGAAAAATACTAAACAATATATGCAAAGTACAGTATAGCTCAGAAGGAAAATGTGCAAATTAGGAATTCATAATATTTATTTTATATCTTAAAGTTCTGTAATATAATAAATAAACATTTTGTTGGTGCCACAGTGGATGGTACAAATGATGATGTCTGGGTCCATTTTCCAACCAAAACAAAGTCTCTGTCCATATTAGTTTTCTTTGGGTACGCTCATATTCTAAATATTTGGTTAATTGGATGCTGTCCCAATATGAGTGTGGGTGTCACATGAATGTGCCAAGTTTTTGACTAGTATAAGTCTAGGGTTCCTTCCTTCCTTGTACGAGATGCTGCCTGGATAGGCTTTAAGTCCCCAAAACCCAAAACCTTCTTATGTAATTATCATCTTCAGAAAATGGATAGTTGAGTGATGGACTACAGTTGACTCATATAAGAATGGTATGCTTGGTACAGTTCCAATAAATTAACCAATGTGACCAAGGAACAGATTGAGGCCAACAAAAAATGAATGTTGTAGCATCAACATGGCTACCTCTTTTAATAAGCTCATAAATAGCTTCTAAGATATAAAGAAATATAAAGAAAGCAGTGCCAAGGGCAGAAAACAGGAGGTCTCTTAGTAGGTTAATCTTGAGTTTGGTAGTATCAATGGAGGCTCTGTCCACTATGATGCGGGGTCCAAACTAATGCCATCTTCTAGGGGAATTCCTGATTTTATAGAGACTGATGCAGTAAGGGCATGGCCAATTCCTGGTGGTGTGGGTGAGGCGAGGTATCCTTATCAGTCTTCTTGTCTGGAACTGCGGTATATAGAGAAGATTCCATTAGCAGCACCCCCTCTCATCTCAGAGTGGCTTTGCTCATCTCAACCCATCCAGAACAATGGTGCTCAAGTACAAATGCATGACACTACATATGACCATTTTATTTTTTATCTGAAGCATAAACAACATACACATTTTGAAAATCATAAAAATATAACATTTTTATTCAACATTTTTAATGTTTTAATGGGCACAGTGCTGAACTTTGCTACCCTGCAACTTCAAGTGTGATGGTGTGGGTTAGCTCCAGCTCCCAATTCCGTTCTGGGAGCCTCTTGAACCCGACACCATCGAAAGTCATGACCAGATGAGTTGGGACATGTGGATACTCACACAAAGCAAGGGGATAGTGAAAAAGTGCAAAAGTACTTTTATTAAAAATCAAGTCCAAAACAAACTGTGCCAATAGTAATCCACAATACATAATCCAATAAAATGAAGGTGCCAGTAGCAATTAAAAACTTGTAATAAATAAATCCATTAAAAACAGAGATTAAAACACACAGTCATCAGGTCCTAATGTTCATTTAACTGCAGGATGGTCCCAGCTCACCTCCTTCTTCGTCTCCCCAGCTTTCCCATGGCTCGCACAGGTGGTGGAGATGTTACGAGCTGCAGTCTTCATCACCTGACTCCTGTCTAAGCTGCCCACTTGGCCATCCAGAATTGATCCTCCTCTGGTCATCCTTCACGCACCCAAAGTTGTACCTCAGATCCCTGAGGAGGACATCTCCATGCTTGTTCCCACTCCACTTAGTTAGTCAGTGGACGAACTTGCCCCTGGAATGCCAATCCTAAACTCCTTCTCGAGGCCCATGATTGCACTGCCTTTCCTCCCTAGGTGGCTGGACTGCTCAAATAAGTCTTCACTTTTTTTTTGCTCTTGATTATCCCTTTAACCTTCAATGTAGTTTTCTTATGACATGTTCCTTCCTCTCTCCTCCCCCTCTGACCCGTGCAGGCTCTTTTTAAATCTGTAATCTAATTGGGCACAGGTCCGAGGAGCTGCTCCCTCCTCAGCAGGATGGAGGCTCCTGATTTACCCGCCTGCTTCTGCTCATGAATGTGGTGCGGACAGCCAGTGCTTCTGCTAACCACAGAGTGAAACGCACTTAAGCACCCTCAAGCCACAGAGGGCAATTATTTAGAATCGGCAATTCATTGATATTCATCTTCCCAATTTATTATGGTCCTATAACACATTTCCAGTTTACATAGAAAGTCCCTAAGCTGGCTTGAACATCTCCAAGTATGATAAGCTTGTTACTAGCTGGGATGGCTTTAACAAGAGAGTACAAGTTCTCATTCTATGTCTCAATGTCATGGTTGCTGCTGGTTAGAGTAGACACTGATGATGGTTATGTGTCGGGATTTCCTGAGAGTGAAGTGCAACTGCATAAGGCACTCATTTTTCCCGGTTAAAAGATTTAGGAGTTGACACATGATTGCTTTATGGATGGCAAAACCAAGGCCATGTATCCTAGCATTGTTTACTGCTTTGTCCTTCCATCAGAATGTGTACCCTGGCTGTGGTTCACAATGGATCTACAAGTCTTGTCTCACTCCGTATCAATCCAGTTCAACTGGTAATAAGGGAAGTCCCACTTTGGGGTTATTTCAAGTTACCTCAGTCTAATAGTCTGCATACATTCCACAAATGTAAAATACGTTGCCTTTTCTTTCAAACAAAGAATTGGGTTAAGTTACAATGTTTAGACAATGTTTAGGACATGTTTTTAGTCCCCTCACTTGACTAGCATGAGCAGTGCTAGGCTTTAAAAAGGATGTTCAGCTGTTTGGGATACTGTCGAACTCCACTGCTGCCTTGGACCAAGAGCGACCATTGTTCCCCAGGCCACCTATGTTCAGGGTTAGAACGACTGACAATATTAAGCACTACCTGTTACTTTGCCCCTATCCTGACATCCCAGAACCTAAGGAAGGTTGGCACAAAGGCCTGTGCTTGTGTAGAGAAAATTGTTGCACTGAGGGAGTTCCATTATTTTGGCCATAGAACCCAGAATACTTTGGCACAATTGAAGAGCAGTTAGGATCAAGTTACTGGGAGCTCGGTGAACTTATGGCTTGGGGAAAGACGCTGTTCCTGAACCAGGTGGAGTGAATGGTAAGTAGTGCATCACAGATGACAGAAGAGATAAAGTGGATGAGCTGGATGGCTGTCATCAGAGATGATTGATTCTGGTCTCCTCAGACATCTAGTTGAGTAGATGGTTTGAAGCTGTAACGGGTCAGCCCCAATGATTTTAGAATCTGTATGGATAGTCCTTTGGAGGAGTCTGCAATCCTGGAAAGTCAGGCTACCAAACCACCCCATGGTGCATCCGGTCAGGTTACTTTCAATAGTGCAGCAGTAAACAATCACTAGTGTTTTGGCTCCCACCCAAAAACTCTTTATCCTCCCCAAGAAAAAAAATTTTCCTAAGCCTTTTTGAGGATGCAGGTGGTTTTGACTGACCACAAAAGGTAGTCAGTAATCTGTACACCCAGGAACCTGAATCTGCTACATGTCTGGCTTGGGAGGCTATTGATGAGGAGTGGAGCATGACTGTCTTTTGTTATTTTTGAAGTAAACAATGTCCTCCTTTGTTTTGTTGACATTCAAGAAGAGGTTGTTGTTATGGCACCATACAGCCAGGTCTTTTACCTCTCTCTTGTAGGCAGACTCATCATTTTCATTAATGAGTCCAATCACAGTGGTGTCTTCCAGAAGTCTGATAATGCTGTTGCCAACATGCTTTGCTACATAGTCATATGTAACTAGACTGTATAGTAGAGGGCTGAGGCAGCAGCCTTTCAGAGCGCTGATGTTGGTGAATAGTGTGGAGGAATTTTTTTGCCAATCCTCACTTACTGGGGTCTAAATGTCAGGAAGTCAAACACCCAGCAACAGAGGGAGCTGCTTAGACCAAGGTCTCTGAGCTAACATACCAGGCTGGAGGACACTATATTGTTGAAGTCAGAGCTATAGTCAATGAACATCATCCTGACATTGGTGTTGCTCTGTTCCAGATGTTTCAGGGCAATAATAGCGCTGGGCCATCCAATCCGATGAAAGGACCCCTCTACCCGACAATTCCTGTGAGCCTCCATCAGAGATGACTTTACCTTAGGCAGGCAAAACAACTTAGCAGGTATAACAGAGACCCAGACAGTTGTACAGTTGTATCAGCAGCTCTAGTCAGGATATGCTAAACTGAAATAGTGAGTCTTCAGCCAGGATTTGAAAGCTGAGACTGAAGGTGCATCTCTTATAGTAGCAGACAGACCATTCCACAGTTTAGGGGCCCTGTAACTAAAAGCTCAACCTCCCACTGTTATTTTATTAATCTTTGGAATCATAAGCAGACCGGCATCTTGAGATCTTAATGTGCGCTCTGGTTTGTAAGTAATGATGAGTTCAGACAAGTAAGCTGGACCTTGGCCATTTAATGCTTTATATGTTAAAAGGAGGATTTTGAAAACTGTCCTCAACTTAACCGGGAACCAGTGTAACGATTTAAGTACTGGAGCTATATGTTCGTATTTTCTTGTTCTTGTAATAATTCTTGCAGCAGCAGTGTGCAGGATGAGGGAGGTTTCATCATCCTCAGAATTGATGAGTACCTTGGCTGTAGTGAATAGCCAGGTCTTTTCACATGCTCAAGACTTGCCCTGTGCATTTCACTGGGCATTAATGTACTGTCTTCATGGCCGTTGAATGTTGTTGAATTTTTCTGTCAAATCAAACAGAACATACTTTACATGCTAGGGATGAGCAATGGGGTTGTATCTCCCCTGTGACCCTCACCTGGTTTAGCCAGACTGCCAAAGCCATTGCCAAGGATGTCGCCGCTACCATACACAAACATCTATAAGGAGCACAAGATGGGGACTAGTGGTTGGTCAGCCATTCGAGATGGATGTGGCAGCTGTCCCACCAGAGGTACTTCTCCTCCCTCACACCTAAATGCAACCTCAGTAGACTAGCAAGAGTGTATGAAAAATATTCATTATGTAGTATTTGCAATCATGCATTATTATTATAGCTGCCTTTATTTACACATGTAAATATTACTGTTATCTCCCCAATATCACACCTGTATAATATGACCCATCAATAAAACTATCAAACTAGAGTTTTCAAATGGATATAGCATCTCATTATGCACAGCTTTACAGAGGGAGACAGTTTCAGTCAGTTGCACACATCATTAAAGCACATAACAATCTGGAAAGAAATTGCATTGCAAGAATGCTTAAAACACTCAAAGTCAAAGTAAGATCTGTGTGCCATAAAACCAAACACAGCATTTTTATGTAGTGGGCAAACAGAGCTTCAAGTTTCTAGTAAATCTCAGTATAACCAATGGCTCTAATAATAATTCTTAACATAAACTGTACAATGATTTGAAGAATAGCAGGCTGTTTCAAAAATAAACAAAGACTGGTTTAAGACAGCACTAACTTTAGACATTTCTGTTGAGGCAGTACAAAATGTCAAGATTAAAAACAGGCAGAGATTATCCTTTTTTGAACAAAGCATGAGAAGATTCACCATAAAGTGTGTTGTACAGGATGAGGCTCAAATCAAAGTGATACCTTCTTTTTTCACATCCCTTTTCATTGTTGTATCAACAAAGCAAGCTGTGAATGATACTTGATGTACGTAGGCGAAAAAGGAAAAAACGGTTAAAAAACAGAGAATGAATGACTGGCCCCCTAAAAATTTAAATATGCATATTCTTACTAAGTATGTATATGACTGCCTTGATTAAATGTATAAACATCAAATGAAGTTATGGGGTGTAAGGGTGACACAGTAGTCTGTAATGCTGCCTTGCTTCTTAAGGAATCTTGGTTCAATGTCTAGTCCAGTCACTATCTACAGCAAGTGGAGTTTGGATATCCTCCAGAAACTTTTGTTTCCACTCATGCTAAGGACTGCATTTTCGTTAAACTGGCGAGCGTGCTCTATGATGGACACAACTAGGGTTGATTTGTTTTTTGCCCACAATGTTGCCACAACAGTCTCTGACTCTCCACAAGCATATATTTATGTATTTATGTTAAATCAGTATCTACATTATTCTTTGTGTGTTTAAACAAATCTGTATATATATAGGTTTACCAGTTCTGTATTTAGTAGTTAGTATAATGTATTCTTTTATTTTAACTGAGACATGTTCAGTGCATTTTGCTCCTGACCTCAGTGAAGAGTGCTATGCAAAAAGTTATAATTGTACAAGCCTGTTACAGAAAAAATGCCTTTAAAACTGAACGACTACAATGCAATTGGCTTGTATTTGAAATCAACTGAATATAATATAAATATAAAATAAGTGCCTTCAAAGGTCATACAATTGGAACATGCTGTGAAAAGAAATCTATAGCCTCACTTTTAAACTCCACAGCAATAAACACATTTCCCACTTTTTTATTAAATAATAATGTGAAAAATTGTAATAATCGCATTGGGTTTTATATGTAAAACTCCAACAGAATATGTTAAAATATTTTAATAACACGTTCTGTAAAACAGTTAAGCAACTGTTAAAATTATTCAGTATGGTTAATTTTCCTCAGAATAATATTTGTGGGCTAGCCTGCATTATTGGTTGTTGAAATTAAGATATTTCAGAATCAAATAGTAAGCAGTAGTTATTACTTGAAATAAGTTATGTGTTAATTTAAAATAATGCTAAATTGTTTCTGATTTAAATGATGACTGCTTTCAATATCCATGTTTGCCGGCAGTGGATTGAATAACACTGCCAGTTTTAAAATGCAAAGTAAACCACAAAATTGCAATGAAGGCATTTGTAATTGTCTGAAACATATATGCTTGTGCTGAGCAGACTTATAGTTAACTGAGTTTAGGGAGACACTTGTTTGGTGTTCACTGTACTTCATACACTGTTATGGCACACTGTTTATCAGTGAAGAGTACTAATTTCATTTTTGAGTCTGGAAGTATTCTGGACTAGTTGAAATCAGATCTAGGCAGTAATGTTCCTGTAGTCCTGTTTATGAAATATTTCAGGCTAGACTGTAACATATAATTTTGCAATTAATTTACACAAGACATAATTATAGGCCTATAATCATAATTCAATTTTTAAAACATGAAAATAGATAATTTATAGTATTATGGCTTGAGGTACCAGTTTGTCAAGTGTAAGTTCATGTTTGTCATGTGTATATAGTAGATAGTGAACATGGTACATGGAAATTCTTACTTCTCGCATTTCCTCTCAGAACAGTTGAGTGTAATACATTACCAGCAAAGACACACACACACACAAAGTAGAAAAAAGTATGTGGTATGCATAGGGTGCAACAGCTATATACAATACAGTATATATATATATGTGTGTGTGTGTGCTGGAGCCAATCCCAGGTGCAAGGCAGGAACAAATCCCGGACAGGGTGCCAGCCCACCACAGGACACACACACACACACACACACCAACACACCAAGCACACCAAGCACACACTAGGAACAATTTAGGATATATATATATGGCGCAGTGGGTAGCGCTGCTGCCTCGCAGTTAGTAGACCTGGGTTCGCTTCCTGGGTTCTTCCTGCATGGAGTTTGAATGTTCTCCCCATGTCTCTGGGGGTTTCCTCTGGGTATTCCACAGTCCAAAGACATGCAGGTTAGGTGCATTGGTGATCCTAAATTGTCCCTAGTGTGTGCTTTGGTTTTGTGGGTGTGTGTGTGTGCATGCCCTGCGTTAGGCTGGCAACCTGCCTGGGGTTTGTTTCCTGCCTTGCACCCTGTGTTGGCTGGGATTGGCTCCAGCAGAGCTCTGTGACCCAGTAGTTAGGATATAGAAGGTTGGATGATAGATGGATGGATGTATATATATATATATATATATATATATATATATATATATATATATATTCAGGTAGTCCCCAGGTTAAGAACATCCGACCTACGACTTACGAACGGGGCCACAGCTGCAAGGCATGCACCTCAGTAACTGCCGGTCCGTTATCTTCGGCCTGGAGACACTGCAAGCGGTGGCTGGACGGAGGCTGGAGGGGAGCGATTTCGCTGCTCGTGCAGTGTAGTGTCCCTCGGGCAGCTACTGGCGGCAAGCGGTTCCACTGCCTGCCCACCACACACAGCTGCCCCATTCGTTCCCGGTGGGCGGCTGATAATGCTGCAAGCGGTGGTTGGACAGAGGCTGGAGGGGGACGATTTCGCTGCTCGTGCAGTGTAGTGTCGCTCGGCGGCAAGCGGTTTCACTGCCCACCCACCACACGGCTGCCCCATTTGTTCTCGGTAAGCGGCTAGTAATGCTGCAGGCCAGTTGTGGCTGAACGGAGGCCATTGAGGGTGAACAGGGCGCCGGGGGGTAGCAATGTAGTGTGCATCAGATGACTGCCTATTGAATGGGGGCGATTCACTACCCACCTTTGGCCGCACCGTGTTCGTTTTCAATGGGCGGACGCTGCAGGCAGCATACTGTAGTGGAGTTGACTGTGAGGTGGGCTGGTGATGAACCGCCCGTTGATGCCCCCATTCATTCTCCATAGCAAGCCTGCTTGTACTGTTACGCAAATAGCAGGAAGTTGTCTCTTGTCAATACATCAGACGTGTTGACGACTGGTGCCTTCCTGCTGTGATAGTGTGTACAGTGCTGTGCAGAAGAGCTCATCTTAATCTTTTGTCTTCACCCTTCAACATTGTCTCTGAAACACAAATCTGATGCAAGTGCTGGTGATACAGTAAAGAAGAGAAAAACCATCACCATTGAAAATAAAGTAGAAATAATAAAAAGGTCAGAGAGAGGTGAAACTCCATCATTCATTGGCAGAGGACTTGGTTACAGTCTGTCAGCAATAGCATTTATTAAATTTATGTACCTATGTACCTGTTCTGACTTATATACAAATTCAACTTAAGTACAAACCTACAGTCCCTATCTCATACGTAATCCGGGGACTGCCTGTATACATACATATATATATATACATACATACATACATATATATATATATATATATATATATATATATATATATATATATATATATGTATGTATATATATATAT
>JANRMT010062792.1:53466385-53520174 GCA_026402145.1 Polypterus bichir lapradei
ATATATATATATATATATATATATATATATATATACAGTAATCCCTCGCTATATCGCGCTTCGACTTTCGCGGATTCACTCTATCGCGGATTTTAAATGTAAGCATATCTAAATATATATCACGGATTTTTCGCTGGTTCACGGATTTCTGCGGACAATGGGTCATTTAATTTATGGTACACGCTTCCTCAGTTTGTTTGCCCAGTTGATTTCATACAAGGGACGCTATTGGCGGATGGCTTAGAAGCTACCCAGTCAGAGCATGTATTACATATTAACTAAAACTCCTCAATGATATAAGATATGCTTCCCCCGCGGTGCTTGATTGTTTGCTTTTCTATGTCTCTCTCACTCTCTCTGCCTGACGGAGGGGGTGTGAGCAGAGGGGCTGTTTGCACAGAGGATAGGGACGCTCCTCTTCGGCATACTTAAAAACCCAAAAGTACGTATTGATTTTCTGATTGTTTGCTTTAATCTCGCGCTCTCTCTCTCTCTCTGACGTTCTCTGCGCCTGACGGAGGGGGTATGAGCAGAGGGGCTGTTTGCACAGAGGCTGTTTGCTTAGAAGATAAAGATACAGACGCTCCTCTAAAAAATGCCGCTTTATCGCGGTGCAGCATACTTAAAAGCACAGAAGCACGTATTGATTTTTTGATTGTTTGCTTTTCTTAGCGAGCGCTCTCTCTCTCTCTCTGAAATTCTCTGCTCCTGATGCGCGCACTCTTTGGAAGGGTAGATATGTTTGCATTCTTTTAATTGTGAGAAAGAACTGCCATCTCTGTCTTGTCATGGAGCACAGTTTAAACTTTTGACTAAAGGGTGTTATTTCATGTCTAGAGGGCTCTAATAATGTTAACAGTGTGGGAGAGTTTATAAGGGCTTAAAATATATAAAAATAACCATACAAACATATGGTTTCTACTTCGCGGATTTTCATCTATCGCGGGGGGTTCTGGAACGCAACCCCCGCGATCGAGGAGGGATTACTGTATATATATATATATATATATATATATATATATATATATTGGCCATTTTTAACCCACTTATTCAGTTCAGACCACGATGAGCCAATACCTAGCCAGACAACGTTGAGCACAAAGCTAAAACCAATTTTATATGGAGTGGCACACAGGGCATACTCACATACACACCCATATTCTTTCATTCTGAGCCAATTTAAAGTTGGAATGAGGGAGAAAAGCTTGATCCCACAGTGGAAAATCCAGAGAGACAGTAAGAGAATGTGGAAACTTCACACAATCAGTAACCAGGATGTGATTCAAATGCATAACTCTGGGGGACCTGAACATGTTCAACAAATATTAAAAATCACTGTGCTAAAGCTGTTACAATTGCCCGAGTCTATAGAGAATGCAACATCTAGGGCACAGGTGGCAAACATGGATCCTGTTGGGCTGCAGCGTCTGCAGGTTTTCTGTCCAACTACTTTCTGAATTGTACTTATCAATTATTGTTGCTAGTATAAACTACTTCTTTTGCATTCATTTTAAGGGGTTGCTCTTTAAGATTCAGAAACCTTAATTGTTTCTGCCAAATAGTAATGAGATGCAAAAAGAGCCAACCGATAACCAGCTAACTTGATCCCATTTGTCCATATGTGTCCATTATAAATTACCTGTGTCAATTACATTTTTGAAATAGAATAATGAAGGTCTGAGAAATGTTCATTTGTTCTGGGCCACTAAACAAATTGATATTGTTCTCAGAAAACAAACTGAACAGTCTGGTGTGGCAGAATGAAAACACTTAGAAGCCATAGAATTAAATAACATTTCAATCAATACAGATAGAAATGGCTTCTAGTTTAGAAATTGATTGGCGATAGAAAAATGGAGATAGATTGAGATGTGATAGAAAAGAGTCAGCTTACTATTTATTATTTCTCTTTGTATCACATTATTGGTACTGGGCTGTTTAAAGAAAACAGGTATGGTTTATGACTCTTAAAATTCAAATTAATTAAAAGTTCAGGCAAAGGAAGGATATTCTCTCAGAAGCAGTAATTGGTTACTAATTAAAAGAGTGTTTGGAACACCCCTCTTCTAGAAGCTGCATGATTGTTCTGAGAAATTCTGAGTGGGACTAAGACCGTTGATAGGGTGTTAATATGCAGTCAGCATGCACACTACAAAGGGGCAGAAGGTCCTGTTACGTCAATCATCTCAGCCACATTCTTTATGCATACGGTAGTTCACCTGAATTAGATTCTGTCAAAATTGATTTTCCAGTAGTTTACACTCAGATTTTCCCATTGGTTCAATAAAGCGTAGTAACTTTAAATCATTCTGGTATAAATGACTGAGCGTGCTTTTGCTGGAATGGTACCCCTCTTAGGTTTGGTTCCTGCATTGCACCCAGTGCTGGTTGGAAGGGCTGTTTGATGACAATAAATGAGTTAAGAAAATGAGTAAATAATTATGAACAAAATACTTGGCATGGTATTTGGCATGATTATAATGAGTTTTTTTAAACACTTTTACCTGATCATATTGCTCTTAATCACCTTACTGTACAGATTATTGTGATACTTTTTGAAAAACTGTATTTTGTTATGTCAGGTTATTTAATGCAGTTTTTGGGTATATAGTCAGCTAGAAACTATGGGAAGCAGAAGCAAATACATGACTATACAGAGTACAGAAATGCTACAGCATCACACACTCCTAGAGCTATTGATGTTAGTAAATCAGTAATCATTGCACTGTTAGTGCATACCATTTATTAACAAATTTGTACTTTCCAGATTTTTACATCATTCTTCTACTGTATGTTTATTCACATCTTTAAGTGGTTTTAAAATAAAATTCCTTAATTTGGATTAGTAATTTTACAACACTATTACTAGCTAGTGCTCATTCTTTCTGATTAGTTTAATGAAAATCTTCAAAAGCACTGTGGACTGATCACTTAAGCCAGCCAGCTTACAAAACAAAATTAGTAATATTCTGGTGATTGGAGAGGAAAATATTATTAACTTAAAAAAATGAGCAACCTGTTCAGAAAAAATATGTGATTCTATGTATGAAAGAATGATGCATAGTGAAAATTCTTTTCTTCAACCACTTGAAAATTCATAGAAAACAGATTCCTAGTTTGTCATTTTATAAAAGCTATTCTTACTCATCACAGAATACCAGTGTGGTTGCAAGAGTTTGCAGTCACAGCACTACATGTCCCTGCCATTTACGAAGATTAACGATGTACAGTCCCCTCGTGCTTTTTTGCTTTTTTTGTTCTCTGTAAAAATTTGCCAGATTTACACATTTAAAAAGTATTCACATGGCTGAAGGAAGGAGGGGGAGAATCTGTATTGAGCAACCACATGTTATCTTTCCGGTGTTCAAAAAAAAAAAAAAAAAAAAAAAAAAAAAAACTGAACAGTTATTTATGTCATCTTTTCCTTAAGAAAGTTAAAAAGGGAAAGGCCATTTGGCTAACCTATTGCCACTCTCCTGACCTTTTCAAAGCCAAGACTAATGGCTTATTTATTCTACTTAGCTTTCCAAAAACCTTTCTGCAATGTGCTTGGGAAAGAACTAACTGTTTCAGCCATATCAACTGTTCAGTTTTATTCTGAACCACTCATGAGAAAACAAAATTACAATATTAAAGACCCCATCCTTAACTCCTACATTAAAACTATAGGGTGGGTATTAAGTAGAAGAGATTATAGGAGCATTTTATTAAAACTAGTTTTTAAGGTTAAATTTTAACTGTGATAATTCTTCACTGTTGGTGCACAAAGTGCAATATCCACATCAGTCTCACCTGTCTGTAAATAATCTTTTAATTCTTTTCTGTTGGCTGAAAAAAACCTAATATTTGGGAATCCACAATACCCTTACACTGCTGATGCCTCCAGCGTCAAAGCGTTTCAGAAAATTATATACAATTATTTTTAATTGCAGGCTGTCTAATGCATTTAGGAACCATTTCAAGGAAAAATGTCTGCTGTGAATTTGCACTTAATTAATTTTTAAAAAGAGTAACGGTTTACGAAAGTTGTCAAACTTTTGTACTATAAATTAAAATTCACTAATGGAGAGATAGTTAGATAGACAGACAGAGGATAGCACTTGTGAAATATATTACTGAAAATTTTCTTATAAAATGAAAGCAAATAAAATATCCACAGCAGCTGGGGTTCCCAAATTCAGTGCTAGAGGGCATCAGTGAGTTCAGGGTTTTGTTCCAGCCCTGTTTCTTATTTTGATGAAATGTATTGCTACTGAAGCACTTATAGCTCAAGTAATATTTCTGTGCTTCCTTTTAGTTAAGACTCAAAACCTATAATTTCTTTTTTTAGTTGTAAACAGCTCTATCCACTTTTTTAGTGTTCCATTTTTTTAAACCAGCTGCTAATTAACAATGAGATGTAAATTCTGAAGGAACAAGCAGCTCACAATCTACCCTTGTCTGGACCCGTTGACTAGTTTTCTGTCTGTTGTATCTGTTTTACTAAAATATTTGGAAAGAAATGGAAGAGAAATAAGCAAAAGGCAAAAATAATTGGAATGTTTTCATCTGAAAGGAAAATCAACCCTTGCACAAGATGCATTGCAACTACATGGGTCAATTATAAGGTGCTTACATATAAGGTGTGTATTTTCATGCATTAAAAAGCATTTGACAATCAAACAACAGCTTAAAGTAGACATTGATTTTAATAATCATTCACCAGAGCATGTTTCTGTGAATTGTGAAACACTAGTCAATAAAAAAGGCTACAAATACACTGGCCAGTTTAGAATCACCAATAAAGTTTCAAACTTTAAGATGGTGGGTGAAAATGAAACCAGGCAAATACCACACTGAAGTTCCCCAGCATGGCAAAAGAGCAATGTGCACAGGTGTCTATCTGCTTTGCATATATGGACACCATAACTGTCCCACTATTTTTCTTTGCAAAACATCTCCAGCTCTGTCAGGTTGCATGGAGATCATGAGTGAACCACCTTTTTCAAGTCCTGCTGCAAATTTGGACTTTGACTACTTTACAACATTCTCTTTGTTGTTTTTAAGCCTTTCCTGTGAAGCTTTGGCTTTGTGCTTGGGGTTTTTGTTTTGCTGGAAAACCAGTCTTCCATGGTAAAGGTTTTTTAGGCACTGCATTAGGTTTCCTTCCAGAATTTCCTGGTATAATTTTGCATTTTACCCTATAGACTCACATGCCTTCCACAGTATGCTACAGAGAATCATCCCCACAACATGATGCTGCTACCACCATGCTTCAAGGTGGAGGTGGTGAGTTTTGGATAACATCAAGTGTTTGTCTTAAACCAAACAAAGCTGTGACTGGTGTAGTGCTTGTGCAACAGTTGTTGTATGCATAGTCTTTTCAATCCCAGCCACTTTTGCTTGTATTTATGTCAAATTTACCTGGGGTCTCTTGGTGGTCTCACTCAATAGTCTTTTTAAAACATTAGTACAATCTAGATAAGAACAGGCCATTCAGCCCAACAAAGCTCACCAGTCCTATCCACATAATTCTTCTAAAAAAACAAAAATTCTAGTTTTGAAAGTCCCTAAAGCCTTACTGTCTACCACACTACTTGGTATCTTATTCCAAGTGCTCCAAGTGTCCCAACTGTGTCCCTGTGTTCTTGATGAACTCATTTTAAAATAACAGTCTCAAAGCACTGTACTAATTCCCTTCATAATTTTAAACACTTCAATCATGTCACCTCTTAATCTTCTTTTGTTTAAACTGAAAAGGCTCAGCTCTTTTAATTTTTCTTTTCTTTTAATTCTTTCTTTAATTATAATTCATCCCCTGTAGCCCTGGAATCAGCCTAATTGCTGTTCTCTGGACCTATTCTAGCGCTGCTATGTACTTTTTGTAGCCTGAAGACCAAAACTACACACAGTACTCCAGATAAGGCCTCACCAGTACATTATAAAACCTGAGCATAACCCCTTTGGACTGGTGCTCCACATATCGTGCTACATAACCTAACATTCTGTTAGCCTTCTTAATTGCTTCTGAACACTGTCGGAGTTAATAGCTTAGAGTCCACAATGACTCCTAAATCCTTCTCATAAGGTGTACTCTCGATTTTCAGAACTCTCATTGTGTATTCAAACCTAACATTTTGACTTCCTATGTGTAATACTTCACATTTACTGACATTAAATTGCATCTGCCACAAACATGCTCAAGCCTGTATGCTTTCCAAGTCCTTCTGTAATGATTTAACGGATTCCAAATTATTTGCCAATCCACTTATCATGGTATTATCTGCAAACTTAACCATCTTATTAGTTATATTCCTACTTAAATTATTTATATATACAGGGTGAGTCAAAATTATGTTAACACTAATGGATTATTTTTAATTCGACCACACCTTTCCAGGTCAATGGACAGGTCGTGTTGGACCATTGCCATGGCCTCCACACTCCCCTGATTTGACACCTTGTGATTTCTGGTTATGGGATATGGTAAAGAAGGGTGTGTATAGCAGGGAAGTTTGTAATACCAATGACCTGAAGGACAGAATATGGACTGTGGTATCATCTATTCCCTGTGAAATGTGTGTCAGGGTTTATATGGCACTGTTACTCATTGGTTTTTGTGTGTTGAACATGATGGTGAACAGGTTGAAACATTCCTGTAAATCATCTTGCACATATGAAGTATGTTTTGTTAATAAACTGTTTCCACTATTGAAATGTTAACATTATTTTGACCCTTCCTGTATTAAAAATAGCAGCAGTCCTAGCTCTGACCCCTGTGGAACACCATTCTTAACATCAGGCAACTCTGATAAGATTCCTCACACCATCTAAAAACATCACCCTGATCTCCCACTTCTTTTAGTTTGATGCCCAAAATCTCATGTGGCACCTTAACAAATACTTTCTGAAAGTCAAGATAAATAATATGATAAGCTCCACTTTGATCATATCATTTTGTTGCTTCCTCATAGAATTTCAGCATGTTAGTAAAACATAACCTCCCTCTTCTGAACCCATGTTGACTGTTCAGAAAAAACTGAACTTGCCATGTGCTGCTGAATTTTACCCTTAATAATTCCTTCCATTACTTTTCCTGTAATGCATGTTAAGCATACTGGCCTGACGTTTCTTGGATCTGCCTGGTCACCCTTTTTATATAATAGGATAATATTTGCCATTTTCCAGTCCTTCAGAATCTCCCGATTGCTCAGTGTCTTCCTAAAAATATGTCAAGGGTTTATGTATGTACTTGCTAGCCTCCTTTAGAACTCAAGGATAAATATTATTTGGTCCTGATGATTTGATTGATTTTAGCTTATTTAATCTGAACATTACTTCTTCCTCTACAATTTCCAAATCCTTCTGTACCTGCTTAGCAGTTCCGTTTACTGCTTGGAGGTTATCCACTTCCTCACTTGTTAAGACCTCAGTAAGATGCAAGTTTAGAGTGTCCGCTATTTCACTGTCTTTATCCCTGTCATTCCCCTTTACTATTTCTGATGCACTTCACCTCATTGACTGCTCTTTTACTACTAAAATACTAAAAAGAATCTCTTAAAGGTCCTCTTTCGCCTTATCTGTTATATTCTTCTCCAAATGACTTTTAGCCTCCCCAATATCCTTCTTGATGGTTACCCTCATGTTCTCAAACGCCCTACAATTCACTTTGGAGTTATTAGTCTTATATGCCTAACATAACTGTTTTTTCCTTTGCAGTTTCATTTTAACTTTTTATTAACCCACTGTGGAGTTTTTTTTTTTTTAATTTCCTATTAATTCCAAATTTAGGTATGCACCTGTTCTGCATTATATGTAATCATTTCTAAACCTGTTCCACTGCTCCTCGACTGTCAACACACTTAAAATGTTATCCCAGTCTATCCTCCTTAGACTTTGCCACAAAGTCTGCTCAAAATTTGCCCTGCGAAAGTCAAAATTAACAATTTTAGTCTTTGTATCTGCACTCTTACAAAACACTGAGAACTGTATTATATTATGGTCACTTGAACCTAGTTATCCTAGTGCCTCTACTGTACACCCTCAGTTCTATTCAGATTATTACAAAGTACTAAATCCAGTCAGGCTTCCCCTTACTTTGGTGCTTTAACATTCTCTGTGTTAAACAACAGTTACCAATTACTTCAAAAATCTCCTGCTCTTGTGCTTCGCTATTTGCAAGTTTAGCCCAGTTAATATTTGGGTAGTTAAAGTCCCAATGACTATAATATCCCCCTGTAAACTTGCCTTTTTAAATATTACTGAAAAGATATGTGTTGAAATTACTGTCTACTTTGGGTGGTCTATAACACACTCCTAAAATAAGGCTTCTTTCCCTAATGCTTTCCAGGCAAAGCCACATGTCTTTACTAAGATGGGGTTCATTGTCCAACTGAAGAGGACTCACATTTAAATTCTGTCTGATATATAAACAGCAATCCCACCCCCTTTTCTGTTCCGTCTGTCCTTCCTAAAAAATGTGTATCCCTCTATGTTACACTCATCCCCATCTTTGTTATTTGGCCAGGTTTCTTTTGTTGCTATAATGTCATAATTAAGCTCTGTTACATACAGCTTCAACTCACTTGCCTTATTTTTGATGCTTCTAGCATTAAGACAAGCTATTTTTAATGTGTTACTCCTTCTACATTTAAATGTTGGGTTACAATTTACATTACTATACATTTTTATTTCTACACCGTTGTTTGTTCCTCCATGTATAATTCTATACCTGGCCTATCCTAAACTCCCTGCTCCCCATTCTCTACTTTAAACAATCATTGACTAGCCTACTCATACCCCTCCCCAAAACACTGGTGCCCCTTCGGTTCAGATTTAACCGGTCGCAGCAGAACAGGTCCCATCTTTTCCAGAAGGAATCCCAATGCTCCATAAACCTATACCCTTCTACCCTGCACCAAGATTACAGCCATGTGTTAAGTCTTCTAATCTCCTCAGTCTTACCTGGACTGGTGCATGGCACAGGCAGAACTTCAGAGGAGACTGCCTTGTCAGTTTTGCTCCTCAACCTGGCACCTAACTATTTGAATTTGGATCAAAGAACTGACAGACTACCTTTATGTATATCATTTGCTCCAACATGGACAATGACAACTGGATCCACCCTCACTCTGGCCAAGAACCTATCCACCCTCCCAGGTAGGTCCTGTGCACCTGGAAGGCAACACACCGTACAAGACTGTCTCTGGAGCAAACCTGCATTTCAATCCCCCTAATGACTGAGTCCCAAACTATCACTACCTCTGGTTTTAAGGTGGCCTGTTGGGGTCATAATCCCTGCCTACCACCTCAGAATCATCAGAGACACTGTCCATCTCCGCAAGGAACTGAAAACAGACACTTCTAATTCTGGGGTTGATGCCCCTAGACAGTGTCCACCCTTTACCTTACACCTCCTTGTATTCCTTACATAAAAGCTTTCCATTTCCCACACTGTTTGTATTCCCCTGTACTAATGAAGCCTTACACTGTCGCCCACATAACTGTTCTACCTCTGAACTGGTAAGAACTGTTCAATCTAAAATAAATCCTTCTATATAAAAGCGGTCGGGATTGTCCTTCCGTCCCGTGAGTGCTACGCAGGCGCGGAGTTTCACACACGCCCCGTCCATTTTGCAATGCACGATGGGATTTGTAGTTTCGTTTTTTCCAGGTAAAAGATGATTTTCTACTCCAGACTGTGCGATATCTTCTTCTTCTTTCTTACTATGTAAAAGCGGTCGGGATTGTCCTTCCGTCCCGTGAGTGGAAAGCGTAGCGGTATTCCGCTTATCACAGACTTACTACTTGCGCTTGCGGTACGAAGCGACATGATGTGAGCAGAGTGCTGGTGCTCCCATCGTTCCCTTGCTTTTGTGCGCGATGCGCTGGAAAAATAGACAAAATTATGTCTCTGGAAATAATTAATGTTGATGGAGTACAAATGCCTCACCGCGTAGTAAATATCAGGGGGGTTCAAAAGGGCGACCTCAATATAGAAAAAAAGTTTAAATTTCATCACAAAAATAACAGAAGCTACGAGTATTAAAGTAATACCGCTCAAATGCAATATAACCAAATTAATGAGTTTGTATAAAATATCAAATTGATCTACATATTGAATTGCCTTAAGTGGTCAACTTAAAAGTCGGTCGCCTTGAAAGGCGGGTCAGCCTAGTAAATAAATAAAACTTGCTTAGTTCATATCTACAGATAGTTATTTTGTTACTATTGTATCTGCTCCTACAGCCCCTTGTGCCTGATCAGCGTCTTAACACTGGCCACTTACCTGTGCACTTCCAAACACCCAGCTTCTTTTGCTCCTTCTAAAAAAAAAACAAAAAAACCTTCTAAAGGGAAAAAAAGCTTTAAAAATTTCCACACAGTTTCTTAGAGACAACCAAAACCCAAGTTTATAGGTGCAAAATGTATTTTTTAGTAACTCTCACACCACAGAAAACACCAAAAACTCTCAGCAGCCTCTCTCGTTTGCAAACTTGACATCAGCACGTCAGTCTTCTAGCAAGATACTCAGTTTTTGAGGACAGCCTGCTCTAAGTAGATTTAGAGTTGGGCTATACTCTTTCCATTCCTTAATGACAGATTTAACTATACTGGAGGTATATTCACTGACTTTGATATTTTATTATGCCCTTCATCGGATGTTTTCACTGAGTTTCTTGGAGTGTTCTTTACCTTCATTGTTTAGATTAGACCAGTAAACTGACTCAAACGTTGGGCCTTCCAAATACTGTAAAGGTGCATTTATACTACAATCAATTGAAATCCTTGACAACAGACAAGTGACCTGTATTGAACTAATTTTGAGACTTCTAAAATCAACTGGTTGCATAAGAGATGATTTAGGTGTGTCATACTAAAGGAGGTGAATACTTACTTACTTAATATTTGTAACTCATTCAGATCACTTTGTAGATAACTGTTTTCACTTTAACATTAAAGATTCTTTTCCTGTTCGTCAGTGTCAAAAAAGCCAAATTAAATACTCTGTAATTCAATATTATATAACAATAAAATGTGAAAACTTTCAAGGGGATGAATATAGACACTGTGTGTAGGACCACTGGTTATAAGCAGTCAGGTAAATGAATGGTATAAAGCAACCCAGGTAAATGGGTTAAACAATTAAACATCCCCCATCCCCTCAATGCTGGCTTAGTGCTGCATGTCACTCTTCTTGCTCCTCTAAAATATACTTCATAGCACAGTATAGGGTTAAAATAATAAGATCATACAACTTTTATGTTCAGTTACACCTGCTACTTCTTAGCAGAAGAGAGTGGAAGTGGAAGACTTAATATGAGGTAATTGTTCACAAATACTAATAGTTTGCAGTGGTTCAGCATGTTAAGCTACTAAATATAATATTACTAAAGGTTCTTGTAAGATGATTTTTTACTTTAAATAAAATAATGCATAATTTTTGCATTGTGTTATTACAGATAGGTATGAATTATTTCATTTGAACAAGATGAAACATCATAGTAGCAAAACAGATGACTTTTGGAATGATTAGAATTTACTGTGATTTTCAGGCTGATAAATATTTTATCCAATTGGGCTGAATCAGGCGACATCCTCAAAACATCTAATCATGGAAACCGGTTATCTTAAGATATCTCAAGCAGAATATTCTATTGGGCACATGTTGTCAATTTGTATTGATAAAGATGTGTATGGTGCACAATTTTCTGCTAATTTTCACTATGTGTAACCCTTTGCTCCTCATCCTAGAACACATTTTCAAAGATATAGAAGACCCTCACATACTGTCCATTATTGTTGATGAGACTTTATACAAGCAAGACAGCATGCCCTGATGGAATTGACTTTAAGGAGTTTTAGGTGTGTTAGCCAATTTTGTGCAGTTTTGTGACCATATTTAATCATGGTATCAAGCTAGAAAGGTACAACTTACGAGAAAGAAATTCTGTTTGATTAGAGTGGCACAGAAAGGTGACTGGTGAACTGAATTTCTATAGATCTATAACCTTAACCTATCATAGAAATCTTGTAAAGACATGAACTCAGCCACCTCAGACCCCAGGTGAAAACAGAGCTGGACCCCCTGCAAAAGGATCATCAGTCACGTATATGAGTGAACAGCATCACTATCAATCTGATTTAAAGAGCCTAGTGTTATGTTTGTAGGGAAGGCAAACATTTTAGAATGACATTTTTTCACTTTAAGCTTAAACAATTTCCAGTCCTTATTTCTGGGAGATAAGCGAAGTCTAACCATTTAATTGTCCATTAAACATTAAGTTCTATTAAAATCAGGTATTCGTGTTATCTGTTTGCTTGTGATTGATTTTTGTAAGACATAATATTTTCAAACACACTTATCCAATGCAGGGTTATTGAGTGGACCCAATCCTAGACGAACTAGGCAGAAGACTAGCAAAAGCTCTGGACAACACAGGGCCCAGTCATGCATTTACAGTACAATCACATTTACACAGGTCAAATTTGAAATTACTAATCAGCCAAATTATTGTGTGCTTGGGGGTGAGGGATGAACTCCAGAGTTCTTGAAGAAACAGGAAATTATAATAATAATAATACATTTTATTTATATAGTGTGCAAGGTTTTTAAACTCTTTTGGGACTCCCCACAATGGGACAACACGCCAAAGAGCCGCCAGCTCGATTGCTGTGTCTGTGGAAGATAGCGTATCAGTTGCCAGGGAAGGGTCCCAGCACTGTAGTGGTTCGCAGGAAGAGCAAATCCAAGCCAATCGCGTTCACGCTATAAGTGCCTGTCGTCGATGGGTGATGTAAGGAACATTATAAATGCAGGGAACAGTATTACTTGGCCACGATCCTGCCTGATTGCTGTGTCTTTGTATAGAAGAGTAGTAGCATAGCTACAATAAATAACCATGCTGTTCCTGTTTTCAAGTTGAATAAACACCCGGAAGTGCTGCCAGAAGAAGGTCAACAAGCACCTGGAGCACTTCCGGGTGCCTTATAAAAGGAGCCAGCAGCCACTACTCAGGGAGCTAGAGTCAGATGCGAGAAGACGAAGCTGTGGACAAAGGAGTGGAGATGAAGAGACAGAAAATAAAGAGAGAAGGAAGAGAATTTAGTGCTGCTCTGTGCTTGTGACTGTGCTGTACATGTGGGAAACGCAAAAAAGAAAAGAATAAAAGCGTGCATGTTGCACTTGTGTCCTCCCTCCACAAGCTACACACTACCAATAAACAAAAATAAAAATAAAAATGTATCATGCATACAAGAGTAGCAATTCAAAAGCAAAATAAGAGATAAGAATTTGCAAGGGAAACAGTTTGATAAACCAGTAAAAACTAACGTTCAAGGTTTCTTCATGTTTACACAAGAAAATGAAAATTTTCCTTCTCAATTGCATCTAATAACAAGACATAAAGAAATAAAATAAACCAAATAGATCAATACAGGTTAAGGTAAGGCAATCTGATAGTGCAAAAATGGTTACTGAATACATATCAAACCTTAATATTCCTTATTAAAAAACATATGGCACAAGGAAAAAAAAGGAATTTCTAGAGTGACTTGTGTGGGTTTTCAACTTGACTATCCATCCTGATTTACTGAAGTTCTTAATGTAATGGATGTCTGTCATCAATTGAGATGAGTTCCAGTTTCTTTAGCATTGACCTCTGACACACACTTACCAAATCATCTGCATCAGCCCCAATAACTTTAGCTGCATGCTTAGTAGTCTGCTGGAGCTTTTTTAAATTCTGGTTTGTCAGACCACTAAACCAGGCAATGAAACTGAAAGTGATAACAGACTAAATCATACTGTAATAAAAGGACAACATGAGGTCCTTGTCTACTTTAAATAGGTTGAGTTTACAGAGGAGAAATAAGAGCTGATTGCATTTAGAAAATATTTTTTGTGTATCTGCATTCCAGTTAAGATTATTACTTGCCCTTTATCAATCTGTCTAATAATAATGGAAAGATCATGTTTAAGTGTGTGTAAGGCTCTACCTCACATGAGAAAATATTATAAAAGGAATGCCTCACACTATTATTCTCAATAATCACTATATCCCTAGTCAACAAATGACAAAAATTATCAACAGCAGGATGAGGAGAATCCAGGGTGTAAAGGCTGATTTAATGGGTAATGGGGAGGATGTAGAAATCACACTGTTCTTAAAGTAGAGATTTTGGGAATTTAGATAATACTCAAATACTGTATCTAGCATCAATCAAATGGAATTTATGCTTCATATTATGCATATTAATTCAGAAACATAATCTCTTTTTCTCAAAAATGATAAACAGTTCTGAAAACATGTACACTCAATTCTTGTTATCTGTGGGGGTTACATTCCTGAAATCCCTGTAGATATGAAAAATTTGGATACTGATTTTATGAGAAAATAGGGTTATATTCTAGTGAGGAAGATGAGGTAGGGCAGACACATAGGCCTCATCAAAGGCTGCAAATGATAACATCTGGGTTGATCTAAGGAGCTATAGTAACTAAGCCATCCAATAGGCAGTAGTGTCAGATGGTGTGTACAAAGGGCAGGGATTTATTCATTGTGAGCTTATGACTTGCACTTACTGGGAACTCCTCCTTCATGGGGAACAATTTCAAGCCCAGGTCACCATCATGAATGGGTTTTAACAGCTTATCCAAGCCTCATATAGCACACTTTTGTATATTCAATGTAGCACACATGTAGCCCTAGACATCTAAGGAAGGGCATTACAGACCTGCTATTGCTCTACTCACATGCACTGCAGGCCTCTCTGGATACATGGATACAACCTTCCAATGTCCATCTCCCCTCCATCCTGTGGCCCACTGTGAGGACCTTATCTGCGAACAGGTGTAATTAGCCTACAGATGTCGCAAAATGGGTTACATCTTTATAATAGCAGATAAGGGAATCTGCAGGAATGGAATCCTTGGATAGTGATAATTTTCTATACATGTTTAACTAGCACTTTTACTTCATCAGCAGGGAAAATTTGTTTTATCACAACATAAGTATGATCATTGTATGATTAAATTTGACTAACAAAGCAGTTTAATTACCTAGTTACACCATGATCTGCATTGTGATAAACCTAAAACAACCTCTTCTACTGAAACCAGGCACCTAAAGTACTGTATATGTTTACTTTAGCTGTTGTATTAGGTGCAACCTTTTTAGCAAGAATTTGTGAAATGCTGTTTAGTCACAAATCAATAAAAATTTTTATAATTTACTGTGATGGGCTGGTGCCCTGCCTGGGGTTTGTTTCCTGCCTTGCGCCCTGTGTTGGCTGGGATTGGCTCCAGCAGACCCCCGTGACCCTGTAGTTAGGATATAGCGGGTTGGATAATGGATGGATGGTTTGGATTTTATAATTTACATAAGTCTAAATTTTATTAATCTCTTTCACTTATTATAAGTGGCTAATGCCCCTTGCATTACAGTATATACACATTTTTATTCATGTTTAATAGCTATATATAAACAGACTAAATAAGCTTTACGATTCAATGCTATGAACTTCCTTGCTGACTTGATATTGGATGCTTCTGACCCTCAGTGAACTCATTCCACATTTTGCCAGCTGTTGCAGTCTTCTGTTTCTTTTTCTAGTGCACACTAAACTGTCATGCATTACAATGTTGGAATTGTGCACTTTATCAAAAATAACATTTTGTGGAAGTGCCAAGGAGCGGCCATTTTTGGCAGGGTCAAGAACTGAAGAATTCATCTGTGAGCCAACCGCCTGTCAAAAATAACACTTTGTAAAACTTCTAAGGAGCCAAAAGCGGCCACCTTTGGCATGCTCAAGAACTGAGGAGGTCGGTCGTGGGCATCTAAGCATTTTACTGTTCAAGCCCAAGTTTATTTTCAAAATTTTTACTCTTCCTGTTCTTTGCTTTTTATTTTTTTGGGGTATTACCAGCAACAGTTTCAGCCTTGTAAGTTAAGTTTTCTCTCCTCTGCAATAAACCCAGACTAAATATAGTTATATCAAACATTATGTGGTATATAAGTGGTATCAATATACATTTATTGAAATGAATATTATAAAAATTATCCATTGATGTAGACTCTATGAAGCTGTAGATTCCCTATATTCTGTACTTTATACTACACTATTTAAATGTGCAATTGTAGCTAATTTTAAACAAATGCAAAGCTTATCTCTATCAGGAAAAATTAACTTATTAATGCATGCAAGAAGACTAAGGTTATCTTCTATAGCTTAATTAGTTTTTTGCCAAAATTTACAATTTTTCTCTTCTTATTTTTCTGTTCGTGACGTTTGTACCTTTAATAGTTATATATTTTTAAAATGTTCATGCAAGTATTCATTTTTTGAGTCTGCTCATTTAAATAAAAAGCCAAAGGGAGCAAGAACTCCTACTGTCATGAATTGCATCAGGCAGGAACCAGACCTGGACTGGTTACATCTGCCAAATTAATACAGAAGTGTTTTGTAGTACACTTAATGAAACTCAACAGAGTTACCATAGTAAATGAGATAGAATCACAAAGAACGGAAAGAGTAAATTTTATGGGAAGGATGACATCAGAGTGAATGCACAGCAATACAACTCAGATGTCCTTTCACTCTTGATTTTATTGCCACTAACTGTCTACAGGATGCAGCAATATTCCATGTTTCCAATCATTAACAGAGGAGATGTTATGTGGAAGGTAATGTGTTTTTCTTAATGTGAGAAAAGTAGCTTTTTTAGGGAAGTCAATAAGTCATCCTTGCAGAATACTGTTGTATGTATACAATCAAATTTAATCAAGTTGTTCCGTGTAAGGATGAAAGGAGGAGGAGGTCTAGTGATATTTTTTATATATATATATATATATATATATATATATATATCTTTATTTATATGTTTTAGCAAATTTATCAAGTCTAAGATACTGCAAATGCATCAAACTGACACATTAGGCTGTCAAATAATTTTACGATGGCATTGATGATTGTTGCTTGGTTAGTTTATACATCTGTGCATCTATCCATTGTGTAAACATTATTATCATTATCCATTTTCTTTCAGCTTTTGTTAGTGAGGATTGCGGTAGCAATACATTGAATTGTATGGACCAGGCGTCACAATCCCCAGGAACTTTTTCCAAACTTTCCTGGAAAATATCCAGACATTCCCAGGACATTCAAGAAATATAATCCCTCCAATATGTCCTGAGTTTGCCTCTTAGTCTTCTCCAAGCTGGCTATGCCTTCTACATTCTGCCCATTAAATGCAATCAGGGGATATCTTAACTAAGTGGCCTAATTCCTCAGACAGGTCCCTGCAGTTTTGTACCACAGAGTGTTGAGAAAGCACTTTATAACAGTTTTGGACCAGGATATGATTTGGAATCAACATAACTAGCCTGAGATTAAAAACCAGTAAGTCAAAATAACTTAAATAATGAATCCAAAACACTGCATCCGAATTACAGGTCATAAGAATATTTGACAGGCGATAATACAATAAAATTCGCGATCTCATTCTTTCGGTCACTACACATAACTCATGACCATAGGTGAGGGTAGGAACGTAGATCGACTGGTAAATTGAGAGCTTTGTCTTACGGCTCAGCTCTTTTTTCACCACGACAGACCAATGCAGAGCCCGCATCACTGTGGATGCCGCACCGATCCGCCTGTCAATCTCACGGTCCATTCTTCCTTCACTCGTGAACAAGACCCCAAGATACTTGAACTCCTCCACTTGGGGCAGGATCTCTCCCCCAACCCTGAGAGGGCACTCCACCCTTTTCCGGATGAGGACCATGGTCTCGGATTTGGAGGTGCTGATTCTCATTCCAGCCGCTTCACACTCAGCTGCGAACTGATCCCGAGAGAGCTGAAGATCACGGCCTGATGAAACAAACAGGACAACATCATGTGCAAAAAGCAGTGACCCAATCCTGAGTCCACCAAACCGGACCCCTTCAACACCCTGGCTGCGCCTAGAAATTCTGTCCATAAAAGAATCGGTGACATAGGTCAGCCCTGGCGGAGTCCAACTCTCACTGGAAATGGGCTCGACTTACTGCTGGCAATGCGGACCAAGCTCTGACACCAGTTGTACAGGGACCGAATAGCTCTTATCAAGGGGTCCGGTATCCCATACTCCCAGAGCACCCCCCACAGGATTCCCCGAAGGACACGGTCGAACACCTTTTCCAAGTCCACAAAACACATGTAGACTGGTTGGGCAAGCTCCTATGCACCCTCCAGGACTCTGCTAAGGGTGTAGAGCTGGTCCACTGTTCCGCGACCAGGACGAAAACCACACTGTTCCTCCTGAATCCGAGGTTCGACTATCCGATGGACCCTCCTCTCCAGAACCCCCGAATAGACTTTTCCAGGGAGGCTGAGGAGTGTGATCCCTCTGTAGTTGGAACACACCCTCCGGTCCCCCTTTTTAAAGAGGGGGACCACCACCCCACTCTGCCAATCCAGAGGCACTGTCCCCGATGTCCATGCGATGTTGCAGAGACGTGTCAACCAAGACAGTCCTACAACATCCAGAGCCTTGAGGAACTCCGGGCGTATCTCATCCACCTCCGGGGCCCTGCCACCAAGGAGTTTTTTGACCACCTCGGTGACTTCAGTCCCACCATATACGGTGTTGACACTGCACTGCTTCCCCCTCCTGAGACGCCGGACGGTGGAATAGAATTTCCTCGAAGCCGTCCAAAAGTCGTTCTCCATGGCCTCCCCAAACTCCTCCCATGCCTGAGTTTTTGCCTCAGCAACCACTGAAGCCGCATTCCGCTTGGCCTGCCGGTACCTATCAGCTGCCTCCAGAGACCCACAGGACAAAAAGGTCCTATAGGACTCCTTCTTCTGCTTGACAGCATCCCTCACCGCCGGTGTCCACCAACGGGTTCGGGGATTGCCACCTCGACAGGCACCGACCACCTTACAGCCACAGCTCCAGTCAGCCGCCTCAACAATAGAGGCACAGAACATGGCCCATTCGGACTGTGGTCGAAGTTCTGCCGAAGGTGGGAGTTGAAGCTACTTCTGACAGGGGACTCTGCCAGCCGTTCCCAGCAGACCCTCACAACACGTTTGGGTCTACCAGGCCTGACCGGCATCCTCCCCCACCATCGAAGCCAACTCACCACCAGGTGGTGATCAGTTGACAGCTCCGCCCCTCTCTTCACCCACGTGTCCAAGACATATGGCCGCAAGTCCGATGACACGACCACAAAGTCGATCATCGAACTGAGGCCTAGGGTGTACTGGTGCCAAGTGCACATATGAACACCCCTATGCTTGAACATGGTGTTCGTTATGGACAATCCATGATGAGCACAGAAGTCCAATAACAAAACACCGCTCGGGTTCAGATCGGGGGGGGCCATTCCTCCCAATCACGCCCTTCCAGGTCTCACTGTCATTGCTCACGTGAGCATTGAAGTCTCCCAGCAGAACGAGGGAGTCCCCAGAAGGTATGACCTCTAGCACCCCCTCCAGAGACTCCAAAAAGGGTTGATACTCCAAACTGCTGTTCGGCGCATACGCACAAACAACAGTCAGGACCCTTCCCCCCACCCGAAGGTGTGGCCACCCTCTCATCCACCGGGGTAAACTCCAATGCACAGGCACCAAGTCGGGGGGCAATAAGTATGCCCACACCTGCTCGGCGCCTCTCACCAGGGGCAGCTCCAGAGTGGTAGAGAGTCCAGCCCCCCTCAAGGAGATTGGTTCCAGAGTCCAAGCTGTGAGTCGAGGTGAGTCCGACTATATCTAGCTGGAACCTCTCGACTTCGCGCACTAGCTAAGGCTCCTTCCCTTTCAGAGAGGTGACATTCCACGTCCCAAGAGCCAGTTTCTGTAGCCGAGGATCAGACCGCCAAGGTCCCCGCCTTCGGCCACCACCCAACTCACACTGCGCCCAATATCCTTGGCCCCTCCCATAGGTGGTGAGCCCATGGGAAGGAGGACCCACGTTACCTCTTCATGGGTGCAGGTCTGGCCACCAGGCGCTCGCCATCGAGCCCCACCTCCAGGCCTGGCTCCAGAGGGGGGCCCCGGTGACCCGCGTCCGGGCAAGGGAAAACATTGTCCAAGGTTTTCGCTTATCATTGGAGGTTTGTTGAACCGCTCTTTGTCTCATCCCTCACCTAGGACCAGTTTGCCTTGGGTGGCCCTACCAGGGGCATAAAGCCCCGGACAACATAGCTCCTAGGATCATTGGTATACGCAAACCCGTCCACCATGGTAAGGTGACAGTTCAAGGAGGGGTCAATTACTTACATATTTTAAAGCACTTTTTTTATCTGCGCCTGTGTTTTTTTGTATTATTTTTACTTCTGTTTTTGAGTGCATTTTCTTCCTTAATGCTCTTTATTTCAGCCCACCGCAGTATGCCAACTTTGTTATTTGTATTTTATTTTTAAAGACTACATATTTGAGAAAGAAGAAAAAGAACATGCATTTAGAGTATTATCTTGTAAACTAAAATGAAAAATGTATATAATAAATTGACTTCCACGTCTGAATAAATTTCATTTGAAAGATTTTAGAGGAGTAAAAAATCTATTATTGGTAATTTTTAGTTGGTTATCTGAGAACTTGGGCATGTTGTTTAATGAAAAAAGGAGTGAAATCAAGAGCAGGGACTGGCCGTAAAAAATAATGCATATTTTGAAGGAAAACATGCTGCTCACTTGGAGTCAGGGCTGCCCACAAAGTGTGCTTTACTAGGTACATTTGATTCAATTAATAAAAATGAGTAGTACCCATACTTCACTTTACACATTTTTTCTTTTGCAATTTGGTGAGTCACAAAGCAATTGGCATTTACTCTGCAATACTGCAACCAAGATCGGGTTTACCCCTACCTCAGCCACCAACATTACTGTCCCATACCTGAGATCTTAACCCATTTGTTTTCAGACTGCACACACAAAATGAGTTAAAGAAAAGCTATTTCTTGGGCAGCTAGCATCATTATTTTCTGTTAAGGGAATGTTTTTTTAATGTCAAACATTGTTGGAAAAATTGTCCCATATTGTTTTACTGAAGTATCTGTTTACCAGTAAATAGTATCTTAGATGCCCAAGACACACAGATTTCTAAAGTGACAATTGGGACTAAGCCCAACCAGTCTATGTGAGTCATCCAACCAACAGGTGTAGGTCTAGGAGTGGACCACATTATCCCTGTTCCCAGCAGTGTTGTCTTAATGTGTAATTAGAGCATGTAAACAATTTATTGTTCTTTGTGTGTCCTCTCCACTTAGACCCATGTCAAAAGCAAGTATTTATGGAAAATATACTTTTTCCTTTCAGGTACACAAGTCATCCTTCCATGCCAAGGTTATAGTCTTAGGTGTTACATCTCTTTTATTTGCAGATGATGTTATCCTCTTGCTTTTAGTAGACTGCACGTGTGCACTGGAAAGAATGGTTTACAGCAGATAATTAGCAAAATCTTTGCAGAAGTTTTACAGATGTTGTACTGGACTATGGAGGTGAAGAGAATGCTAAGTTCACAGATGAAGCTGTCAATTTACAAGACAATGTACATTCCTATTCTTAATTATGGTCACAAAATTCTGAAATCATAAGTACAAGCTGCAAAAATAAAAATCCTGGCGAAGAGCTCAAGAATTTAAGGATACCTTAGTGCAAAACCTGATGTGAACTGTTTTATTTTGAATTTTTCCAAGATTATGAATTCTCTCAGACTTTGTGTGTAGTAGATTTTTAAGTAGTAAAAGAATTTAGATATTTGATATGACTGTTGTCATTTAGTGGACTTTTACTTTAATGATTTAATGGACTTTGACTGCTGACATTATGCATGTGTGATCAGCAATTTGGCATTTCTCTATTCTGTTAAGAAATGTTTTTCCTTAACTATTCCAGATGCAGGTAATGTTAGGATATTATATGTTGTGATGGGCCAGCATCTTATTGAGAAAGTTTGATGAGCTATAGAGCCAGGCTACTAAATTATTCCTTCCTTTACAGGTTAGCAAGGATGTAAACCCACTTGTGATAGCTTTAAGTTTTCATTTCAGTTGCATTTTTTCTTACCATATTGTTTGAATTGCAAAAGGCAATTCAAACAGTGTTTACATGTTAACAATAGAATAAATATTTCACATTTCATAAACTGCATATTGTATGATGTATTGTAAAGCACCACTAAGATGGCTCAGATAAAGGTATTATAGACTTGAAGGAAACCTTCACCGCTAAGAAAGAACTATTCTGGAAGCATTGCATAAGAGTATCGAAGAATAAGGGCTTGAATCAGTATGATAAACCTACAAGAACATTAAAAGTATTAAATAATATGGTACCCAGGATATAGTCCAAAAAAGCTTAGCCAGGAAAGCTAGGGACATGTAACCCAGGACATGCCACAGGTGTCTGACCCTTTAGTAAGAGGAGGAGGAAGATGAAAAGAGAAGACAAACTGTAGTCCCAGTATTCCCCTACTCAGTGTTCATGATAAAGGATTCATTTGTTTAAATATGAATAGAGAGAGAACTTAAAGAGATATGGTTGGATAAGGTGAGGACTGGTTACCATTTGTTTCTAAAAGTTATGTTTTAATTAGTGCAAGGACACTCTCCAAAGGTCTATATGGGGCAGTACTATAGGGTGGTCCAGATCTAATTATGGAATTTTCATTATGCTATAACTTATTAAGTTTATTACATAGAATATCACCTGAAAAATCATGGACCATGGAGAAGTTTGCGAACTGACGACATGAAGAATCGTCTTCGTGCCGAACTGGAATCGTCCCCGCATAAATCAAAGTCATCCAGACAATCTGGATCTGCATAATTAGATCTGGACCACCCTGTAGTTTGGTGCCCTTATATACAAGGCCACCTCTCAATGATTTTGGAAATGCGGGACTTGGCATAGAAATGACATTTGCAAAACCATAGCTAAGATGAGTGAAAAGCTTGGAGTGAAGGCCCACTCCAGGATAGTAAGGAAATGAAAAACAAATTAGAACAAGAGAGAAAAAGAAAAAAAGAAAAAGTGAGATAGATGATAAGATGGAGGATGTTCTGGTGTTGTTCAGATCATATCAGCGTTTTTATGGTTCCTGCACAGAAGTCCCTGCTGAAGCACACTAAACCAGCCCCTCAAGAACATCAGAGTGTAGCAGGTTGTTGCTGTTTCAGCTCTCCAAGACTGCTTCGAATTGACAGACTGGGACATTTTCAGGGAGGCTGCTATGGATGGTGACTCCATCAATCTGGAGGAGTACACAGACCCTGTGACTGGCTACATCTCCAAATGCATAGAGGATGTTACTGTTACCAAGGATGTTACCACAACAGCTAACCAAAAGCCCTGGATGCCGAGAGAAGTGCACAAGCTGCTCAAGATCAGAAATGCAGCCTTCAGATCAGGAGACAAGGCCACCCTCATGGTGACCAGAGCTAACCTGTCTTGCGCTATAAGGAGAGCTAAGTGGGCATACGCGCAGAGGATTAACATACAATTCAGCAGCACCAGAGACACACGTTGTATGTGGCAGGGCATTCAGGCAATTACAAACTACAAGCCCAACCCACACAGCAGTGATAGTGACGCCTCCCTTCCGGATGAGCTGAACAACTTCTTTGCAAGGCCTGAGGCGCAGAACAAAGAGCCTGTAAGAAAAGCAACACCTCCCTCCACTGACCAGGTACTCTTTCTCTCCATAACTGACGTGAAGAGGACTCTATCCAGAGTCAATCCACGCAAGGCTGCAGGACCTGACAACATACCTGGTTGTGTGCTCAAAGAATGTTCCAGTCAACTGGCTGGTGTCCTTACAGACATCTTCAACACATCTTTGAGCCAGTCGTCAGTCCCAGCATGCTTCAAGTCGACCATCATCATATCAGTGCCGAAGAAGTCATCAGTGACATGCTTGAATGACTACCAACCAGTTGCACTCACGCCAATCATAACGAAGTGCTTCGAAAGGTTAGTTACGTCACACATAAAGACTAATCTCCCTGCCTCCCTTGACCCTCTTCAGTTTGCATACCGCTCAAACAGGTCAACTGAGGATGCCATATGCTCTGCCCTTCACCTCTCCCTGACACATCTGGATAAAAAGGACACATATGTCAGGATGCTATTCATAGACTTTAGCTCTGCCTTCAACACAATCATCCCTCAAAAGTTGGTTGTAAAACTGAGCAGGTTTGGCCTGAACACCACCCCCTGCAATTGGATCCAGGACTTCTTCACAGAGAGGCCCTAGTCTGTTCGGATGGGCTGCAACACTTCCAGCAACATCACACTGAGCACTGGAGCGCCGCAGGGCTGCGTGCTTAGTCCACTGCTGTTCACCCTGCTGACTCACAACTGCACAGCCATGCACAACACCAACCACATCATCAAGTTTGCCGATGATACGACGGTGCTGGGACTGATAAGCAGGGATGATGAAACAGCAAACAGAGATGAGGTGGAACGACTGTGTACATGGTGTGAAGACAACAATCTATCTCTCAATGTTGACAAGACAAAAGAGATAATCGTGGACTTCAGAAAATCACATCCTGCCCACATCCCACTCAGCATCAACGGTTTAGATGTGGAGACTGTTAGGAGTACCAAGTTAACTGAGGAACTTACGTGGACACATAACACCTCATCACTAATCAAGAAAGCCCAGCAGAGACTACACTTCCTGAGGCGGCTGAAGCGAGCAAGTCTTCCCCCGTCCATCCTCACCATGTTCTACAGAGGCACCATTGAGAGTGTTCTGACCAGCTGCATCACTGTCTGGTATGGCAACTGCAATATATCTGACTGCAAGTGCCTGCAAAGGATAGTGAAGACAGCAGAGAACATTATTGGGGTGCCTCTCCAATCACTACAGGACATATTTTACAAACGCAGTGTCCGCAAGGCCAGCAGCATTGTGAAAGACCCCTTACACCCCTCACATGAACTTTTCACACTTCTGCCATCCAAGAGAAGATACTGCAGCATTAAAGCCAGATGTGTCAGGCTGCAGGAGAGTTTTTACCCCCAAGCTGTCAGACTCCTTAACACCATGCTGCCACCTGGGATCTTCCACACTACCTCAACCACCTCTAAAAACAGAACTTTTATACATGCGGGCCACTTTCCTGCAAAGACGAGTATGCATGTAGAAAAGAACTGAAAATCTCATACTGTTGACCTTTTAAGTATTTTGACACTGTTGATATCCTTTTGCTGTGAAACATTCTAACCTGTTATTATTTACACATGTCTTAAACAGCTATTATACACTGATATTCTGTATTATCTATATCTATTACTTATTATTTATTTATTATATTACATATCTATTGACTATATTTATGTATCTAGATTGCAAAATAAATACCATACATTGCATCAATGTTCATAATGCTAACTATACGTCACTATTGCTGCTACTTCTTTGTCTTGTCTTTGCAAAATGTCTTGTCTTGTTTGTATTTTAATTTAAAATTTTAAATCTATGTTTGGGCGGCATGGTGGGGCAGTGGTAGCGCTGCTGCCTTGCAGTTAGGAGTCCTGAGTTCGCTTCCCAGGTCCTCCCTGCGTGGAGTTTGCATGTTCTGCGTGGGTTTCCTCCGGGTACTCTGGTTTCCTCCTACAGTCCAAAGACATGCAGGTTAGGTGGGTTGGTGATTCTGAATTGTCCCTAGTGGGTTGGTGCCCTGCCTGGGATTGGTTCCTGCCTTGTGCCCTGTGTTGGCTGGGATTGGCTCCAGCAGACCCCTGTGTTTGGATTCAGCAGGTTTGAAAATGGATGGATAATTCTATTTTTAATTTATTATTTGCACATCATGTTGTTACACTGTGGACCCTGAGCTTCGCAATTTCGTCTATTTTGTATATGGTTGAGATGACAGTAAAGTTTCACTTTGACTTTGACTTGTTATGGCTGGCAATTAAGCAGGCCAGTCCTCCAATGGACCCTAAGCAGCAATGTTCTGGTGTCCCTCCACTTTGTCTGTTTTGAGTTGATTTCCTCTTTGTGTGACATATACTTTTCATAGATTCAGTGTTAAGTTGTTAATATTAACAAACATAATTTAAAACGATCACAAGAAGTAGGAATTCAAAATAGAGTTTAGAGAGTTGCAAAAGGGGGTGAAAGATAAAGAATACTGTGTGATTCTTCTGAATAAGTGGGGTCATAAAAAGTGCAATGAATGTTGTTTTTTTTTAATTTATAAAAATAATTTCAGAATTGCATTAATTAGTATTGTTCTATCACAGATCCAGCTTCTTATATTTGAAATCTATTCTGAATGTTGCCTATATGGAATCTTTGTCCATTTTTCTCTAGATATTCCAGATTTCCTCCCACATCCCTGAAGCTGTCCTTATAGGACAATCTGAAATTGATCCTATATGGGTTTTTCTATAAAAAGAATATAATAATAATAATTTATAAAGCAGTAGAAAAAGTTAAGTTCAGATAACTTCCCCGAGTTGATTTTATATTTGGTGGGTATGATCTATGAGGAAGGATTGAAGAAGTTGAATCTTTGCAGTTTGAGATATTAAGAAGCAGCATGATGGGCAGGTGCCAACTACTACTTTAAAATGAGTTAATCAACAAGATCAAGGAGGAGCAGAAGAAAGCTGTTTAAAGGAAGAATTTCCCACTAATGTTAAAAGTATTTACTCTCAAAGAGAACCCCAAATATATAAATTAAATTTCAAAGTTGTGTAGCTCATTAAATGAACAGAGTTTGACAAGCTGTTTTGTGATGAATGGCCTTCTTTCCTCAAAACATTTTTTTTATATTGTTAATTGACTAATATGAAACATACTGTATAACACGTTATATTTACTGTAATGACTGCTGTGTCAATAATTTGTGAATTTAGCACATTAAGCTATAGAAAATTTGCTTTACTGTGAAACTAAGTAGCAGAGATTTGCCTTCCAAATGACAGAAAAAGACATCATTACCACACAACAGTCACTAGGTGAAAATTGGATTCAAAAAGTAAAGCTAACTTGGATTTTTAAATCAATAGATATCTTTTTTGTAGATTTTTGTGTTTTGTTTTTAGTGAAACAAACATAGTTTTAACATTGCCTAACCTGGAAAAACAGAAAAAATCACAATTATATATAAAATGGCATTTCTGATGTCACATCAAAATATGCAATAGAGTTATGGCTCTAACCACATTTCCCTGATAAGGTCAAGAATCGAGAAAAAGCTGTCAAAATACAGACAGCTACTTAAACAATTATTTAAAAAAATCCTTATCACATTATGCTTGCAGGATTACTGTTGCTTAACCAGGTGCCTGATAGATATATAGACAAAAACCAAAGCAGGAGTCATAACCAAAACTCTTGGTTAAACTCATACACAAAAAATTGGAAGTTATCAGAGTGAAGCATAAATGACAAGAAAGTCTAAAATCCTGTTTGTCCATTTGTCCCTCTCTCGGTATCCTCTGCCCAGTACCTTTATATCTCTTGCCATCAAGTCTCTTCATCAAAGCCTGTGCCTTCCTCTCTTTATTCTGTCTTTCAAGGGTATTTTAACAACTCATCAAAACGGTTTACCTATAAAAACAAAGCATAAGGAGGCCATTTGAGCTTGTTATGAAGTAGCTCATTTAATAACTCAGTTCAGAAGACCATTTTCAGAAGATGATTTTGAAAGATAATGCCTAACTATACGTAATAATAATAATAATACATTTATTTTTATGAGACAATGATATTTGAGAAGAAAATAGGAAGTGATGAACACTAATGTTATTATGAACACAGCAGCAGGCACTAAAGACTGAACTTACCTTAAAAGACCTTTGCCATTCAGTTACTTGAATATTTTCATCTTTTTTATCAGTGCCAGTGCTTTGTGCAAATTATTCTGTTTTGTATTTTAAGCATGTTTTGTGGTCTTGTGCAAGTGTTTGCTTTGTTTGTCATAAAGATTTTACCTTTTCAATTTTTCTAGCATGTTCATGTTATAATTCTCATTTAGTAGGTAGGTGCCCATACTGAGTGTACAAAGTTCTTGTGAGCCCTAAATAGTTCTTTTTTTCCAACTAGTGAATGAGCCTTTTAGGGATTACACTTTATGCAGTTTTCTGCATTCTGTAACAACCTTATGGCAGTTCTTGAATAATTGTACTTTTGAGCTGGTTGTAGAAGTCATTGCCCCATGCACAAAAATAATTCAGTTTCTATACCCTTTCCCAGAAACATCTTGTGCAAGGCAAGACATTAATATTTCATCAAAACACAGGATTTCTGGTTATATTATTCTGAAAATGGGGCAGAGTATTGTGATACATTCTACTTTTGTGATCTTCAATAACTTTAGTCATTGCTTCATCCTTAAACGGGCTTTCTTGACCAGTTTTTCTTGGTAGAAGCAATAATCTTACAGGCTGAAATATCCAAGTTAGTATTGGCATGGAACTTTGAAATCACATCTTACATTACATTTGTGACAAATATCTACGTGAATATCAAAGCTTTCCTATTAAACTCATATTAAAAGAACAAAAAACAGTAAATGAGAGTAAATGAAATGCCACACATATAACATCCCTATGTGAAGTAATGGACATTAAATGCTATTATTCTTGGCAGAATGCTGAAATATGAACTCGTACTTGCCCAATATCTGACACAGGAGTCTGCTCACTGCTTTGCAGACATTCATAGTTGATGAGGTATTTTGCAGCCAGCTCTAAAAGTGTCACATAATCACCACCATAACATCTCAATGCAGTCTCAACATGTGAATGTACCTCTGTACAACAAAGTAAACTGACAAAACTAAATTACAGGGATAATTAAAAATAGATAAAAAGATTGATAAAGCATTTAATAAAATCAACTAAAATGTACTGAAAAATACAAAACTCTTTCCATCAGTTGTTTTTTCTTTCCCCCCTCCTCACTTTATGGAGCACGTTTTAAAAGTCCAGCCAGTAGACATTAGCCACTTCAGAAATCTCTCGTCTAATCAGCTGTGACCAAGGTGAAGTCAAACAGGTCCTCAAAATGGACAAACCCGCAGCCTGCTCTGCCACACTTTGCTCAGATGAATAGGATGAAATACAGTTTGCCTTACTGATATTTAGTTAATGTATTTAGTGAAATTTTAAAGTAAAAAAACAAATGAAATAATCTGTTGTAAATGTAAAAGTAAACATGACATGATAAGAAACTAGTTTAGTCATTATTTTGTCATATTATCATTTATGTGGAAGCACTATTTTACTATCAAAAAGAAAAACATAGCATATTATCTGGTAACTTCATCTTTGTCTTCTGTTTCATGTGTAACACACATCTTACTGTACCTGTTAATTCCAGACACTAAGATGAAGTTTTATGCAGCATTAGCTTTAATGTTTAAACAATTATGCGACTTTGGCGGAAAGTGTTAAAGCATGATAGCCTCTTATTGTTCAAATAAATAACAAAGCTCATAGCCCTCTTTGGTAATCTAGTTCTATGAATTAAATTTTATATAGCAAGATAAATGTCAATATGAATCATTATTTCTTTTTGAAGTTAAACATATGAACAGCTTAGGTTCTGTATTGTGTTATATTTTTGCTCAATAAAACAAGTAAAGTACAACAAAAAATTGTTATTTGCCTATTCTAAAATACATTTTCTTTAAAATATTATTATCTTCCCATTGTGAACTATAGTATTAATTACTTGGGGAATTATTGACTAATAGTGTTGATTTACTACATTTCTACTAAATTCTTTCTTGTTTATATAGTTTATAAAACCTTCAAAAATAGGTACTTTTAAAATGTAAAAGTTTTTTTTTAGTTATTTGTTTCTCGTTACAATTTCATTATTCAGTCCATCAAAATTCAAAACTTATACTAGGGTGTCATCAGGACATTGGACGGGTTATTTTATACCTGTGCCCCAATTGTGCAGAAATTTGAAGAAACTGACCTGTGTTGACTCTGTCCCATAAAATACAACAACATAAAAATGACCACTACTATTAATTGATGGATGAATCCTTAAAGTCTGTATTTGTACAAAACCATAAGTTGGTTACTTTAATTAGCATTAATAATGGCAACCAAACTAATGATCAGACTTGTATATTATAGGTGACATAATGAAAGTTTCTTACACAACTGTAAACAAGTGTATAGCTGATATATTAAATACTAATTTAGCATCAAAAATTATTTTTGTAGCTTTCAATTAATAACATATTTAAATTTTATTTTGTCATAATCTAATTTTACCAATAATTTGTGAACTGAGATGATAATCCTGATAAAGTATAAAAGTGATATTTACTTAAATACTCAGTTTTACTTTGCATTTATCTTACATTTTTTATTTATTTTACATCCTCATAGACCTGAGCTTTATATGATTTGAAATAGCCTAGTGTGACTCTGGATGTGTGCATTAATGGGCTCTGCAATGGACTAGCGCCCTCTAAAGGGGAGGTTCTTCCCTTGAACCCAATGCGGTTAACATAAGCTCTAACCCACTCTGTCTCTGAATTGCATTGAATGAGTTAGATAATATTATGTCATTAAAATGGACTGGTACTTATTTTGCAGTTCAGTCCTTTGGCAGTCACATCTATTTTATATTATTTTTTTTTTCATTTAACTTATTTTTGTCTTTTTGGTGATTACCCATCACACAAAGCTATCCTAAGGTCACGGTGCCTCATCAACATTGTATAAGGTGGGTAAAGGAGGCTGCTATCAGTAAGAGAATCAGGCAGCAAAAAAATCTGATCTAAAACCCTCAAACTTTGGAGGGAAACCAGAATAGCTGAGTTAACCCTAAAAACAGATAGTGACTTTTTAAATACATTTTAAATTAAGTTTGCCTGGTTATTAACTAAAAAGAGAGAGCAGTTATCTGAGGAGTGTCATACTAAACCCAGCAAATCTAAATGTAATACAAGAAAAATTCAGTTAAATCCAACCATAGTTTTACATTCATGGCCCACTATAATCACCTGCCACCCCAAACAATACATAGTCAAAACCATCTCCTTAATCTTACAATGGCAACTGAACAACACTCCTTACTAGGCTTATGTTCTCTAACATGCAACAATATTAAGGCACAAAAAGAGAGAAAGAGAAAGATACTTTCTCCACTTTATATTCATTAAAAAAGTGCAACAATTCAAAATAGAAATTATTATGCAGTTCGTTAGATGTCGTTGTGCTACCAAAATATGAAATTTGAATAATTTAAATATTTCTGATACAACCAAGCAGGTTAAACATGTAAGTAAACGAATGTTTTTACAAATAAAAGTGTTAAGAAAAAAAATCATATTTAAAAAAACAAACAAGTAATTGTGTTAAAAAAATCTGTTTTTGACTGTTTGATTTCCAGGGCAGTATGTGAAACTGTATGTCCTATGCAGTAGTAAGCAAGATAAGTGAAAAAGCAGATATAAAAATTAAAAATGGATATCTGACCTGGAGCGGCACGGTGGCACAGTGGTAGCGCTGCTGCCTTACAGTTAGGAGATCTGGGTTTACTTCCTGGGCCCTCCCTGCATGGAGTTCTCCTCTGGGTGCTCTGGTTTCCTCTCACAGTCCAAAGACATGCAGGTTAGGTGCACTGGTGATCCTAAATTGTCCTTGGTGTGTGGGGGTGGGGGTGTGTGTATGCCCTGCGCTGGGCTGGCGCCTTGCCCGGGGTTTCTTCTTGCCTTGAGCCCAGTGTTGGCTGGGATTGGCTCCAGCAGACTCCCGTGACCCTGTAATTAGGATATAGCGTGTTGGATAATGGATGGATGGATATTTGACATATGTGGTATGTAACATTATTAATATCATGATGTCACATTAAAAGTGGTATTGAAGAAAATGTAGTGTGTTTATATATTAGTAGCGTGGCGGTATTCAAGCAGTGTGCCATTCTCATTGTTATTTTACTTAGAACTGCACTTTTATTTCCAATAATTCGGCTGCGATTGCAAAAGACAATATAAACATATTTCAATGTGCAAGTTGTTTACAAAATCATGAAAAATAAAGGGAAATATCTATAAAGGTTTTATTAATTTTCAGTGATATTAATGTTTTTATTAAACTTTTTCCTTCTTTTTAGCCCAAAACAACCACATCATCGATCAGCACCCTTCGAAGATCGGCACTTGGTGTGGGTTAACAGTTCACACCACCCACGCTATGGCTCTGTTTGTAACTGTCTTTATGTATGCATAATTTATAATAATATCCAATGATAAAAAGCTAAATCCTTCAGAAACTTGTATTTAATTTTTTGTATAATGTACCTGCTCTTATTTTTGGTAAAATGTAAGACACATTTGTCAAACTTTATGTCTGTAACTAAATACTTATAATGCTCTGTGACTTTGTTAAATTATAGGTTTCCCCCAATCCTGTCTCTTATTTCAATCAAGTTAATCCTGTAGTGCTATATAATCCTTAACATAATTTCATAAGGGAACAATTAAGAAAATAATTATTCTTTATGGTAACTTTATGTTTTTGTATGTTTTCCTACTGTTTTCCCTACTACCTAGCCTTCTGACTAACTGATGGTCTGATATGAAGCCATACCTACTCCGCTGTAGCGTTGACTTCAGCACTGATTAGAAGACACAAACATCCTTTAGGCACACAGAGCTAAGCAACAAACTAATGGGCTAATCATAAGCCTTGTGGTGTGGTAAAACCAGTGTCTTTTTTCTTGTTACATACTTCCTTGTGTTACAAATCAAAAAAATTTATTAGATGCACAAAGAACATGAAACAACCCAGATAGCAACACTCCATCCTTGGCCTCCAACTTTATTTTGGGTTTATTTTATATGTACAGCACACTGTGAAAAAGAAAAATTTTTCATGGTACAATAAACCAATAAATTCCTTCACCAACCCCAGGCTCGTATTTATAGTAAGCAAGGTGGGTAATGATGGGGGAGATAAATTATTATTTCCTACACATCCTTTGAGTTGATTTACTCCTTAATCTTCTAAGAGTCATTTCTATTTCATTTTACTTTCTTGTATACGAAGTATAGAGAAAGTTTTTGTAACTGTCTAAACATTCAATGTAGAGATTCTGATGAATTTTGACAATTTAGACCTCCCTGACTTTCTCGTATATGAAGTGTAGGGAAAGTGTTGGAATCCTCCAAAAATTTAATTTCGAGATTTTGATGAATCTTGACGTTTTTGACCTCCCTGAGTCCGAAAATAAAATTTTTTGGAATTATGTCTATTTGTCTGTGTGTGTGTATATATAAACACGATAACTTGAGTATGCTTATACTTAGGTCAGCCAAATTTTGCATACAAGTATTAGGTACAAAATGTAGATCTCTATCAACGTTTGGGCTATTTCCATTAACCGGAAATGGTACTTTACCTTTTATTCATGCAGCTGCAGAGTCCAATTTATTCAAGTTTAATTTAATAATAATTGTTCAATATATTATTAATGTGATTTGATTTGTTGTTGATGGCTCTTTAATGTTCATAATATAAAAATATAATCATTCTCTTTCAGTTTACTCCTCAAATATCCATCCCCATATCTGAATATATGAGAAAGTCTAGGGGAGACCACTCCCGATTTTTTTGCTTGCATTTGATGCATGTGTTATAGACTGCCACAATCAAGACAAATTCCATCCTTATAACATCAAATACGGATTTCTCAAGGTGAATGGCAATCTCTATAACTGGACTGGGAACAGCATCAGAAATGTTTGGCTTAGTAGTTGGTTCTTGGTATTATACAACTTCATTAATTGATTATTTTTAATGACCACTGAAATACACTTTAAGAGAATCACCTAGTTCAAATTGATTTCATTATGTACAGCCTTTGAAAATCCTCTAAATACAGAACTGAGGGTGGCCTCATACAAGGACTTCTCAGTTGCAAGTGTTTTATAATCAGTTGAACTCAACAAGCTTTATCAATTTTAAAAGACAGCTGGTTGCCATGAATGTCTCTTAGGAAACATAAAATGAGAAACTAAACATACAATTCATGACATTTAAAGATGTCATTGTCCACCTCAGCAGTTCACACACCAACAGTGGCTCAATAAACACGATATGTGCCCAGTCATTAGGAAACAAAACTGGTTGTAGAGTAAAATGCAGTTGACACTTGGTCAAATAAAAACACAGACACAACTTTATAATAAACAAAATATGAGAGATTAGCAATTTGGTTTCCTTCACTGCTGCAGTGGTGGGGGGGCGGTACTCTCTGATGAAAAGTATTATTAGACAAAATTGTCTCCAATGTTAACTTTTCCACTCAGCCAGCAAGCCACACAGCTGTTTAACAAACAATTTAGTCTCCAGATCAGTCATATTTATGGAAAGAACATACCTGGCACAATAAAAACAAATGATTATTAAGCTTCAGTCAAGAAGACATGCCATCAAGTTTCCTTGTTAGCATTGTTACAGAAGCTGAAAGAGAAACAAAAAAATGAAAAGGAACAACTTGCTGCCAAAACACAAAAAAAAAAAAATAATAGTGTACACTAAAGCCGACACAAACTGCCAGGTTTGTTTGCTAGAACTTTATTAATGAAACATTACTGGCTGTACCAGAGCTTTCAATCGTGGTATCATTTTAATTTTCTGATATCAGGCCTATTTTTCTTCTTCTGTTTCAATAAGGGAAGTTGTCTGCATCAGATTCAAAGTTCCATAAATTTTATATATGAATAAAAAAAATTGTGATTATTGAGTGGGTGTTGTGCAGGTGGATCCTCTCTTGCGGATATTCCAAGAGCAAAACAAAAGCAATCACTACAGATTTGTTTATAAGAGGCAAATGGAATGATAATAAGGAAAAAACCAAATATTTTATTTTGTTACTCAGCACACCTACTCAGCTACTTCTGTTTTTGATGGATGACATTATTTTCCTAGTCCCATGTTGCCACAGTCTCACTAAAGTGTGGAAAAAAAAATTGTGAGGCCAAGGAAGCTTTTGTATTTACAACATCTATGGTACTTTAAATAAAATAAATACATAATGAATACATAAATTAATTTTAAAAACAACATTGTGATACTAATAATTATTTGACTTCACATAAATAGATCAAATGGCATTTTTTAATTATTTTAATTGTGAAAAATGTTTATGACTACCAGTGAACACTAATAATGGAAATATGAGGAATATATGTCTTATTCATCTGAATTCTTTAGTAACCACTAGCACAATCAGATTACAAACAGAAACTGGTATAGACATTCCAGAAACATTTTTGAGATTCTATGTGTTGATGTTGTTCTTCCTGTAGATAATAATCACAAGCAGGGGCTGGTTCACTCTTTCTTACCTAAGGCATAATCCTCAGAAAAGCCACATAATCTATTGAATTAGATTATGACAGTGATGAGGCTAAAATTTTCTCATGGGCTATACCAGAATAATGCAACATTACATTTATTCACTGAAACAAGCAATTATTAGTTATCCATTTCATTCTTTATTATAAAAGCAAATTACGACTCTTTTAACTGCAAAGTTTTTAGTCCTGTTGATAATTACTGATGAATGGAGTCTTTGCATTTGGAGGCATTTCCGTAGAAATTACCGCGAATCAATTAGCTGAGTCTGACTCAACAACAAAAACATTTAAATGCTCTGTTTTAAAGGTTATATAACTTTAACAAAGACACACTGAGGACTTTGGACAGACCGCATTCATTCTTAAATCTTGATCAAACAAATTGTGGTATAAAATTCAAATATCCTGCTATAGCCATACTGCATGATGAAGAGACAACAGTTAATAAAGAAGTTTCAGAAAAGAATGACTGACAGAAAAATGAGATGGAGCTTATGAATCTGTTAACTGTAATTGTCCTTTTAAGACATGCCCCCTTCTTTTAACAATCATATGTATTCTTTTAATTTTTCTGAACCCAATATATTTTTGTCCCAAAACTCAATTTTTGTTTGCAGCTATTAATTGCCCAATGTGTTAGACCTTCACAGAAGAAGTATGCATGGAGTTTCCATACAATTATTCGTATTTACAGCAGAAGCTACCACATTGAATCAGTAAAGGCAAATTGGAACCTTCATTATGCTCTACCACTCTTTATAATAAACTGTATGGTTATGCACAATTTAAATTTAAACTATTGAAATCATATGTCCTATACAGGTTCATAGGGTGGACAGAGGCAATTCCAGCAGCAGTGGATGCAAAGAGCCAACCCTTGACAGACATTAGGGTCAGAAGCACTCTTGTATATTATGTATCAGGTCAGTTCAGAGTTGCACTTCAACCTATCTTGCACATGGTTGACAATGTGGGGCAAAATAAATAAAAAAACACATAAACTGGTGAATAACTTGCTAAGACAACGAGCTAACATGTAAGCCCAGTCAGTGACCAGGCAGGGTTTGTGTCCTGTCTCCTACAGCTGTAAGCATTTCTTTTTTTAAATAAATGGCCAGGTTACTTGTACAAAACTCTTACATTTTTTCTTCTGTCAAAGCTGCTGTCATTTAATTAGTTTAGGGGGCCCTATAGAAGGGGGGAATGAGTATTATGTATTACTTTTAACTTTAGAGTGAGTAACTCACAGCTTTGTATTAAAATAAACATGTTACAAATAATTAAGACCATTTAAAACACAGATAAGTAGCTATAAAATAATATCCATCCAGTTTATAATGTCTAATTGAGAAACTATACACAAAACAGCAGATGCTGAAAAACAGTCAGAATTCACCAATGGGGCAAGATCTGGTCTTAAAGTCAATAGAGGTGGGGGTCATAACAGAATAGCAGGTGGAAGGGCAAATGGTTTGTGGAAATTAAGTGCTAAAATAAAAGGCTAAAAGAAGCAGGCAGGTGACATAGATTGAAGCTGTGAGTTGGGTTTTGATTCTAGAGCATAATGTTTTCACTTTTGGACTTTCTTCACATTTACTGTTTATTTTCTTTGCTTTTTTATGTTTAACCTGGCTGTTCATCTTTCATTTCTGGATGGATCCTGGATGGGATAAACATTACATTAGATATGAATATGATTGTCAGCATAAGATATTTCATCATTTGCCCTGTTATTGGATGCCATGGTTCGGGAAACCAGCTCTTTTGATTTACCACAGAGAAGAAAACTGTCGTTTTCACAATTAGGTTGTCAATTCTGTGTTTATTATTTTCTTAAGACTTATTCCACATCTTGGCATGCTTTTATTTTGTGCTTTATTTTTGTTGTCTTTTGTTTTTCTGTTTTTTTACTTGGTACTTGTTCAGGCATATGGTCTATAGAAGCTGATTTGTTCAGCAGGAGATTACGATAAGTTCTGTAAGACTGGCGAGTGAAGGAAGCTTTTGACTACTTGTCCAGAAACCCTCCATGTAGTGTCTTTTTCAGTATGGTCTTTAGAATTCACGTTTAAATAAGAGAAGACAAAAGCAGAAGGAGAGAGAGTGAGAAATAGAATTCTTCTGTGCTTCTTTAGAGCTGAACAAGTTGGCAAGCCACCATGTTTAGCAGTCAGAAATAAAACAAGCTTTGTCAAAATGGTGGAGTTTTCTGTTTCATTTTTAGGTTGTGATCTCAAGTTAATTTGATACCGCCATAGATGGAAATAGTAGGTTTTTAAATGGGATGGGAATAGAAGATAAAACGTAGTCAAAATCAAAAACAAAAAAATTTATTGTTGTGAAGGCCAAATAAAATCTTAAATCAAAGTCGAAAAACGAAGTTAAAGTTCTTGTACTGGAAAAGGCTAACGAATAATAATCATAAAGTTCTTGAACCGGAAAAGGCTAACAAATAATAATCATAAACTAAAGGGAGTTTTTTATAACCTCATATATGGGGAAGTGAACTGCAGTTCCCATTACTCTGTCACAGGGTGTGACTTTCAAAACAGCATCCCTTAATGACAAATCATTTGGTATTATAAATTATAATATAGCTGAACTTTTTTCAGTTGTTAAGATACTAAGCATCAAATAAAGTCAGCTTGTCACGTGTGGGGCTCATGTGAATATTAAAGATTTCATTTAGCATGATTTTGGGCTCCAGAAGTGGAGATCAAAAGGCCATTTCTTTGACTGTGAGCTTAATGTGATTAAGCATGTTAATGCAGGTGAGCATAATAAAGGTATTATGCAGATTCTGCACCGGTTAGCATTAATTGTATAAAAACAGTTTATCAGAGTACTGTTCTTCCTCTTGTATAAAATTACCTATTGTTTTAATTGAATTTTGTGTTTTTTTGTTATATTTTTCTTCTTTTGTTTACATGTGTGGTACTATTGTTGCATGTGTTGTGCACCAAACCTATAAACAAGTATAAAGATGACAGCAGATGAACAGCTTACTTAAACTGTAATCAATGATGGGAAAATATCTTACTCTGGTTTGCTTTCATGAGTACCTTCATTATTGAATTACCTGTTTCCATTTTCATGAATTTTGGCGTTAGCTGAGTAAAAATGAGGGTTATTTTTGGGGGGCCAAGGAACACTTAACATGTTTTTTTAAATTAAAGGTAAATATGTATTCACATTACAAAATTCACCTTAAGTATTTTTACCTTGATTATTTTCAGGAGTGCTTTAACTTCATACAGTGGGGGAGTTTTGTATATTTTAGGATTATTTTTCATTATTACATATTGTGGAGATGCTTAAAAGGTTGCTTTTTTTTCATTACGCTTTATATTAGTAACTAAATTTACTAAATTAAATATTTTTTTTTTATTTGTTTCACCTTTCACAAGTTTCTTCCTTTGTCATGGAGTTTATTGAATAATAGGTTTTCTTAAACAAAAATACTGTTTTTGAGGCTTTCCTTCTTTAATTGTCTAGATTTGAACTTCATTTAAGCACTCACCCAAGCCCTCCACTTTCAGTTATGCGAATTCTTGGATGGGTTGTCAAGTTCATATTCTTGCATAATTTCTATATTATATTGTTCTTTTTATAGCAAGCACTCGTGCATAATCGCTAGGGACATCCAAGGTCTATTGAGACATTCAGATTGCCTGCATCCTGTTATCTGAGAATTGTTAACTACAGCTATGTGCACTTTCTTCTGTCCTATTTATTTATATAACTGTTTAATGCAGTTTGCCTTTGTGCTTTGTGTTTAATCACCGAGGAGATTCATGTATCAGTCAGTGGATGGCATTTTAATTACTTAATCTTGATTCTGGGTCACTGCTGCTAACCCTTCGATTCTTCTTAATTTTTGGGCCAAGTGGTGTTAGAAGAAATTATCTTTGAATATGTAACTCTTTAATTTTTACTTATTCATAACTCTGAGCAACTGTCAGCCTTTCTGATATTTTTATCCATAGTAGTCACTTGCCATTGTTTTAAAATGTTCAGTTGAAGAAAATGCGTATGTTATGAAAAAATGACTTAATGTCAAAATTAATATTTTCATTAAAGTTTCCTAAAACATCAGTATTGATTGATTGTGAACTGATGCTTAAGAAAGTTGCACCTGAGTGCATCCCTCTCAAATACTTATCTTTATTCCTTTTGTTACCATCAAAACGTTTCTCATATTCAAGTTTTTATACTTTTTCAACATTACTTTTAAAACACAAATTATTTTCAGGTTGCCTCATACTGCCATCATTTAAACACAATTTATCATTTCCTACTATAATTTAGGCCACACATCACATTCATTTTTAAATCTATGACACTTAAATAACAGACAAAGAACATTCAAATCCACATATACTGTAGGACTGGAAAAGAAATTTTAAATTGTGGTTTGGAATGATGACGAGGGAAAAGATTCACGTGATAATAGAAATATTCTTGTTTGAATTATTTGGAGTGCCTAAAGAAAGGTATTGTTGTGAGCCAGCGAATACGCATGACAGAAAAGCCAAACATGCTGTCTATACATAAAATCTCAATAGCAAACATAAATTGTCAATTCATTTTCAATCGTTACTAAATTTGTTCATTTTTTTCTTTTTTGGTATCCATAGTAGAATGTAAGCCTGGTTTGGAAGAATGGACTGTGTCCCTATATCTAGAATTTTTGTCTCTGCAATGTTTCAAAATATTGTTTGTGATAGTATAATGCATCATATTCTACAGGTGAGCCATTCTGTATTTTGTCACCACCCAAAAACTTGATCTATTGACTGTGTGACTGCACACTGCAATTAACTATTCAATCAATGACACTGTCATATTCATAGACAGTAGTATTCATGACAATCAGCAGATTTGTGTTTGTGATATTTAAGGATTGAACAAGCAAAGCTAAATACCTGAGTGACCTTTGACAACAGTATGGTTTACAAAACAGATTAAAGGTAAGAGGAAGAGTAAGTTTTTTGTCACACATAAAAATGTCATGTTTGTATCTCTACATTCCAACACACACTGTACCAGCAGTAGCGGTAACACCATCTATGAAAATGTCCAGCACAGGCAGACAAAACATGTGCAGAGTAATGCACAGAGTCCAGTTTGCCAGTTAACAGCTTAGTATTGACATTATCATGGATGGCAACCAAAGACCCAAAAGAGTTCCACTCTTGTCTGAATAACACAAAAAGATACAGTTGTTGTAGAATAAGGAACACAAATATTGGATAAAGCAGGGTTTGAAAATGTTACTTAATGAATTCTGGTTCTTACTGGTTCATGTTCATGTGATGACTAAGGTGTAAGAACACGGATCCATCCAAGAGGATGTCAGCAATGCAGCCTATTGATTGTAGTGTAATGGTAATATTTGACACAAATATTTAATCTGTTGACACTTGTGCAACAATAATTTAAATTACACTTGACATCCAAACATCTTTGCTAATATCATGTAGATGTATTCATCTATAAATGGTATTTTTTTTGCATAATATTGGTCAGTATTGGTCACAACGCTACAGGATTACTGAAGTAATTCCAGGAACAAGAGAGTGAAAAAATGTTATTTGCGTAGAGTTTGTCTAGCAGCACATTTGCAGCATTAACACATTAAAGTTAACTTAAGCCTGCAGCCCTCTGATACACTTTGTACAAGTTATTAAGTAGATACCTCATACACTGTTCTCTTGGCAAATGAGGGGTGAATTTAATATTAGGTAGAGTTACCTAATAAAATTATCGCTTAATATACAAATCATTTAGCAGAAAATAATAACAAAATAGTTAGAGAGACGAGAAATGAATGTACATATACTTGTGAAATGTTCTCTCCATACTCTCATAAATTTATTTTTATGGTATATTAATCTCAGATATTGTATAATGTTTAATACATATTTCAGATGAATAACTATTATTGTTACTTCAATTACTCAAATCAATTTCCTAACAGTCTGAATAAACCTGGTTATATTGATTTAATTAGGAAATACAACTCTAAGCACCAGACAGAGAAAACAATTTTTAATTGAAAAACATTTTTGTTTTTACAACAGTCTTATATCTATTACATTATTGAAGGTGATATGGTAAGAGAGACTGTGTTTTATAAGAAAATATGGTTTGACACAAAATTCATGTTAATATTTTGTGGTTGTTTAAAGATTTTGTAACTTTGCTTCTCGTTGACTTCTAAGTCATATTGAAAAAATATAGTGATTCATATTTCTACATGCAAAAAAGGTTAAAAAAATTCAGAAAATACATTCTTAGAAGTTAAAATGTTTGGCTTGGAAAAAATGTGTGGTTATAGGACCTGAAATATTCACTTCTGTCTACGAAAATTAGAATTACTAAAATATGGCTATCAAAGCATTCATTTTGAATATTTTCTGTATACTCATAGTTAAACAGCTTGGTATTCTAGGCATTTTCTATTTTACAGTGTTGATTTATATATTATACTGTAGAATAACTCATAAAAAATGGTATTGTTTTCAAGAGACATTTTTACTGTTCAGTTTGTCACTGAATGCCCTCTCTATGTAATGGTAAAACATGCATGTAATGGTAAAACAGTTCCACATTTACATTTATTTGCTAAGCAGATGCTTTTGTCCAAAGCAACTTACAAAACAGGTCAAAATTATCAAGAAAACATCAGTCTGAGGGGCTGTTTGGAAATAAGTGTTACAGGGCAAGTTCATAAAACTGATCGCCATAAGTGAAGGGGTCAAAACAAAATATAAGCAAATTACAATTTATACATAACAAAAACCTAACAGCTTGACAGAAATTCATCAAGTAAGAGAGTCTTCAAATGCTAATTAATCACATTGAGGGAACTTTGAACGGAGACGGGCAGCTCATTCCACCAGCTAGGAGGTACACGTAGAAAGAGTCTGGGTTTAGATTTGATGCCACATAAAGCTGACATCAACAGATGTTGTTCATCCGTACACCTGAGTGGTCGAGGAGGAGCATAGCACCTCACAGTTGTCTCCATATATATAGTTACTGACCCACTGACTACTCTGTTGGCCAGCATCAAGGATTTCAAATTAATACATGTTGCTACAAGAAGCCAATGTAGTGATCAGAAAGAGGAGAGACATGTGCCCACCTGCTCATTAAGCACCAGATGTGCTGCTGAATTTTGAATCATTTGCTACGGCTTGGTGACCCATGCTGGTACTCCTCAAACAGTAAGTTGCAGTAGTCCAGACATAACAAAACCAAAGCCTGGACTAGGAGTTGTGCTGCATACTGTGCCAGGTGCAGTTTGAATTTGTGTGATTGTATAAAGTTAGTCTGCAAGACCAACAGACAGTAGCAACATGGTCTCCAAAGGACAGGTGCTTATTGTTCACCACCCCACAGACTTGTGTACAGAGCTGGTGGGTGTTAGTGCTAATGAGCCAACTGAACAGAATCTTTACTAGGTTGAGTTGTAGATAGTGCTTCTTCATCCAGGTTGCAAAATCAGTAAGACACGCTGATACCATGTGGTTCTATTGAGGGAAGAAAAGGTACAGCTGCGTATTATTGGCATAGCACTGATAAGTAAAAACATGGAACACAATAACAGGGCATAGTGAAGAGGTGAACAGATAGAAGAGGAGAGGGCACAGCACCAAACCCGGGATACCCCCCAGCTTGCCCACTTCACACTTGACAGCACTCCTTGCCAATGTACACAGTAGGAACTGCCCAAAAGGTAGGACTTAAACCAGCTGAGGGCAGTCCAAGTGATGCTATAGTCAGAAAGGATAGCAAGGAGATTTTGGTAGTTCAGTGTCAAAGGTAGAAGTGAGATATAGTTGGATGAGGACAGAAGCATGCTGGGTGCTCTAGCTTGCCATAATGAGTTCACAACAGTAAACACACTGATCTCGCTGGAACATTCCATCCTGAAGCCTGACTGTTTATTTTAAACTGTTAAAAATGTATTTTGTAGTATTTACCATTATCCATCCATTATCCAACCCGCTGAATCCAAACAGGGTCACAGGGGTCTGCTGGAGCCAATCCCAGCCAACACAGGGCACAAGGCAGGAACCAATCCTGGGCAGGGTGCCAACCCACTGCAGGACACACACAAACACACCCACACACCAAGCACACACTACGGCCAATTTAGAATCGCCAATCCACCTAACCTGCATGTCTTTGGACTGTGGGAGGAAACCAGAGCGCCCGGAGGAAACCCACGCAGACACGGGGAGAACATGCAAACTCCACGCAGGGAGGACTCGGGAAGCGAACCCAGGCCTCCTAACTGCGAGGCAGCAGCGCTACCACTGCGCCACCGTGCCGCCCCTGTATTTACCATTATATATATATATAAACAGCAATGGATCCAGCAGGAATAGTTATAACATTTAAAAACATTTACTTCAATCTGTTTTATTATGAAAACTAATTGAATTGAAACTGAATCTACTATCAGTGTCTCCTTGGTTTTCACCTTCTTACAAATTTTACCAATATAATCAACATTTTATCATTATGGTCCTAAACCAAAGATGTGACAAGACACTAGGCAGTGGCATGCACCATTTCTGAGCAGCATACCAGAGACAAGACACTGTGTGAAAAGACAAATATAAATTTATCAAAAATGAAGCAGTTCTAACACATCAAAAATTCCAAATACAAAGTGGAGATATAAGTACAAGGAAAACACAATGTAATTTATAAAAACACAATGTATACCTATCCTGCTTTATTTGGTCTGGCACATAATGAAAGCCTTAGCAAAAATATCAAGCTTTTACATCAGATACATATTTTTACTCCAGAATGAAAAAGACACTGGTGCAGAAAGCCCTTTAAAATAGGTAACTACTAACTTGGAGGACACGTAGGCTTGAGTGCTTCTGCGCAAGTCACTAACCTTGAAACAACCATCTCTTTTAATAGCTTAATCACACAACCTGTCATATCCCCATGAACTTTCCCTTTTTGTTTCTCTTGGATACTTTGTTTCCTATGCACCTATTGCAGGTGGAACCAGTCAACCCAAACTACAAATTCCCTTATTTGAAATCCCTGTTAGGAATTTTTGCATCCAAGCCTACTCTGTCTTCCTCCCCTTTCTTTTTTCTGGGTACGCAGATTTATTCTAACATCTTAAAGATATGCAAGTTAGATTAAGTGGGCTTTTGTAAGAAACTACTTCTAGAGTTGGTTTATTCATTATGTCTGTTGAAGTGTCAACTGCCCTATATTGTACTAAATGAGCTCTAAAATGAATGCATCTTTATTGAAGGAAGTTCAGATGCATTGTGAATTGCAGAATTAACTCAGACTATTAAAAAATGGAAGCCTTCAGAAAATGGACAAGATGCAATAGAATTACAAATAGGAAACAAATCAGGCAAAAGAAGAGAATCAGGTGCATTTTGGGACACCTGTGCTTATAGTGTGGGAATTCAGGATTTTTTAAGCAGATGATCTAAAGTGTTTAAAAGAATTGGAAGTGCAGTTCTGGTTCAGGTTATTGGAACTGAGCCGTCAAATGATCCATCACTCAAAAATTATTGTCATATTCTGTTTTAATTAAATGATTAACTGATGGACTCTGGAAGAGCACAAAATATTATTAGTTCAGTGCTTATTGAACAATCAAGTATGGGGGAAGATCCCTTATAAGTGTAAACCTCAGGTTCTTTCAATTGACAATGGCCCCATTGATAGTTTAATCGATGAATACTGTATGACTACACAATTAAAATGCACATAGCAAGTCCTCATTCAAAAATCACTTTTTTAAAAAAATAGACCACTAGTACTCATTTAATTCTACACTACCACTCACTTACAAAACACAATCTACTAGTTAATTTGGCCTCTTTTTTTGCTTTAAGAACTGCTTACAAAGGATAAAATTTGAAGTAATTTCATTTTGCACAATAAAAAACATTCCCTAGTAGCACTGAAAAAAAACTCTCTAATAGGGAATAAGTCTACACAATTGGTCTGTTATCAGGAGCCCTCCTCTTTGCTTAGTCTAAACCTGAATCAGAAGCCAAGGACATTTAGATTAAAGAAAATTTCCAGAATAGATTTATCAAGCCATTTAGTAATCCCACTTTTTTACCATATTGGATACCTTGACATATGGATTATACAATACAAGTTAGACGTGAGATTTTGTCATGAACGTTTTCATATTGTTTTCCTGTTGTCCAGTGCTGGTCTCCATAAGTGCCTATTCTAGCATACATTTTTTATTATCTTCACAACAGTATACATGAAAAATTAGATTAAACTATACTGGGTAAGTAACATATAAAATATATCACATATTGGTTGAGTATTCTTTTAAGATGAGCACTTTTTGCATCTCGCTCATGTATGATTACAGTTTAAAGTCAAAGTAGAAACTTCCAGTATTGGTGTTGGCACTACTGTTTCTTATCTCAGTGTTTTCCAGACACAGGCAAACTTCATTTGTGTGCTTAGTCTCCAAAAAATGGGCTAGTACTAAACAGATTTATAATGTAGGTAATCTAGAACTATTAAAAATACAAATCATTTTGGAACAGTGGGAGTATTGGTTTGAGGCTGCTGGGCAGTGAAACTCTTTAATTCCTGACAAGTTAGATGAGTGTTGTTCTTCAGTCAGTTTAATTGTAGAATTTCAGTTTGATAACAACAATTCTTGTGAACCTGAGAATATTCAACCTTAAAGCAATAATCTTAGCAACCACCATAGTGGAAGGATCCCGAAAATTATTTTTCTGTTGTTAATAAGGTTAATTTTTAACTGAAATATTCTAGAATATACCCCTGAAAAAAATACATGTTCCTTACTTCACTGGTTACATCATTCAGTAACGTTTTGTCATCCAGGGATTATTAAAAAAAAAAAAAACTTGCCAGGAAATATTTTGCTTGTATGCATAATACAAAACATTAAGAATTATATTTCTTTCCTTTGCCAAAGTGTCCATTTTTTTTCTTTTGAAGAACATCTTCCAAATTCATTGCAAGTATGTTTATAAAAGAAATAATTTATTTGCATGGATTCCTCAAAACAATCATCTGTATTTTGAGGGTATTTTTGATCTTGCAGTTAGACAGACTGAGTTAATCTAGGTCCTGAAAATGTTTGTTTTTAATGGTATGTACTGCCTTTTTCATTTTGGATATGTTATTAATTTATATCTTTAGTTTTATTTATTTTTCACAGTGACATTTTGTTTATTGAGGACAGAACCTTTTTTGTGTTTTTTCAAGGTCATTGCCATATTGTTGATGGCCACAGAAGGAGTACTGTAAGACTCCAAGAGAGAGTAAGAGAGATAGAGAGCAGAGATAGGTAGAGAGAACACGGACAGCACATTATAGAAAACTTACCATTTTTCTTAAATTGTCTAATACTGTAGCACCCACAACAATAAATTATTACCTGGCTTCCCAAACTTTTGATGGTATCTGAGCTATTGACTAATTTCTTATACATGTATCTACCCTTTTACATTCTGTTGGACACTGCTACAGTCTACTTCTAGCCCTTGCCCACATGCTATCATGGGCACCTATACGTGCAGTTTCAGAAAAACTATTTACTTCTTTAATTTTCTGCACTGTTGCATATATTTCATAGTGAATTTATTAGATTTTCTTGTGAGGTTTTTAGTAGTATATAGAGATGAGTCTGAGAGCTTAACATTGACACCACAGTTTATTTATTTTCATAAATTTAATGAGCAAAAAAATCAAACATGCAGTCAACAAATATAAAAATGGTATCAACTCCAAAGACCTCAATCTCAACAATCAGTGTTAGATGTTTGAATTATTTGGTTAGCAATTAGTCTTGATATAGGTCAGTCCAAATGACAATAACCATTAGAGTTAAAAAATCAACAGAGATTTTGAATGCATATTATACCGTGAAAAAAGTAAAACCTCTAAACAAAATGTCTGTATGACAAAGAATTACAAAGGCATTTTAGACTTTTGGGACTTTTTCAACAGTTATGTTCAGATCATAAAAACTGAAATCAATTAGGGTTGCAGTTCCTAGGTGTGACAATCCTGGTACAATCTCTCTGTAAGAAAAAGGAGCAGAGTTTTTCATTTTGTCACAAAGAGCAACAAAACTCATTATAGAGGTCTGAAGGTAATAAATGCTGCAGTTTGGGTCATTGTCCATTAATGCAAATCAGAAACCCCAAAAATATGATCTGGAAAATAATTCTTGTTAATAAGAAAATGATTACATGAGTTAAGTTTGCCAAAATGTAAATGAATGGCCATCAATGTTTTAGAGCCAGGTGGATCAATAACGGACAATTTTTGAGCTGACGTTATGCCCAACGAAAAGATAACATAGCAAAGTAATAACCTGTATACAAACAGTCAAGTGTGGCATGGGGATGCTGTTGTCAACAAATTACCAAAACTATGTATTCTGTTTACTAAAAGGCAATTTTTCAGGAAAATCACAGACTGTCTATTACCTGAACATGGAGTAAAATATTTAAATTAACCAATCAAGTCTACATTAGAATCACATTTTGAGAATAGCCTAGTTGCAACCCACTAAGACAAAACAAGCTACCACAGTTCTGTAATGAGGCACAGGGAAAATCCTTTTACACTATCGTAAGCGGCTGATTATTACATGCAGGAAGAGTCTTACTGCAGATATAGCTGCTAAAAGAGACTTAATGTCAATGTCAAATTTATTTATATAGCACATTTAAAACAACATAGGAATGCTGTGGCCAAAGTGCTTTACAATAATAGAATAAAAGAAAAACATACAATTAACATCCATCCATCCATCCATTATCCAACCCGCTATATCCTAACTACAGGGTCACAGGGGTCTGCTGGAGCCAATCCCAGCAAACACAGAGCGCAAGGCAGGAAACAAACCCTGGACAGGGCGCCAGCCCACCGCAGGGCACACGCACCCACACAAGCACACACAAGGGGCAACTGAATAACATAAATAGAAATAAAAAAAATTAACATTAATAGAATAAATAATAAATAGAAGTAATGTTACATAATCACAATGAGGAAATCATCAGTATTACTGAAGGTCACGGAATGTAAGTGAATAGAAATGAGTCTTTAATCTTGTTTTGAACAGTTCAATTGTAGACGACTCCTTTATGTAATGAGGTAAAGAGTTCCACAGGCGAGGAGCAGCAGCTGCAAAAGCCCTGTCCCCCTTAGTTTTACACTTAGTACGAGGGACAACAAGAGACAACTGTCCAGAAGATCTAAGCACTCTAGATAGCTGGTGTATAACACACAATTCGGATAAACAGGCAGGAGCAAGCCCATGTAAAGATTTAAAAACTAGCAACAAGATTTTAAAATCAATTCGAAAACTGGCAGGCAGCCAGTGTAAAAAGCTAATATTGGACAAACAGAATCAGACTTTCTTGCCCCAACCAGAAAGCGAGTGGCAGCATTCTGGACCAACTGTAACCTGCGTATCAGGGATTTGCTAATCCCAGAATACAGCGAGCTGCAGTAATCAAGGCTAGAAAAGATAAAAGCATTAGTAGCTTTTTCAAGATCCCTAGAAGATAAAAAAGGCTTGATCTTATCTAATAGACGAAGCTGGAAAAAGCAACTCTTGACTACAGAATTAACCTGTTTCTCAAAATAGAGATTACTGTCAAAGATAACACTAAGATTGCAGACTTGAGGTTTACAAAAGACAGAGAAAGAGCCGAGAAGTCCAAGACCAATTTGGGCTTTAGCTGATGGACCCACTATAAGCACCTCCGTTTTATTTTGATTCAGATCAAGAAAATTATTAGCCATCCAGGATCTTAGTTCAGAAAGACAGTTGTGCAGTTGATTTATTGCAGAGTTGCAGAAGGGAATATAAATCTGTGTATCATCAACATAGCAGTGTAAAAAAATGTTACATTTCCTAAACATAGCTCCAATAGGATGAAGGTATATAGAGAACAAATTAGGACCCAAAATGGATCCCTGAGGAACACCACATTTAAGAGGAGCAGTAGACGAAAAAGAGGAATTTAAAGTCACTGAAAACTGTCAACCAGTTAGATATGACCTGAACCAGTTAAGAGCAGCCCCTTTAAGCCCAACAAGATGTTCAAGCCGCAACAGCAATATCTTATGGTCCATAGTGTCAAAGGCAGCAGACAGGTCCAGGAGGACAAGGACTGCAGCGCCACCTGAGTCAGTAATAATAGAGATGTCATTGAATACTTTAAGGAGGGCCGTCTCAACACCATGATAACGCCTAAAGCCAGATTGGTAGATCTCAAATAAATTATTGGAGTTAAGGTGATTAACCAATTGATTATAAATAATTCTTTCTAATATTTTAGCCAGAAATGGCAATTGGGAAATTGGGCGAAAATTGGCTAAAAATCCAGGATCTAATTCTGCCTTTTTTAGAAACTGCTCACATGAAAGAACAGTGCTATTTAATCCCATCACAGAATGAGGGTGAATGGCCGCATTCATTGAATTAAATAAGACCCTGAGATTCTTAGAATGACGGAATACAAAATCAGCGAAGAAATCATGTTTAGCTTTCTTAACTGCAACCTGGAAGTTAAATCCATCTTTTTTACAACGCCGCTCCGCAGTTCGACAGGTGCGGCACCAAGATGGCGTAGTTTCTTTTAGCCAAGGAGCAGGTCTTCCCTTATTACAGCGTATCTTGAGCGGAGCAATTGAGTCTAAAACTGTTTTACAAGAAGAATTAAATTCTAAGACAGAATCATCGATACCATCATATTGGGCATGCACATCAAGACTAGAGAATATGGTTTTAAAATTAGATATAATAATATAAAAAGCAAGAGCAGCATGGATCACAATTAGTAGTAGGGACTTAACTAGTTAGGGGATAAAAGAGGGCACTTTTTCTAGGGTTGCATAACTTTATTTATTAAAAATTGATAAATTAACTACCAAAGTGTTTGTGATTTGTTTACTCAAGCTGTCTTTTACTTTGTAAGGCTATCTGAGGGAAATCTCCCCAGTGTATCAGTGGTAAGACAAAAGATCTTTTTCCACTCTGTCATGGAAGTGTCTTGCAAAGTAACCTTGTTTTGACCAATTATAGCTGTGATCTCATTCTTTCAGATTTTTCACTTCCCACGGTGCATGACCATAGGTGTCACTGTTAATATAGATGGTGTAAAACTTTATTCAAACACTTGGCTCTTACTTTACTTACTCTTAATTTTTATTTATTTTTATTCTACCCTAGTACAATGACAGGCACCAACCACTTTTTGGCCACTGATGAATAAGTCACAGAATTCACAAATTCATGTCCCCAAGCACCTCTGACATCCATCATAAGCTGTTCCAGTGATGACAGTTAAACTTATCACAAATATTATGTCCACTCTGCACTCCCAAGACAGCCTTGCTACCCATTCATACTTTCCTGGTCTATCTAGCAAAAGGTTAGACTGCCTGAGCCTAGGCAAAAAAATCCATTGGGCCCTGCAACTTACTCTTCCCCGAGTTTCAACATGGTAAAATTTATTTCCATTATTTTAGTGCAAAGTCTAAAATAATAAGATCAATGGAGAATTTAATAAACACCAATACTTTCTTTTTACTTTGAAAAAACATATATTTATACAAATAGATCAACACTATAAAAACATTTATATAGACAATAGAAACTCAATAATAATAGAATAAAGTAAATAAAAAAAATCTAATTAAGTAAAAAAATTAAATAAGATGCAATATACATATTTGATGCACATGGTAATAAAACTAAATACAAATTGCACATCATCCACCCATCCATCCATTATCCAACCTGCCATATCCTAACACAGAGTCACGGGGGTCTGCTGGAGCCAATTCCAGCCAACAAAGGGCGCAAGGCAGGAACAAACCCCGGGCAGGGCGCCAGCCCACCGCAGATTGCACATCATAATATAAATAAATAAATGAAGTGCACATAATGGAAACTGAAAAAATTAAAAATGTTTCCTAAAGATATTAATGTAACTTTCAAATTTGCTGTTTTTTTAGACCTAAAACCAAAGTTACATATGCTGCGGGAGTCAAAGCACACAACATAGAAATATGCCCTCTACAGACAGAGATCAAACTGAAATTAAGGTTAGCTCCAAGTTTATTATTATCTAGATATTTTTAGCTGCTTCTGGGCCTTTAAAACAGATCGTTCAGAGTGTGTGAAACACTCCTGACTCCGCAGTTTAGTTCTAACCTCCGTATGCCCATACTTAACTGAATCAACATTACAGATTTCCTACTACTTACATCCGTCATTTTCCTCCTGTTCTTGTTTTTTTTTCCTGCTTTTTACTTCCAGATGTGTAAATCCTCTTCATTACATTTAACCTTACTAAAATAGCAATGTTCATTACAGATACTCTCGCTTTGGTGTTTGAGGACCCCCCTGGGAGATGTCTGATCGTGTTGTTGTAGTGTGTCGATACTATGCTTCAAGAGGGATTTTAGCAGATTTATCAATGCAATGAGTTAACTATCGAAATGAACGCCGTTGAGGGCCCAAAGCAATACAGTATTTTGCTTAGATTTAAAGTCCTCCAATTCACACCATTGATGAGTCAGTTGGTAGCACACTTTAAAGTGCAAAAAAGTAAATTTCTTCCAATAAAAACAAATTTTTATAACAATAAAAACTAAAAACAAGAATAAAAACTTTGTTCAGCTTAAAACCTTCACATCCCAACCCACTGCTGTTACTTCAGGTGTGCCCCAGGGCTTTGTCCTGGGGCCTCTCCTTTTCCTTATTTTACTTCTTCCCTTTGGTAATATCTTTCGTAAATATAACATTAGCATCCACTGTTATGCTGATGACACCAAGCTCTATCTCACTTGCAAACCTACTGCTTCCTTTCCACCCTCCTCACTTACTGATTGCATAGCAGAAATCAAATCCTGTTTTTTTCAAAATTTCTTAAATTCAATAGTGACAAAACTGAGATTCTCCTCATTGGAACAAAATCAACATTATCCAAAACTGATAATTTTTCATTTGTTATTGATAATTCGTCTGTCTCCCCTTCCCCACAGGTTAAGAGTATGGGTGTCATCCTTGACAGTACTTTATCCTTTCAGTCCCACATCAATAACATCTCCCAGTCTGCATATTTCCACTTGCGTAACATTAATCATATTCACCCCTCCCTCACTCCCCACACCACTGCTATCCTTGTTCATAACCTTGTCACTTCTCGTCTGGATTATTGCAATTCCCTTTTCTTTGGTCTTTCTCGCAAATCTCTTTATAAGCTTCAACTGGTTCAGAATTCAGCTGCCCACATCATTACTAGAAACCCCTTTATTCACCATATCACTCCTGTTTTGCAGCAGCTTAATTGGCTTCCAGTTCAGTTCTGAATTCAATTCAAAATTATCCTACTAACTTTTAAGGCTATCCACAACCTTGCCTCTCCATATCTGTCTGACCTCCTCCATGTTGCCATTCCCTCCCGTACCCTTAGATCCTCTTCCTCCATCCACTTGACTGTCCCCTTCATCTGTCTTACCACTATTGGGAGAAGAGCATTCAATTGCTCTGCTCCCCAGCTTTGGAACTCACTACCACTTGAGCTTAGAAATATTGAATCATTTTCACTTTTCACATCTAAATTTAAAACTCATTTGTTTAAGACTGCTTTTCCTTTTTGATTACAATTGTTCTGTCCGATTTTAATATTTGTATTTTAGTTTTGTTTATAATGTGTGTTTTATCTATTGTTCAGTGTCCTTGAGTATTTAGAAAGGCTACAAATAAATAAAATGTATTATTATTATAAAATGGTCAAAATTAATTTCATATAATATAAAACTAACTGAAACCCAGCCTAAAACTCTAATATTTTGTGGGCCTCTTATACGAAGGTAGCAGACTGCTATATAACATAGTGAGTTGGTTGGTTTACAGACTTAGATTAGGTGAATGAAAATAATCTTTCAGAAAGAGTTTACTATAGCATCCCTAGTGAGTTACGTTTGTACAGTCCTTCATAAAAAATCAGTGTTTATTCTCATATTGCTGCGTTTCCTTTTGCTTTATACAACAAATAAAAGGTGGGCCATTGTGCTTTTGTTTACTGTTGGTAGTAGTAGTAAATCCACAGTAAATACTGAATCAGAAACATAATGTGACAAATAAATAAATGTGGTAATTGGCTGGAATTTTTTTGCCAGCAAAAATGGGTGCTTCGGCCAATTAGGGCAAAGGTGCCAACGCTTGAGGCCTCCAAACCAATACTCCATTGTTGCTTTCTGGTTGCTGCTCACTGCAATTGTCAACAATCACCAATAACAGGGAAATCCAAAGAATAAATGGGCCTTTCCCACCACACCCCTTTGCATGTTTTTTCTGTGGTTTCTATCTATCTATCTATCTATCTATCTATCTATCTATCTATCTATCTATCTATCTATCTATCTA
>JANRMT010062792.1:53520184-53566357 GCA_026402145.1 Polypterus bichir lapradei
CTATCTATCTATCTATCTATCTATCTATCTATCTATCTATCTATCTACAATATATTAATAATTCATCTGTGCATCCCCTATGTATCCTGCCAAACATTTTTAACTATTCTGTTGCAGGTTCACAGTGATTTATATAACATACTGTATAAAAATATGTAAGTTTGTCTTCTATTACTGTATAATACAAATATTAAATCATGCTCTGGGTAACATTATATTAAATATTAACAAGTGCAAAAAGTTTCACGTTTGTAAAAAATTAATATAGAATTATCAAAAGAAAACAAGGTTTTAGAGACTGTAATTATATTGTTATCTGATACTGTTCTATAAATCACAACCAGTCCTTTAAAGCTTCTTTTCTCAATTAGCCTTAGATTTGACATTCCTTGGGAGTAAAGTCAGCAAATGAGAGACAGCCCAAGAACAGTCCCAGTGGAACATGGGATTGTGATTATGTCACCACTTACTGAAATAACTGACACTGATGGGTTTGAAATGAATCCCTATCCCACCAGATTGAACTTTCAGCCTCTTCTATATCAACCATCTTTCTCTGGGTGTAAAGTTTCAATAAAGTGAGGGCAAGGCCAAGTTCATTCAGGGACCCTGAAAAAATCCCATGGCTGCTGTTTAAAGTAAGTGAAAATCTTTTTTGCTCTAGCTTATTAAAGGGCTATATTTTTACAGGAGTCTTGAGTGCATCATACAGATATTTCAGTCAATCTGGAAGTCAAAATGTAAAATTATCAGAACAGTGACTTATTTGGTATCAGCATTGTGTTTCTAGTTTGTTTTTGAAAATAAAGTAAAAGCTATCTCTTTTTTATTTTATCCATTAATTTGCCATATCTGTTTCTTCCATTACAAATTTGCAGGGATGCATAGCCCTAGCAAGAACGAGGCAGAAAACATCAATGCTTGGGTTGGCAGTCTATTAATTCAGTTCCATCTTGCCAATTTACAGTTTATAAATTTATACAGTTTATTTATTTATAAATCAGTTCTCACATTTTAGGGACAGGAGAGAAAACATGAGTATAACGAGAAAAAAATAAAACAGACAATGTGAAAACATGCAAACAGCACACAGATGAGGGGTTGGCAATTGAACCAATGCTCCCAAACTTATGAGGCAATAGGCTAACCAGTGTTTCCAAATCCCCCCACCACACCCACACATTTTTTTTTTCTTTTGTGTCACAACAAAACTTGACTGTACTTGGAAAAAAATTATTAAAAAAGAGTGTCTACTGAGGTGTGAAACATTGATTTCAAGAGCCTGAAAAAATAAAACTGAGAAAATCAGCTTTTCTAATGATCCTTGACATTTTTGAATTGTCCTTTTCTATTAATACCATTCACAACTTTCATTTGTGACAAGCTAATTATGAAGTCACCTCCCAACTGTTAAAGAGACATATGTGTTTAGTCTATTAAAAGAGACAGAAGGCACACTCTGGGAGTAGAAGTCAGGATTACTGCCAGTCTCAGTTACACTAACACATGAGCTAGCTTTAACCCAGGTCATCACATGAAAATGACTGTTAAGCTATAGCAACCCTTTTAATGGCCAACCTCCTTCTAACACCACCCCCACTGCCCCCATGGAAAAGCTGATGTCTACCCTCCACGCTTCTGTGTAAAGTCACCTAAGCAGTTTAATGGGAACTCGCTGCCTTTAACATCCCACTAAATATGAGAAGACACCAACTGCTCTTTGATGAGGGAATATGACAATTAAACTACTGGAAAACAGAAGTATAGATGGTAACTGTGATAGCCTTTTATTTCTGATTCCATTAACATTCGGAAATGATGGTGTAATTATAACCATGTGCAAAATAATTATAGTAATTGCCATATATTTCATATCCTATAGTATATATACAGTCTATGTACGTATGTATATACAGTATATATATAAATACCAGTTGTCTTAATCCACATGCAGACCTTTTGCACTTTTTAACCATTTAAACCTGAACATTTGGAGACTTTATTAGTATACTTTAGGGAAAAAAAAAGCTTAAAAATAAATAGTGTCATTTACAATCTTTAAAGCCTACAATTATAGTTCTTCTACAATACGGACGTTTCTTTTTTTATCACATGTCTTAGTGAATGACTTTCCACAATAGAATTTCACTCCTGTTTGATGCTAATTAATTCAGATTTGATTCCACTGAGAATTCATCCCTGTTTAAGCTGGCCTTTACCCTGTCAAAGCACAAAAACAATTACCTCATGTAATGTGCAGACAACTCTGTGTTTAAAGTCTGCGTTTCTTTACAGGTATTAATATGAGTCAGACAAAAAGAGACATGAGCATGTATGTATGTATACAGAGAATTTATTAACTTTATAATGTTTATTTTCTCTGTATTGTAAAACTAATATAGATGTTGCAGTATACCAAGTCATGCTTACCATACTGTTTATATTAAATAGCACATTAACCTTACAAAGTGACCATGATTACCGTCAGTTTTCAGCAATGAGAGCGGTAGGCCAGGATTTGTTGAGAGTAATGCACACTGACAGCACGTAAACTACTTTGGAAAGTCCTGCATTCTGTAGCACAGCCTTCACCTTCATCATAATTTACAGCAAGAACTAAAAAGATATAATCTGAGTATTTTTCCCATTAAAGGATGCAAACAAACCCCTCAAACTGACATTCACTCAGGCAGGCAGTGACAAAAAAACAATTGATAAGCAGAAAACTTCACTCTTTAATTAGCTACAGCATTTTAGTGTCCGCCTATTTCTAGTAAAGCTGACTAAATTAAAACTGCATTAAAGGTTGGTGTACAGATTGTCTAAGAGCTCATACTGCAGTTTGCATATAAAATTCATGGCCAATAAAAAGAATGAAAATGGATTGAATTGAGCCAAACATTTGGCTGAAGAATTTTCACATGTAAAAGCAGTATTTGTCATTTTTAACAAAATGTGAAGCAGTTGAAAATTACAATAAATAAACAAAAGAGCATATCAAGTTGTGTAACTCCATCCATCCATTTTTTCTGTGCCTTTTCTGTCTGTTTCTGAGTTGTGGAGAGCCATAGCCTATCTTGGTATGAACAGTTCCAAGATAGAATGCGAGTCCACCACAGGCACACACAGGTTAAGGTTAGAGTCCACAGTCAATCTAATCTTCATGTCTTTGGAATGTGGAGAGAAACTCTAGAAAAGCTCACACACATGCAGTGTAGGAAAAGACCAGAATGAGATTTGAACTCAGCCCCCCTAGAGATGTAAAAAGAAATGCTGATTGATGTGCCACCATGTTGCATATAGTGAAATCTGTCTATTCATCATCAAAACTGCTTAATCCAGTTCAGGGTTTCAGTGCATTGAGCTAACCCTAGATGGGGTGCCAATCCATTGCAGGACATGATTCCACAATCCCTCATATTTGGTCAGTTTTTAAATTGATATGGTAAACTTCTTTAAGATGTCTTTGGAGAACTAGACCACAGGGAGACTGTGTAAACGCCACACGGAGACAATAGCCTGAGTGGGATTGTAACCTGAGATTCAGCAACTGTGATACAGTAGCCATAACTCATGTGTCACCAGGCTATGTAATGCTCTCATAGTGAAAAAAATAAATAAATTTTATAAAGGGGTATTATATTCTAACAATCATACGAAAAGCAGTAAATAAAGTTAAATCCGCTGTTATATATTGACATGTATATGTGTACATATAATGTAGTTAATCAGTAAATTTTATCTTCACTTCCAATTTGCATGAGTTAAGAAGTTAAATACCCACCCTTTTGTGGCGTAATTGATTCCCTTTGATTTCAGTAGGATTTGTGATTATGTTTGTCATTTGTAATGCACAATATGAGATAACATTAATACAAATTACACCATACCAGAACAACTCCATTAATCTGGTAAAGATAAAATTGAGGATAACAAAATTAAGAAAATACTGAAACAAAACCTCTGCACAAATAATGCAAAATACCATGAAGTCCTCTTTTACAAAAACAAGCCTGCTGTTTACCTGCAGCATAAAACTACACCTCTTTGTTTTAAAGAAAATTGGCTTTGCATGCTGGAGGCTGACTTGGGATTTCTGCTATCTATCAGATGGATAATTAATGTCTTGTACCTTTTCTCATCTCAGCATCTACAAAGTATGGCAGTTAGGTTTTGAAACATTTTAATTAAGAGGATTACGCATTTTTATGTGAACTTTGAATCAAAGTTTACTTTTCTTCCATCTGTAATCTATTAGAGTATTTGATAATGTCTAGCTTTAGTAAACCCACTGAATTACCCAGAGAGTTTCCCAGCCTTCAGAAAGTAGGTGGAAAGATTAACAATATAAAAAACATACTTTTATTTAGGGTCACGTGAAGTTAACTGACATTTTACAAGGACATGTAGAATAACACAAACATTTTCATCAAAGGGATTATGAAACACTCATAAGCACCTTTTTAGTTTCTGAATGACTAGGTTACCATTTTAATTGACACATAAATGAAGTTTGTACATTTAATCCCAAGTTTTCATGGAACTCAAATTAACTTGAAAAAACAGATATACATATATTCTTTGAACTACTATAAAAATTAATTCATTAGCATACATCTTTGATGATGCTTTATAAAACTTTAAAATATATCATTCAAGTAGCTGAAACAGCGGTGACATGCCTTTTAAAAATGAGATTTTTTCCCTGATGGGCTTACTTGGTACAAGTATATCTTAATATATGCAAAGTAACTTTTGTACTTTCCTGAAAATTCTTGGAAAAATGAATATTGTACTTCTAAAAATACTGTGCAGTATAAGTTCAACACTTTTGTTAGAGAAGATGAGATGCCAGTCTTTTAGATTGAGTTTTTTGAGAGAAGTGGTTGTCATAACTGGATACCCTGATGCCTGGTATCTACTCATTGGTCATGTGGCTTACAGGGCTGCTTTTACTGATCATGAACTGTCCGGTAACCAAAATAATGCGAGTGTCCTTTGTGCCCCAGCCATGAACTATTTCAGGGTTTTCCCAGGAAATACAGATAGATAGATAGATAGATAGATAGATAGATAGATAGATAGATAGATAGATAGATAGATAGATAGATACTGTATTAATCCCAAGGGGAAATTCACATACTCCAGCAGCAGCATACTGATAAAAAAACAAAAACAAAACAATATTAAATTAAAGAGTGATAAAAATGCAGGTAAAACAGACAATAAATTTGTATAATGTTAACGTTTACCCCCTCGGGTGGAATTGAAGAGTCGCATAGTGTGGGGGAGGAACGATCACAGACAGATCACAGAAACACAGATATATGGTGGCATTATTGCTATCAAGAAGCTACAACATATTTCTGGGAATCCACAATGTCTTGTAATAACAAATAAGTGTCCATATACATTAACCGATGTTCCCTATTGTTTTTCATTATTTATGTCAGGGTACTGATTAACCCAATTCTGAAGTGTTTCTGCCCCTTATTGGATAGAATTCTCCAAGGCTGCCTAATTGCAGTTCTGTAACATGGAAGAGGCAATGTCAGACACACTAAATGTTCCTAGCCCTTTTAAAAAGGTATAGCTGTTCAAGACTGAATTAACTCTGCAATAGTGAAAGATAGCTCTGTTTGGACAACCACAGGACATTCTGCGAACATTTCAGACACTGGACTTGGTACCATCATGGATTATAAAGAAGTCTCAGCTAGATTATCCCTTGATTAGTGACTAGTGGTGAGATGGACAAGGGTCATACTGGCAGAAATGTACAGTAGTCTGCCTAGAATTTGAGTTAAGAGTAGGAGAGAATTTGGACAGTAGGACTAGTCCTTTGTTCTATACTTAAACCACACTATATGTTAGACAGTGTGCGAGTGGACCAGCCGTTCTGCTGCACATGCATCTATTACTGTTTCTCCTACTATTTCCCCTCCATTATGAATCATTTTTTTTAATGAGGCATGACTGTGGACACTTCTGTTCCAGATGTACAGGTTTCCCCATTACACTAGTAAAAGACAATTAAAAGAAAAGATAAAACTATAAAAGATTATCGGGAAAACAGTGACTTAACATGTTTCAAATGAAAAGTTCTCATTATGGATGCTTTGTAATTAAAATAAAATGTATTTAAGGAGAAACACAGTGCAAAATATGAACACTCATATTTGAACAATGAGTTTTCAGCAGCAGCACATTGGTTATAAAAAATGTATTCCAGGTTCTTGCTCAGTTAGTAAGGGTATATTTTAACCCTAATATTAAAGCGGCCTAAATTCTTTTGGTCTTTTATGTTCAAAGTTGATTTGTTAAGTTAAGTCCCCCGGGGTCTTGTGGGTTTCCTCTGTAGTCTCTCATTTCTTCTCAAAATTCAATGAGTTAGTTTGGGGGTTTTTGTGAAAGTGTTACACTCTCCTAATAAGGTTAGTTTCCTGCCTTGTGTCAACAGCTACCGATAAGCTGTTGCCCACCATAACTCTGTAACTGGAAGTAGGTTCATCCAACAATCCCTTTATTAAATCCAGTCAATCCAGTTGAAACATACTGGTTGAGACATAGCTTTTCACTCTACTTTCATGATAAACTAAAAACATTCTGTACTGATATTTTCATGCATTTTTGAGAGAATATCTTTTTTATGTGTGACGACGATGCCAGATATTCGCTGTATAATTTCTACATTTTTCTTATTGTCTGATGTTTTGTAAATTTATTAATAATACTCATTTGATTTTTGGCAAATTTATTGCATGTGTATTAATAATTTAAATATACAATATATTACTGTAACTTTGCTGACAGTTTAAGGCAGTTGACTACTGCTTCACCTGCTAGCTCACAGTAATCATCCTTATGAGAAGGGAATATATGACAGACAAATATAGTGCTAAAATGTCTGAAAATTATGAACAATTTTCTTTTAAATGGCTGTGATGTACAACTCCCATGCATTTTTTGGTTTATCAAACAGTACTGCTTTTTTGATAGTTTTATAATCACCTGAATTATTTTCATTAGTAAATCTTCCAAGTTTGACTAAGTATTACAAAATAATCTACAATTAATGACTAAATTATTTGTAAAGATATATACACTACATAATGTTTGTTAATAACTTGTTTAGCAAAGTTATTATAAAGTTGTTTTATTGCATTATTAGATCACCTATGACATGCACCTAACACAAAAGTAAACTAACTTCATAATTGGGAATAAGAAATGTCAAAATCAAACCCAGCCACAGGGGATGCACAAACCAGTGTGTTTCTTCGTGTCGGTCCCAAGCCCTAATAAATGGGGAGGGTTATGTCAGGAAGGGCATCTGGTGTAAAATTTTGCCAAATCATATGCGGACAACAATACAAATTTCCATACCGAATCGGCTGAGCCCAGGGTTAACAACGACCCCCACCAGTTCTGTTAGCCAACAGGGTGCTGGTGGAAATTGGGCTACTGTTGGCGGAAGAAAAAGAAGGAGAAGAAGAGGAGGGAGACGTGTCCGGAGGCAGGAGTAGAGGAGGAAGGTAAAGAGAGTGGAACTGAGGGTAGGAACTTTGAATGTTGGCAGTATGACTGGTAAGGGGAGAGAGTTAGCAGATATGATGGAGAGAAGGAAGGATGATATACTGTGTGTGTAAGAGACTAAATGGAAAGGGGGTAAGACCAGGTGGATCGGGGGTGGATTCAATTTGTTCTATCATGGTGTGGATAGGAGGAGAAATGGAGTAGGGGTTATTTGGAAGGAACAGTATGTCAAGATTGTTTTGGAGGTGAAAAGAGTGTCAGACAGAGTAATGATTATGAAGCTGGAAATTGTGATGATGAATGTTGTCAGTACATATGCCCCACAGGTTGGGTGTGCAATGGATGAGAAAGAAGATTTTTCGAGTGAGTTGGATGAAGTGATGAACAGTGTACCCTAGGGACAGAAAGTGGTGATTGGAGCGGATTTCAGTGAACATGTTGGTGAAGGGAACAGAGGAGACGAGGAGGTGATGGGTAGGTATGATGTCAAGGAGAGGAATGAAGAAGGTCAGAGGATAGTGGATTTTGCCAAAAGGATGGACATGGTTGTAGTAAATACATATTTTAAGAAGAGGGAGGAACATAGGGTTACGTACCCTATGTAGAGTGGAGGAAGATGCACACAGGTAGATTACATCCTATGCAGAAGAGTCAATCTGAAGGAGATTGAAGACTGCAAAGTGGTGGCAAGGGAAAGTGTAGTTAAGCAGCATAGGGTGGTGGTCTGTAGGATGACGTTGGAGATCAAGAAGAGGAAGAAAGAGAGGGCAGAGCCAAGGACCAAATGGAGGTAGTTGAAAAAGGAAGACTGCAAGGTTGAGTTTAGGGAGAAGGTGAGACAGGCACTGGGTGGTAGTGAAGAGTTACTAGACAGTTGGGAAACAACAGAAGATGTAGTAAGGGTGACAGCAAGAAGATTGCTTGGCGTGACATCTGGACAGAGGAAGGAGGAAAAGGAAACCTGGTGGTGGAATGGGGAAGTACAGGAGAGTATACAGAGGAAGAGGATGACAAAGTGAAGTAGAATAGTCAGAGAGATGCAGAAAGTAGACAAGAGTACAAGGAGATAAGGCACAAGGTGAAAAGAGAGTTGGCTAAAAAAAAGGTGTATAATGAGTTGTATGAGAGATTGGACACTAAGAAGGGAGAAAAGGATCTGTACCAATTGGCTAGACAGAGGGACCGAGCTGGGAAAGATGTGCAGAAGGTTAGGGTAATAAAGGATAAAGATGGTAATGTAATCACAAGCGAGGAGAGTGTGTTAAGCAGATGGAAAGAGTACTTTAAGAGGCTGATAAATGAAGAGAATGAGAGAGAGAGAAGAGGTTGGTTGATGTGGAGATAGTAAATCAGGAAGTGCAATGGATTAGCAAGGAGGAAGTAAGGACAGCTATGAAGAGAATGAAGAGTGGAAAAACTGTTGGTCCAGATGACATACCTGTGGAAGCATGGAGGTGTTTAGGAGAGATGGCAGTGGAGTTTTTAACCAGATTGTTTAATGGAATCTTGGAAAGTGAGAGGATGCCTGAGGAGTGGAGAAGAAGTGTGCTGGTGCTGATATTTAAGAATAAGAGAGATGTGCAGGACTGTAGTAACTACAGGGGGATAAAATTGATGTGCCACAGCATGAAGTTATGGGAAAGAGGAGTGGAAGCTAGATTAAGAAGGGAGGTGATGATTAGTAAGCAGCAGTATGGTTTCATGCCAAGAAAGAGCACCACAGAGGTTTTTTCCTCTCAAGGTGTTGATGGACAAGTATAGACAAGGCCGGAAGGAGTTTTATTGCGTCTTTGTGGATCTGGAGAAAGCCTATGACAGGGTGCCTTAAGAGTAGTTGTGGTATTATATGAGGAAGTCGGGAGTGGCAGAGAAGTATGTAAGAGTTGTACAGGATATGTACAAGGGAAGTGTGACCGTGGTGATGTCTGCGGTAGGAGTGACAGATGCATTCAAGGTGGAGGTGGGATTACATCAGGGATCGGCTCTGAGTCCTTTCTTATTTGCAATGGTGATAGACAGGTTGACAGACGAGATGAAACAGGAGTTCCCGTGGACTATGATGTTTGCTGATGACATTGTGATCTGTAGTGATAGTAGGGAGCAGGTTGAGGAGACCCTGGAGAGGTGGAGATATGCTCTAGAGAGGAGAGGAATGAAGGTCAGTAGGAAAAAGAAAGAATTTATGTGTGTAAATGAGAGGGAGGTTAGTGGAATGGTGAGGATGCAAGGAGTAGAGTTGGGGAAGGTGGATGAGTTTAAATATTTGGGATCAACAGTACAGAGTAATGGGGATTGTGTAAGAAAAGTGAAAAAGAGAGTGCAGGCAGGGTGTAATGGGTGGAAAAGAGTGTCAGGAGTGATCTGTGACAGAAAGATATCAGCAAGAGTGAAAGGGAAGGTCTGCAGGACGGTAGTGAGACCAGTTATGTTATATGAGTTGGAGACATTGGCACTGACCAGAAATCAGGAGACAGAGCTGGAGGTAGCAGAGTTAAAGATGCTAAGATTTGAATTGGGAGTGACAAGGATGGAAAGGATTAGAAATGAGCACATTAGAGGGTCAGCTCAAGTTGGACGGTTGGAAGACAAAGTCAGAGAGGCGAGATTGCATTGGTTTGGACATGTGCAGAGGAGAGATGCTGAGTATACTGAGAGAAGGATGCTAAGGATAGAGCTGCCAGGCAAGAGAAAAAGAGGAAGGCCTAAGAGAAGGTTTATGGATGTGTTGAGAGAGGACATGCAGGTGATGGGTGTAACAGAACAAGATGCAGAGGACAGAAAGATATGGAAGAAGATGATCCGCTGTGGTGACCCCTAACGGAAGCAGCCGAAAGAAGAAGAAATATCAAAATCAGGTATACCACCATTACCTGAAACCTCTAACTTGTCCCACTGTCCATATTGTTCCCCATGTATTCAACCCTAAGGACCCCTGCCTAAATGGCAAGCTACTTCTGATTGGGGCTGTGTTTTATTTTCAGATCTTTACTTCAGCACCATTTACAGCCAATCGAGGACTTCAGAAGAGTGTCATCTCATGTCCTTAAGCGACCACGGATGGACAAGGAACAAGCACTTCACCATCTGGCTTAAGTTAATAATAATAAGAGAGAGGTGCTTGACATAAACTTTTGCACAAATATTATATTTATTTGCATGAAAACCAATAGCAGCAAATATATTTGATACAAAGAATCATACAACCTGGGTGAGTCAAGTCTTCATTCAGTTTCACATGACAATTCCCAGATGGCTTCTTTTCTATAATTGCAAATTATATAATCAAAAAATGAAAAGAAAAAAATTTATAGCCAGATAGAGGGAAAGCTTTTTCAAAGTATCTAGCAGGTAAGGGACAAACCTCCATGAAAGTTTTCATTTCAGTGTTTGCAAAGCAGTATAGATAGAGAAAAAGGCTCCTTACAAGTGTCCCCTTTTTAATTGTCAGAGAATCAGCAAATTAACTGAGAAAACACTTAGTGCTCTCTCCCTTCCTTCTCACACACACTAAACACCTGGCTTATTTGTTTTCATCTCTGCGAGCGGATCCTGCCATGACATTTTACAGATTCTCAAAACAATGAAAATGAAATATTATCACTAAGCTCAAGGTTATTTTCCAATGGGAATGAAAAGCTGCACAATTTAGTGATGCAAAACCCTGCTTTGCTTTTCAGCTTTCCCACAATACACTGCACTCTAGTTCAACTTGACAAAACTTTCTGGCTAAGGCTAATCACTTGATCTGTGAGCTAAAAAGTTTAACATATACTCTACACAGAAGTACAATTAATATATGAATTATCGTTTAACTATGAATGTGTATGAATGAATAATATTGTTAAGCGTCATATAGAGTTTATTATTATAAACGGTAGCCATTTTTTGTTAGACTTTTCAAGCCACAAATGAGATTCTGACTCGTTTTAAACAATTGAGTATACATGTCTTTATGATTTAGGTATAGAAAATCAAGCAAACATTTATTTGACAGGTCCTTCATCCTTGCTTGCAATCTTTACAGAATATGCTTACAATATACTGTAGCAGTTGTAATATAAAACAAACATAAAGTGCATTAACTGAATTTTACTTCATTGCTTCATTACAAGATGTTCAAAAGCACATCCAGATCAACACTGAGGGCATACAATCAAGATGTTTTGCATTCCTGTCAGCCTTCTGTTCGTCATCTGTCAGATGTTCTGTATTTACCATAAACTTAAGCTTTCCATCACAGTAACAGAAAATTAAAGAAACCAGTAGCTATTTTAAATTTGCTAATCTGTACTTGAATAAAGCAATCCAGAAGTTTAGCAATAGTTGAACAATGATTCCTAGTGACATTTGTTTCACAATCAACCTTTTTTGAAATTATTAAAAATGTAAGGAGAAATGGCAAATGACTGACAACTGGAACTTTAAGAACACTGGGAAATATTGGAAATACCTGCCAAAAGGATACATGAGGGGCATGAAAACATTTGTGTACTGTAGGTGTTCTTTTCGTTATACTAAACAAACATTATGTATACTGGAAGAAGGCTTGTCTAAATGATGATTTTGTGAAAAAAAAACCCTTTAAGAAAAAATAAGTGCATACTATTGAAATTTCTGTTAATGTACATCTGAACAGTATCTATTTCTATACATTCTGTGATACTTTCAAAGCCATATTTCCCCAGGTTTTCTCTTGTTTCTCCCCCTCTTTTATATTGTTGGCACTGAAGAATCTAAGCAACCTTAACAATGAGGACAAAACTTGGCATAATATAAAAACAGAAGGAGAAATGACACACACAAGATGAGAATTAACATTTGCTGAATTAGTGAACAGCACCTACATATTATTTTGTTTCCTTCCACAGCCAGCTGTTAGCTTTGTGATTGTACAGCAGCCGTGCTGCCAGCTCTTGGCCCCGCTCCATTTCTCTTTCTTGTTTGTAACAGACTCCCCATTGAGAGCACTTGCAGGACGCCATTAGCTTAGTGCTCCACAATGGACCTCACATTGAACTGTTTAGTTGCTCCCATGACAAGTCCATATCTAGTCTTCACCTCAAGAAATGTTCTTCGCATATCTTGTTAAGATCAGTGCTGATTGTGTGCTAGCGTTTGTAAGTTGTAGGTATTGCATTAATTATCTCTAAAAACTAGCAGCTAAAGTACTTATAGCCACTATACTAGTGTTGAATGGTTACTAGCCCTCTGGGATTTGGATCAGTGTTTGTTGTCTATAGCAGAGCACATTATTGAAATTTAAAAAACCAAACGTCCTCCTCATTAACTGTTTATGACTCCAGTCGGTATTGTGACATTTTCTTCCTGTCTATGCTTTTAATATACCAACAGTTTTTTCCTATCTATGCATTAACATCCATCTATCCATCATTTTTTTCTGTAGTAATATGTACAGCTTTCAAAGTATCAGTACCGATTAATTAGTATCAATGGTATTCAAAGTGTCAATACTACTGTAACATTATAAGTTAGTAACTACTTCTAATTAGATATTAGTTTTCTTCCAAAAAACTGAAAAATTATAATCAAATTTCATTAATTAGAAATAACAAGTGATAACTAGAAATTATGCAGTGAATAAAGATGATAAATTAATAATCTGATTACTGCAGTATATGCCGATGTCTAGCTGAAGACATCATTGACAAAGAGCTACTTTAATCTGTAAAACCATTCAGTTGCTACCTGTAAAGTAAATTTAATTTTCTGCTATTTTATAAAATAGAGGGGATTATTTGCCATTGTTGCATGGACAGCAGGTTAGGATTCCGACCACTGACTAAAATTACACATCGATCTAATAACACATTGATCTGGAGACTGTAATAATGACTTTCATTAAGCAATGCAGTCTCTACAGTGTTAAACCAAATATGGTTATTAAAGATAGGGAGATAATAATGAGACTGATACAATTCTGTAAATATCACTCTTCAGAAAGACTAAGCATAGTATATAACGAGAAAATGTGGTGAGCACTTCAAGACACCCCTTGATGGTAGATTCTAATTCTTGATAAAGTTAAGGTTGGAGAAATGTATGCCGTGTATAAATTTGAACTAAATTACACTATGGCTCAGGCAGACTAGAATGAATTCTACAGCTGACTTTTATGCAAATCTAAACTGTGAACAGTCTGTAATATATAGGAATGTATTTTAATAAGAACACTGTATACTTTGCAGGTATTTCCTTCATCAGTATTAATATTATATAGTGTGGCACGTGATTCACTTGCACCTGAAAAACAAGGCCAAGTCCAAGGGCTTCAGGAAAACTAGCTTTATTCAACACAAAACAGGAACACCCAGTATATTTATTGGAACGGGAGCTACCACTTCAATACATGCAGACACAGTAAACGAGCAGTGATGTTCAGTGGTCCTGCCTTTGGCTCCCTTCTTCCATTTAGGAACATACAGACTTCCTCATCAATTTGGTCCAGCGCCTGGGATTGGGTCATCCTGGAGGGGAGGGGAGGAAACAGAAAAGAAAAGAGTGGGCCAGGTCAGTGGCCAGATTAAAATACTCCTTGCATCAACCATTGGCTGACAGACGTGTTGTGTAACGAGGCTGCACACTCGTTGTTGCCTTGGTGGCGAAACAAACCTGCCATTGCCTCGTAAGCGGACGAACAACCCTCGACAAACAAGTCACTCACGTTTCATCAATGGGCCCCAACAGGTCTCACAATAGTAAAACTTTCAAAATCAATAACGTTGAAAGATCGAAACAATGAATTATAATAATTTTAGTAAAGCCTCTGGTTTACATGTTATGGAAAATTGTTGCTGTGAAAAGTTTTATTTAGAAAAAAGTTTTCAAAAAATGCAAATATATTATCTACATTCATTGTTTATTATGTACATCTGCTTATTTATGGAAGTAACCTGTTCCTGCGAACAGCGTGGCTACAACTCAGTATACTATAAATACTGCAGTATGTAAAGAGTCCAAAAGATTTACTTGTTGTTCAACAAAACATTAGAATTAATATGGTGAATATTTAACTACCTTGAAGGTTGTAATTAATTTTTATTTTATTTTGTTGCAATTTATAGTTTTTTTTTGCTGTGGAGAATCAATTTTTATTCTATTCACCAGACAGAGCTCCCAAAAAAAAAACCCTTTTGCTAAGACCAGAGAGCTTAATTGCCCAATAGGCTGTTTTTCTCTTCCACCCACTGGCATTACTTTTATTTGCACTTGTTTTCTAATTAAACAGGAAGACCTGGTTGGTGTCCCAAATTTTGAAGTTGCCTGTCTGTCATTCCGTAACTCTCCACACTAGGTAGATGAATATTTAGAAGGAACACTCTCAAACTTGGATGTGGTTTTTCAAGTGGTGCCAGCTTAATGTTGACATCACACATTGCGAAGCCTTAAGGAAAAAAATAGGTCTCACAGAAAAACATTAACTTCAGCAAAAAAAGAAAATAACGTCACTGAAAATCCCTAACAAATGTGTGATGTCAACAATGTGACAATAGATAATACCAAATGAGCATCAATTGGATGCCACAACATATCTAAGTATTTATGGTGACATATGCATCCCTTTATGGCCACAGTCTACCCTTTTTCAAATAAATACAGTACTTCCAACAGGACAATGTGCAAGGAAACAAAGCACATGTTACTACATCTGTCTGGTTCTGCAAACATGGCAGTAACTTCAGTGCACTCCAATGGCTTGCACAGACTCCAGACCTTAATCCAACTGAGTTTATTTGAGAGGAGGTGGAATGAAATGCTTCTAGCATGAACTACATAAAAATATTAAGAGTGCATTATACAATCCTTGCCTTTAAGAATCCAGGGCATTCTCTAAGCAAAATTGGGTGCTACTTGGTACTGGATAGGTGAACCCATCAAAGCGGACACTAAGTGCCCATAAAAATCTCTGATAATAAATATATACCACATACTGAATACTGAATATTTTAATAAGGGGGAAATACATGGTTACTTGAAATGGTGTGTTTCTGTCTTGTAATAAGGCGCTTTCTAAATAAATAGGATTCTGAGAAAGTAATTCATGCATTTATTTCTAGTAGGATTGACTACTGCAATGCAATGTTCACTGGATGTTCAAACTGTTCTTTATACAGCTTCCAGTTAATCCAAAATGCTGCTGCAAGAATTATTACAAGAACAAGAAAATACAAACACATAACTCCAGTTCTTAAATCCTTACACTGGCTCCCGGTTAAGTTTAGGGCAGATTTCAAAATTCTCCTTTTAATATATAAAGCATTAAATGGCCAAGGTCTGGCTTACTTGTCTGAACTTACCATGACTTACAAACCAGAGCACACATTAAGATCTCAAGATACCAGTCTGCTTATGATTCCAAGGATTAATAAAATAACAGTGGGAGGTCGAGCTTTTAGTTACAGGGCCCCTAAACTGTGAAATGGTCTGCCTGCTACTATAAGACTTGCCCCTTTGGTCTCAGCTTTTAAATCCTGGCTGAAGACTCACTACTTCAGTTTAGCATATCCTGACTAGAGCTGCTGATTAACTGTACAGCCTGCATTTCTGTTGTTAGTCATTAGCACTAAAACATAAGTAACATGATAATTATAATTTGATACTAACCCTCAGCTATTCTGTTTCTCTTCTCTGTACTCAAATGTGGCACTTGGTGCTATGGCCCATCTGCCAATTTGTTTTGCCTGCCTAAGGTAAAGTCATCCCTGAAGGAGGATCGCAGGAATCATGGGATAGAGGGGTTCTTTCATCGGATTAGCGCTATTTCAGCTGTGGAATGGCCAAATTGGGGAGGCAGCTTGATGGATGAGGTCTCCAGGACTCTAAACAAATCTAAATCATATTATGTGATATCATCTACTGTTACATTCTACTCCGTACTTCTAAAATGTTAATTTTTATACTGTACTGAGGATTTGTTCTGTTCTGTGTATTGTATTGTATTGTATTGACCCCCTTCTTTTTGACACCCATTGCACGCCCAACCTATCTGGAAAGGGGTCTCTCTTTGAACTGCCTTTCCCGAGGTTTCTTCCATTTTTTCCCTACAAGGGTTTTTTTGTGGAGTTTTTTCTTGTCTACTTAGAGAGTCAAGGCCGGTGGGCTGTCAAGAGACAGGGCCTGTTAAAGCCCATTGCAGCACTTCTTGTGTGATTCTGGGCTATACAAAAAATAAATTGCATTGTAATAGAACTGGTATTGATCACAGATATTCAATGAGTTCTGAACCAGAGTATGTACTGCAAATAACACACAGATTATTCATATATGAAGGAAGAAGTTTGGGTTTTTCCTTCATTAGCTAACCATGTAATTTTGGGGTAGTTGTGATTAATTTTAAAAATTTAATTATGTATATTTCTTGGGGTTAGGATGTATAGAAAAACAATGGCACACATAGCTTTTGGTCTGTTCAGTCATGGCCTTTTCCTATTCCCAAGATAATTTTAAAGCTGTAGCCAATATCTTTAAAAGGAGGATTTATTTACAGTATACACATAAAGATGGAATGGAAAAGTATTAACAATTCAAATGGTATGCTCATTTTAATGCTATTGATTCTTCCAAGTAAAATTAGATGATTGTGAGACCAGTTTGAAAGATCTTGTTTGAAAACTGCATATAGACTGTACAAAAATTTGATATTCCTTGAATCTATTGTTTATTTCTATTTGTTTAGCAATTTTGAACCCACGGTATTATTTTTCTCTCCAGTATTACATAATTATTTTTTGTGTACTGTATTTAACAAGAGAAAATCTTATTTCTACTTTTTTACCATTTCCTCAGTAACAATGACATGATTTCAGAATTAGTTGTTCATTTTTTTCTTGGGGTCAAGAGCATTCATTTTTTTAATAGAGATATGAGGTAGGAAATTATGTTTTCCTCCTTTACCAAATTTCTTGTTGAGATCCGTTAGTTGTGTTACCATTCTTGTTTACAGTTTAAATTTATATTACATTTTGCCTGAAGAAGGGGCCTGAGTTGCATCGAAAACTTGCATATTGTATTCTTTTTAGTTAGCCAATAAAAGGTGTCATTTTGCTTGACTTCTCAATATAAAAAGTAAGATAATATTTGGACCCTTAAATATGTGAGATTCCTTAACACTAGAGGTGCCACAGCCAATTGGTGTTGTGGTTTAAACTTTTAAGTATTTGCATAATGTTAACGTCATGCTCTTGTCCGTCTTTGATGTTTCTTACTTTGCTGCACTACAAATGACCAGGTTGTTGTAACTCTGCAATTCTTTTCAGTTAAGAGGTTATTGATGATATTTTTCTATTTTTTTTTTTTTTTAACCGGAAAGACCCATATTCTGCCACAAGCAATGCAACTGAACATTGCCACCCAGGTGTAAATCACTGATTATCTCCTCCACAACGCACTCAACTGCATTTGCATATTATTTTCACTATGAAAAATCCAATATAACCACCATTATTGAAGGTTTTGCATGTTGTTACTAAAATGTGAAATGTTATCTGTCTCTTTGACAACCATACCTTAATCAAAGAAAAATATTACTTATGCAGGTAATCACTCATTTTTTTAGTACATGTAATGAAAAAGATAAGCTAATGTAAAAAAAGAAAAAAAAACTGTCATTGCTTCAGTATTTTCAGTTTGGTAAACAGACAAAATATATTACATAAACTCACCTGAAACTGCATTGCTATGTTTTCACAGAACTTGGAATAAAAAGTATACTGCCAGCATCGATTTGATGTGTGGAAAGGAGAAAATGTGAAGCGGCACATTATGGATAAAGCTTGCTATGAGAGAAGCAGTTTCTTCAAACACAGCAGACCCAACAATGTATACAAATTCAAGAATAAACAATTGGCTTTCTTTGTGAAAATGGAAGGACTGGTGCAACGTGGTACTTGGCCATGAATGAAGCACCTTTTAGAAAAAAAAATATGATTTCAGTACAGCTATATTGAAATGCTGGCTAATGACCTGAATCACATACACACATGGTTTTGCAACAGATATGTACACAAGCAAAGAAAGCCGTCTGTTTATTCTTGCATTTGCATACATTGTTGGGTAGGCAGTGTCTGGAGAAAGGTTGCATTCTATTGCTGTGTTCTTTACATGTAGTTTGATTCATCCACAATGTGCCACCTCACATGTAATGTTTCCACACAGTTTGGTATACAAAGGATGCAGCCAGCATCAAAGTGTGCCAAGTGTTTGAGAGCAGCAACGTTGTCAGTATATGAAGTACACAGCCATTCCCAGTTTGACTTTGGGAAATGAGAACATACAATATGACACATTATGGATGTAGCAAGCGGCATGTAAAGAGCACAACACAGAGGAGCACAGCACATGTCAAATTGGTACTGGCTGTGTATTTTATATTCCAATTTGTGTGAAGACATCACAAAGTAAAGACACTGCATACCTCAAAATGTATGCAAACGCAAGAATAAACAGTCAGCTTTTCTTTGCTTGTGCACACATCTGCCATAAAACCACACGTGTATGTGATTCAATATGTACAAGTGTGTGTATGTAATGCAATAAATGTGCCAGCATTTCAATATACAGTAGCTGTACAAATGTCTTTTTTTCCCTATAAGGAACCTCATTTGTGGCCAAGTTCATGCCCTCAGTCTCCTTCTATGTTCATTCTTCCATTTGCATACATGGTCCTATCTGCCGTGTCTGTTGAAACATTGTAAGCTGTCTTCAATATGAATATAGGAATCTGACATTTTTACTTTTTTAATTAGTCTAGAATTAGTGAGGCATTTTTGGATAAAAATGTCACAGCTGAGTAACTAAGGAAAAATAGTATGTTGCAAGATATTGATAAAGATATAGATAAAATTAAATCCTTGTTAGTATACATGTGTGGTTATTCATGCTAGGTAGCCAAAAAAAAAAACCTTAAGTATATATTCACAGTTGTCCTAAATGGTCTGTATAGTGTAAATCTTGCAGATACAATTCCATACACTTACATAATAACACCAGAATCACAGATCATTTTTCATGAAAAAAAAATATATTTTTGTGTATCAGAATTCCCACTCCATTAGTAAAACTATAAAAAAAAGATATATTAAAATATTTGCCCAACCAAGTTTAGATTGGTGTTTATTATGTAAATGTGTTTTCTGTAGTAAGATATCATTATAGAACCTAGATTATATAATAACCTTATTTCTTTTAAAGTTATGTGTAAAACTTCAAATAATAAAATTCAATATCAGAAGTAATCGGTGGTTTATTTTTGGGAGTAATATTTGATAGCGACATAGGGTCAAGTTGTTTAAACAAGGAAAAAGGAAACAAAGAGTAATATGTTATTGGAGAAGATATCATTCATCTACGCAACTATAAGTTTCCATGCTAACCTCTCTAGCTTGTAAGCTGGCAAAGAAATTTAAACCACATATAAAATAAGATGTACAACCATAAATATAGCTGTTCTGGCCTTCCCCAGCTAAAAAACAATTTGTTTTGTTATATGAGACATTGGTGGGGTCCTAATCCTCTAACATACACAACAGCAATATACAATAAGCAGTACAAACTTCCTTCTTGAAAAGGAGTATTTCACAGATATGAGTGAAGAAGCACATAAGCTGTTTCATCCTTTTTAAAATTCTAAATTCAATTCCAGATTACTTTTCATGTAATCATGAATGGTACTAAGTAATGGCCTAAAATTCTGACATGTTAAGCAAATTATTGTAGACGGGAACAGAGGCAATATTTCAAATGGTGGGCTGTTCCTTGCTGCCATTAAGTACATAAATGGGTTAGGAAATGGATGGAAAAATGTACAAGTTAATGAACAAAAATCATACTATATTATTACATACTGTATTTCAAGTGGATGGTGGTCTTTCTTTATGTAAACACAGTTGTCTTGGCCACTAAGAACTGCACTGTATTTGCATTTATGTCTATATAAGGTCATGGAAAATTAAGCTGTAGTTTTACAAATGAGTGATTACTTTAATAATTAATAGAGAATCCCCCACAAGGAAGACAGCCTTTAGCCATTAAGGTTTTATAAAAGATTCTTTTATGTTCTTTCTGGATAACAAATAATGTCAAAAAAGGCAAGTATAATTATTGTTAAAGATGTAATATTCAAAACATATTGTACAGTACATCATGTTAGCTACTGCTTAAACTTATTGTTATTATAAGGCAATGTAAGTAATATTTATTGCAGTGTTTTTTTTTCAGGAAAAGACAAAGAGAAAAGTCCTTATTGCCAGTTCAGGCGAGGGTCAGTGTGTAATGTGTATGTTTGTGTCATTTAACACTGCCTGCAAATCCCAGAGCCTAATCTCTGGCTATGATTGACAAAAGCAAGTGATGCTACTGCAATAGGCACTTTAGCAAAACAAGTTCGCTAAATAAGCAACGTTAAGTCTTTATCAAGTTCCACTGAGTTCGAGTCAAGTAAATAAAATAATATCAATTAAAAAGTAATAAAAATTTGAAACTTTTGTCTGATCGGGTGTACTATTTTCAGTTATAGAATTCCATAATTATAGAATGATGTTCTGCATTGCATTTGATAGAAGCTGGAAATGTACCATTATTGGCAATGGAAAAGGATTGTAAAAGTGGCTTATATTCAATTTTAACATGTATTGTGTACTTCAAAAATATACCTGCTAAGAGTAGTACATGTTGTATATAAATTATGTCAGTCAGTCATCATCCAACCCGCTATATCCTAACACAGGGTCACAGGGGGTCTGCTGGAGCCAATCCCAACCAGCACAGGGTGCACACACACCCACACAACAGGGACAATTTAGGATCACCAATGCACCTAACCAGCATGTCTTTGGACTGTGGGAGGAAACCGGACCACCTGGAGGAAACCCACACAGACACGGGGAGAACATGCAAACTCCACACAGGGAGGACCTGGGAAGTGAACCTAGGTGTCCTTACTGCGAAGCAGCAGCGCTACCACTTCGCCACCCGTATAAATTATGTATCATGGGTAATTTAAACATTCGTCTAGATAGCTTTGCAAGTGTATACAGTCATTATAAAATCCATTGTAGAAATCAACATCACTGATCCCATTTATTAATTTTAATTTCTTCTAGTTTAATTCTGTCACTTTAAATATACATTGATTATGCAGATTTTATATACGAGGGCAAATCAAAAGGTAAAGGCATTTTGAAAATTATGCCGTAACTACAACAGATAGAAGCTGACACAATACAACACGTTTGTAGTATCTTATTGGTAGTTCAAACACGCACAGTGCAGTGCTCTGCCATTGGCCTAGTTAAAGCCATAGTCAAATGAACATAAACGCTCCACTACAGGATTGCACCATTATTGAGATTTTTTTGGCCAGAGGGAGTAAAATCTTGCTGAAATTCACCAAAGGATTCTGGTTTGTGCAAAAAGCTGTTTGGGTACCCATCCTGCACCATCTTACCCCTTGAGTGTGTAGGCATATCATACTTCAGCTTCAGTGAACCTTACTTCTTCCACTTCAGAGGTCATGCCACCTATCATCTTGTCTCTTTTCCTTTGACATTTCATCTCCACTTCTTCACTTGTTTGTCCATGACATTAACTAGCGGCGCTGTTGCGCTGGCAGTTTCAACTGACAGTCACACTTGTCTGCGGTGAGTGGAAAAAAGAAAGGGAGCCTTAAAATAGCCCACTTGCTACAGCATTATTATTGACAAAAACTGACAAATAAAAAAAAACATGGGTCAGCTAATTTTCCTTTTTTCTAGATTGCCACCTAATTTCAGTCAAATCAAAGCATTTTGGAAATTTTTAGGAATTTAATTTTTCTTCTGCAGGAAGGAGTTTACTTCTAAATATTTATATATATAAATGGATACCTACTGATCTTGTAGATCCACTATCCTTTCAAGTTTCTGCTTTTTAATTAAATGGGAAATAGTGTTTTTGCTGATGAGCGAGTGAGTGGGTGGGTGTATAGAGAGGGTGTATATTTGTATGTATATAGATTGTCCCTAGATATTTGTATTTCTCCACCTTGTCAGTTTATACTTCTATTATGCCTGAGAGAGTGGGAGCAGAAGGGCACCTAAAATCAACAACCATATCATTTGTCTTAGAGATATTTGGCTATAAAAAGGAACAGAATTGAGCCATCACTGTCGTCCTTATCTTGTAGAAGGCTCACAATGACAGAATTATTTGCAAATATTCAGGATATGTCTGTCCTTATGTAAACTCCTGCAGTTATCTCAGTTTAAGGTAAAGTGAAGAGAAGACAGACATCAGCCTTCAGATGGTCCCATGGATGGGTTAAAAAGGAACAGTGATTAACACTTACTTTTTGTGATCTGTTAGTCCAGAGTCCAGTAGTATCATCAGTAGTATCAACCCACACAGTGTCCTGTGGGTCAAATAGCAATGCCACACAAAACTAAGAAAATTGATTCCCTTCAGAAATTACAAAGAAAATCCTGATGTCCCAAAAACAAAACAGACAAACAATGTCACACATGTGTGCCTTGGGGACAGTTTAAAGGATCAGGTGGTGTTTTTCCCCTCCAGTCCATAGGGTGGCACTGCTTTTGAACACCACTTCTCTTCATCCCTCTACAGACCGGATGATTGACAACCTCACCACCTCTGATGTCACTTCTGGTGTCTGTCCACATAAGCCTTCCTCTTCCTGTGTGGCTTGCATTTAACCTGAAGTGTCGCCATCTTTGGTAGTCTGACATGAGACATTTATTTTGCTGAAAAGCTGCATTTAGTTTTGCCTTTACAATTTACAGGGTTTGAGGTGTCAGCGAAAATCTTTCTCTTTGTCATGTCTTCTTTTACAACGAATAGATGCCAGCCTTCCCTAATGAAAAGTCCCAAAAATATGTAGAAGCCACAAAAGTATCTACTAAGAAAAAAATGTTTATAAACAATAAGATAAAAGTGCCCCAAAAACCAAACTATATGATTTCTTTGACCAGTCAATGACTATAACTAGAAGATATTTATAATGCAAAGAAAATATTTACAAAAATAGACACAGGCCACTTTGTTTAATTGCACTACCAAATGCTGCTCTTCAGTAAGCTGTACCTCACATTCACCAAGAGGCCAAAAAGTTGACTCCTGCAGGAAGGAAAGATTACATAAATTTAATACTATGGAAAAAATAGTTATGTGTTTGTCATAAAAATAATGGATAAGATTAACATATAACTATATGAAAATAGTAAAATTACATTAGAACATCAAGAAATGTTAACCTAAATTTGGTTTTGATCTCAGTAAAACTCTTGGTGTCATAATTTTTCCTTTCTACTGAACATGAAACACAACATCTAAATATTTACTTTCAAAAGTTTTACAGATTTAAATACTTTTTTAGATTCTTTCAAAAATGTCAGACCGCACATGCCTTGATCCCTGAAAAAGCCGAGAAGTTTCTAAAGGCTGAATAGTAAGTTCCTTTGTGCAGTTACTGCTCAGATTGTAAAAACACATCTTTTTGTTTGGGATAAATAAGGTAAAAAAATGTCACAAATCACCACTGAAAGCCAAGAGCATGTAAAGGGAATGGAGGAAAAGCACACGAGGTACCTGAGCTTTCTAGTGGCCTGAAATGATCCTTTTGTATTCTATGGCATCTTTGTTTGCAGCTCTCTGCTCATGTGGTCAAACATAAGTGTGGCTTTGTGACTTCATCTAAAACTGTTATCATGTTTCCTTTAAAATTTGTTGTACAGCAGCAGTGGGGTCACAAGTGGCACCACGTGCATAGCTAGAGTGACTTCATTAGCTACATAGAACTGTGGGAATGGTTTTCCAAAGGCCACAGAGGCCATGATTTAAAGGTAAAATTAAAAACATTTATGATAATGCTATAGCACTCAAGGAGCATCAGATTGTCTGACTGATAATACCATGTAGGTCTTAGCTTCCAAATTCCAAAATGTTTCTTCTGGAAACCAAGAGTACTTGCCGCTATTAATTTAATGAAGCAAATAAGGTGTTCAGTTCATTTATAACCTATATATAGTGATATTTTATTAAATAATCAAACACACACCATGAAAATGGATATAATAATGGTCACTCATTGTGATTTCCAGTTTTAAATTTTACTATTTCAATTTCTTAAAGAATCAATTTCAATCAATAATAATCACTCATAACATTTCAATTTATAAGACTCTTGTTCTCTAAAAATTTTAAAATTAGATTTTATACCTCAGATTGTTTAATAATTTGGCCATTGCATACCTTGTTGCATGTTAGGCCACCTTATTGCAGGTTTGGTTGCCTTATCAGTCAGCGTAGCCACATTCTCATTTTCTAAACAATTCAAGACTACTCTGTCTAGAAACTTTTACAAAGCTACAACTGTTTAGCACCTGTTGCACCACAAAGTGGTATGTTGCACAATGGTCAAAGGCTTGCTTAAATGTTGCCTGCTCTTCTTTGTTGTACTTGCTTGTTGGTGGTTGAGTTTCTAGTATTTAAACACAGCAAGCTCTTTCAGCTTTGTAAGTGAATCCCCTCACTACACTGGGTTCAAGGAATGGTCAATCCGATAATGATGACTGCATTTGTCTGTTGCATCCTAATTGACCATAATACATGTGTTTTAGTGGAATGCTATTGAATGACACACCTGCAGAATTAACAGAATTGTATATGGTGGCCATCGTGAAATCATATACTACAACTTCCTGGAGTGGACACATACACCTTAAATTGACTGGCAGCTGAAAAACCATTTGAACAATGCAATATAAACACACTCTACATTTTTAGCTTCAATTAAATGAAAACAAACAAAGTCAAATAGCATACAGATAAATTTCTTTACTGCTTTTTAGAATATTTCAACTTTTGGTTTGGTTGACTGTAAATAGTAAGATAACTTATAGAGAAATAGGCTTCAAACTTTAAGAATTACTTTTTTATCAGATGATTTCAACCAAAGCAAACTACACATCATACTGTACTTACTAAAAGACAAAGCCAAATTTAGAAGTATTTGGCGCAAAGCAGGAAACGACTATAGTACTTTGTCATACTCTGAATACACACACACACAACAAATTCATAGTAGGAAACTTTAGAGTCATCAGTCATATAATATGTATAGTACATCATTAAAATGTGACAAGACACCAGACTAACTGGGGAAAAATATTTCAGTCCAAGTATATTTTTTCTCCTGGGTTTCTCTCTCTGTATGTATATATACACGTTTACTTGAGCCAACTCCAAAACAACTATACTTAACAGCAGCACTATCTACTGTGCCAATAGCCTGCCCAAGTTACAGTAGCATATTCCTCCACTAAAAACATAATTAACACTCAATCCCTGATTACCCCTTAATTATTTTTGATTTGTTAATTACCCTTGCCAAAAAATTTACAGCTTGAAACCAGAACAGGGTGCTATCTACATTCCAGTGCTAAATCATCATTCATGGATATCGTGAGAACCCCTGAACATTTCCTGGATAACAATATGCATCAGTTGGCATATGGTTATAATGTCTCCGACATTATCGTTATCAGTAGTTCCTTTCAAATCTGAAGTATTCTGAATATAAAAACTCAGATATAGCCCCAAAAAAAGCCTAATATTTTCAGATAAACCTTTTTTTAAAGTTCTTGAAAAACTATGTGCTTTACAGCTTCAGTCTCACCCCCGTCACTACACCCTATTTAAAAAGCTTCATTCTGGCTTCTACATCTGCCACAGTAGAGAAACAACATTCATGTTTTTAAAGAGATCCATATATCTCATGATGAAGGAAAGGCTACTCTTACAATGCTGTTATGTTTAGCTCATTTTCGTCAAATCATTATCAGTATGTACAGAAATGTTATGATAGCACTATATGAATATGTTTCAGACTTAGATATAGTATCCCACAGAGTTACATTGGGCATATAGATCGAAAAAAACAATAAGGTTTCACATAAGAATGATGCTCAGCCCTATGCTTTTTTCAGACTTAATGAATCTTTAATGCATCATTCAAGGAGTTAGAACTTTAACTACAGTCCTTATGTATTTATATTTGTTGAAAACAAAATATGTATTAAAGGGTGTGAATGCTGTGGAAGGCAACAAGGCACTGTCATTTTTTAATTAACTTTATTTTAAGAAGGTAACGTAGTGTAAAATCAAGCAGATACAATTTGCAGAACTCATACAACAAATTAGAAAGAACACCAGAGAAATAAAAAAACAAAACATAGAAAAAAAAACTAACAAAAAAAGAATTCAACACCCATCTGAAACGAAGAAAAAGAGAGGAGATTCAAAAGCAAAAAAAGAAAAAAATGTTCCCCTTATATAAATGCTTAATCTATTTTTTTTTTAATTAAGGCTTGTTATGCTTTAAAAAAAGTTTTGGGCAGATCCCCTAAGCAATGATTAGATTGTTTTTTTTTTTTTATTTCAAATAATACAGAACATCAGTTACCCACTGAGATATGAAATGTATAAAAGGTGAGTTAAGATTCTTCCAGTTAAGCCAGATATGTCTACAGGTTAGTAGTTTGGTATAGACTATTATAATCAATTTATCCTTTTCCATTTTAAGGCCATCCAGGAGTACACCAAATATAGCTGTTAACATGTTATAATGATTGTGACACCAAGGCTGCCTGATACATATTTAAAGATTTTTGTCCAAAAATATTAATTTGGTGCACTGCCAAAACATGTGGTCTAGTGAGGCTGGAGCTAGATGGCAATGCTCGCAAGTTGTATCTTTCCCTGGGTACATTGGCACTTTAATTGTTTTAGCTAAATGGGCCTGGGCATTATTTGGGACAAATCAGCATGTAAATGTGGAATTTTATTCGACAGTATCTACAGCTTCCTTTAGCACTCTTATTATTGAAATCTCAAAACCTGGTTTTTCCAGTTAAAAGGCCTAGGAAAACTGAGGTGTTTTCTCTTGCTGCAGGATGCAGAGAAGTTAATTTAGGCATTTATTTAAGAAGAATCAACTACTGTCATGTTACATAGACTGTTCAAGGCATTACAATTTTTTAAATTAACTTTGACCTTAATAAGAAAATAAAAGTGGACTGAATGAATGACTACAATTGTGATGAAGTTCTTTGAGAGACTGGTGTTGGGATACATTAAATAGAATATTCCAGAAAGTCATGATCACCTCCAGTTTGGTCATAGTCACTACTACTCCACAGAAGGTAACATATACCTTGCACTTCATACCATCCTGGTACAGCTGCATAATAAAAATTGCTGTACAGATTCCTGTTCATAGAATACAGCACCTTTCCTTCTGTACCATTTTTTTTCTTATGACTGCATGGCTAAACATAACTCCAACACCATAAATAAATTTGCTGATGATGCCACCATCACCAACCTTTTCATCACCAATGATTAGACAGCTTATGCAAAACCAGTCTATCTGCTGACCTAATGAAGCCAGGAAAATAATCTCACCATTAATGTCAGCATTAACAAATAGCTCGTCAAAGACTCCCATCTGTATCAGTGGGGGTGGTGTTGAGAGGGTGAGTAGCTTTCAATTTCTTGGAGTGATCATCACAGCTGAACTGAAGTGGGCAAAATACATTTTAACTCTTGGGAAGAAGACAACTTCCCTGAACATCTAAGGAAAGCTTGGATTTTTGCATCTGTTGTCACGTGACAATGTGAAGTCCATCCTTATTGACTGCTTTGAATCCTGTTATGGCACTTCCTTGACTCAAAATCTTAAAGCAGCACAGAGGGTGATGAAGTGACACAGACGATTTCTGTTCAGGACATACCTGTATATATACACATATATTATATATACACATACACATACATATATATCAGCGTTTCCCAAATCATTTTACTCTCACACCCCCTGTGATGGACGATGCCGATTTCGCACCCCCTTGGTTTGAGAAGAAGTATGAAAAAATATGAGGTTAATGCAGAAAAACAGATCACCAATTGAAGATTTATGAATAATGGATACTTTATTTGCCATTAATAATTGTTTTGGTAAACATATACTCAGTGCAATCCTCCTTCCATTTTCTAATTTTTTCGCGACTAGAGATGATTAAATAAATGGTAAAAAAGTAAGAGTGAAGCGACGGTGACTTATTGAGGCAGGCATGCAAAAACACAATAGCACGCGGGCTCGATGTAGTGCATGTCAAGTCAATCTAAATTGTGCGGTCAGATTCGAAAAAATATATCTTTTCAAGTTCTATTTGGATATAAGTAGGTTCTATTTAGTCGACAGAAATATCTTTGGTAGGAATGTGAGTTGAATTTAGTCTTTAAATTTCTATGGTGAAGAAAAATTTATGCAATGATGACTAAATTTAACTTACATTCCTACCAAAGATATTTCTGTCGACTAAATAAAAATTACTTATATTTAAAATTTAAAAATAAATAAAACTTGAACAGATACGATAGTTCATAATACACACGCAGCACTAAGTGCACGTAAGAGTGGAAGTCATCCGTTTTAACAAGCAGCGTATTGCACTGATACAAAATAGCCTGCCCATTTAATTATTTAGGCATGGATAGATAAATTAAGATTTTGTACAAATAATGTTTTTCATTTTTCTTCCTCGATGGATTCTGGCACCCCCAGCAACAGCTGCTCGCACTGCAAAGGGTATATATATTTATATATGTATGTGTATATGTATGTTTGTATATATGTGGATATGTGTATATATATATATATATATATATATATATATATATATATATATATATTGTCACACACGTGTGCATGGGAGGCAGCTGAAGGGCTTAGAGAGGACTGATTATACATCTGCTCGGGGGGGGCGGGGTACGCTAATGCTCTTTCTGAGTTCTCTACAGGTCTTTCCCGGGAAATCCCACCAGGAGCCGACACCTCAAAGCGGGACACATCCCTTCCGGTTCCGGCACCAAGGACGACATCACTTCCGGTTCCGGCACCGAGGACGATGTCACTTCCGGTTCCGGCACAGAGGACGACATCACTTCCGCCCTCCGTCCTATAAAGCCTCCTGCCTTTGCTCCGGCAGGCAGTTCTGTTTTGGACTCTGTTGAGTAAACTTGACCATGAGAAATCTATTACTTTTGCAGCCAGGAAACCGGAATAAACGGGTGGCTGCCCCAAACCTTGCCGTGCCTCATGTCTCTTCTTCTTACAATATATATATTGTGGCATCCAGCCGGGACGCCCAGGAGGACCGGAAGAGGGCTTGTACCTCCTCCAGACCGCGAGGGGGTGACCGCCCTGGTTACGTTGGGAGCCACGGGTAAAGGGCTTGGAAGCCCAGCCCTGTAGGGACCCGTGGCCACCGCCAGGCGGCGCCCCGGTGCCTGTAGAGACCTGGAGCCCAGCACTTCCGCCACACCAGGAAGTGCTGGGGGGAAGAAGACAGGGGACACCCGGTGGGCTTCCGGGTGCGCAGCCGGCACTTCCGCCACACTGGGGCATGTCTGTGGAGGAATGCCAGGAAGCAGCTGGAGCCCATCCGGGTTCCTATATAAGGGGCCGCCTCCCTTCATTCAGTAGCGGAAGTCAGGTGGAAGAGAGACGGAGCTGGAGAAAGGACTGGTGGCGGCCAGAAGACGATTGGACTGTGTGGCCTGGACATTGGGGGATTGGTGCTGGAGGCAATGGGGGTGCACGTAAATACTGTAAATATTGTAAATAAAGGGTGCGTTGGGTGAACTAACGATGTCCGTCTGTGTGTGTCCGGGCCAGCTTCCACAATATATATATATATTATACAATTTTATATATATACTGTATATATATATATGTATATATGTGGATGTATGTGTATATATATATATATATATGTATATATGTATGTGTATATATATATATATATATGTGTGTATATATGTAGATATTTATGTATATGTATATGTGTATATACAATACAATACAATTTATTTTTGTATAGCCCAAAATCACACAGGAAGTGCCGCAATGGGCTTTAACAGACCCTGCCTCTTGACAGCCCCCCAGCTTTGACTCTCTGAGAAGACAAGGTAAAACTCCCAAAAAAACCTTATAGGGAAAAAATGGAAAAAACCTTGGGAAAGGTAGTTCAAAGAGAGACCCCTTTCCAGATAGGTTGGGCGTGCAGTGGGTGTCAAAAGAAGGGGGTCAATACAATACAATACACAGAACAGAACAAATACTTAATACAGCATAAAAATAAAAATTTTAGAAGCACGGAGCAGAATTTAACAGTAGATGATATCACATAATAAGATTTGGATATTTATACATATTTTTATATGTTTATATGTGTGTGTGTATGTATATATACAGTGGGTACGAAAAGTATTCAGACCCCTTTCAATTTTTCACTCTTTGTTATATTGCAGCCATTTGCTAAAATCATTTAAATTAATTTTTTTCCTCATTAATGTACACACAGCACCCCATATTGACAGACAAAAAAAAGAATTTTTGAAATTTATTAAAAAAGAAAACCTTCTCCACACATGAGTACTGAGTACTGCTTTAATCCGTAATGAGAGAATTTAATTTAAGGTGGGAACTAGAGGTACCAGTCAGCAGTGTGCCATGTACACACATGCCCCTACATAAGGCTAGTTTAAAGGTGATTGAGATCACATGTGTGTTTTTGGGACGTTCGAAGAAAGCAGAGAATGCAAAGGAAACTAGAAGAATGTGCAAATTGTAGACCTGGCTGGAAACCAAATCCAGCTTCCTGTAGCTGTGAGACTAGTGCCAACCTTTGTACCAATATGGGTGTCATCCTGCTGCACTCGGATCCCAATCCAGGTGCTTCCTCGTGTGGTGGGAGTGGCAACGCACTATCAGCAGATACATATCTGTATTAATTATGATATATTCTTGTATTTACTGAAGCCAATGCTATGCTACATCTGCATGCTGACCAATTTAATTACTGATTACAGGAAAATAGGTCAAAGAAAAGAGTTATTAAAGCACTGATATACTGATTCAAATAATTAACCTCTGACACAAATTCTGGGTAGAGATAAACTACTTCTTTTATATTGCAAGATGTGTTAAAACTACCATATCTAGTTATCCTTGAAAACAGACTAGCAGAAAAAAAATTAACCTCACATAATGATTACAAGACATGCAAAACAGACTTTAGATCAGGTATATGTAATGATGGGATATCCTAAAGTTTTATACTTGACTTAGTTTACTTAATTTTAATTTCACAAAAAAGTATTGCAGAATAGACACACAGATTACATCACATTATACTCGACAAGACTGTCTACCTTAAAAATGCTGTGTTGAGCCTCTAAGTTATCACTCAATATTAACTTTCTATGAAAGAAAATAAATAAAATGCAGGCTTGAAATGGGATTGCGCTAAAAACGTGACTGATTGAAAAACTATCTCTAAAATGGCTTCTTGGTGAACCAGCAGCTGTCTACTCTTTGTAAGCTAGATTTCTAAATACATATGGCTACATTACTTTATTTCACAAAATCCTTACCCAGTGATATATAAAAAGGACATTATTATTATTTTTTTGACTTGGAATAATATACCTAATGTAGTATGCTATAATATACTCTGTGCCTTCATAACATTTTAAGAGTTGATTTACCAAAATTGAAAAGTAAAGAAAAGACTCCGATGAGAACAAGCCATTTAGCCTAACACAGACCATTTATTGTAGTTTACCTATTTTATTGAAGATAATTCCTTCTTCTTCATTTCTTGAGAATATGAGCCGAACATTTTTTCCTAATGGCTAATGTTCACCTTCTGTTTTATTACTGACTTTCTCTATACAGAATAAAATCTCTTTTTTGCTTGTTTTAAGGCTTAAAGTTTTTGTTAAACTGGAAAGTTTATGAACACAGAATACGAATGATTTGTTTTCTCTCTTTGGCTCAGTTGGCATAAAAAGGAAAAGATGCAGTTTCTTAATCAAACCTTTTTCTGACTAACAAAAAAGGTAACAAGTTAATCTTTTGCACTTGAAAATGAACCTAACTGATCCACTTCCATTTTGTGCAATAGCTGTTTATATGATTTATATCATGGAGCATCTGGTTTTGTGTGATGACTGTTCTTCTCTAGTCAGTCCCCTGAAAGAATATTTTATTTCTGGAATGACACATACTCATTTTTGTCACATTCCTCTTCTGCACTTTACTTATCCACATAAACTTAAACTTCAGGCAATGAATCTGCACTAGCATGTACTATTATCACATATCATGAAATGAAAAAGCCAACTAAGGTGCAACAAGATAGAGATTTTAATTACAAAAATGATGCTTAAGAAGGGTCAAATAAACATTTAGTTAGGAACAGATATGAGCTGCTACTCAAAACACAGGAAGTTTTTTACAGGGGCAAATGTGAATCATAGTTATCGAATGAGTAAAACGCGATGCTTAATTCCTAAATAAAAAGAACAAGAAATCTTACTAAAGGCAGCAGTTTCTTTAATACTGGAAATAATGTTTAATACTGCCAGTACAAATGTTGATATGCAAATTGGTTTGCAAACAGCACAAAATTGCTTACAGAATTATATTCCTATTGAGAATATTACATTTTTGGATCTGCTTACAATACTGTGCAAGTAACGAGATATTCTGATGTGGTATGAAGTGGCCTGAGATTAAAAAACATTTTCTCTGAAGCTTACCAGTCTCCTTCCTCATTTTTATCCATCACATTATGGAAAAATGCACAAGCAGGCAGCATGATAAGTAGACCCACACAGTGCATAACTTAAAGATTTAACTCTTCAAGCTTTATAAGTCTTTTGCTTATTTACTGCTTGTATTTTGCTAACAGTAGAGCCATTTTGCCAGCAATGGTAAAAAAAAAAGTTTGTCACTGGGTGTAGCTTACGTTTTCCATGTATTTCTTTTACACTTCACAAAGACTAAACATATTCTTTCAGAAGCATGATAACTGAATTAGGTCTAAGAAAGATGCCTTCTTTCAAAATGGTCTTCTCATCTTACATTTGCTTCAGAATAGCTCAGGTGCCTGCACTGCCCATGCCCATCTGTCTTATCTAGAAAATAAACTCATGAAGAGCTTTAATTGCCAAATGTGGTTTTCTGCACTTCAAAATGTATTTTATTGTCAAAATGAGTGACAATACGAACTGTTCATAAAGATCTGGTATGTTGCAAATAAACCTTCACACCAATTATATATTTTAAGAACTGCCAAACATATTAAGATAATCATATATTTAGGAATATAGATAGATAGATAGATAGATAGATAGATAGATAGATAGATAGATAGATAGATAGATAGATAGATAGATAGATAGTCCCAGTGAGGCATTATACAGTTGTATTGCTGTTAATAAAAAGGAGCCCCAGTGGTGTTTCTTGTCACAGCTTCTGCTGAATAATTTGTCCCCTTCTACCTCCAGTTGATCCAGAGTGTGTCTTATAACTGAGCTTGTCCTTTTAATTAGCTTGTTGATTTGGTGGGCTTCTCTTGAAGTGATGTTACCAGCCCAGAACATCAGAGCATACAAAATTGCACTGGCCATCATAGAGTTACAGATGATGTGAAGCATGTCACATCCCAAATTAAAGTAGCACAGTTTCCCAAGGAAAAAGAGCCTGCTCTGTCCTTTCTTATGTAGTTCCTCTGTGTTCCGAGATCAGTCCAAGCAGTCTATGGACCACCAAGTACTTGTAGGAGTGGACCACATCCACATCCACTCCTTGAACAGTGAAGAAGTACCTGCTCTAAAATAAGTGCTAACAATTCAAAACAATAATATGTTAAGGAGCTCTCTTTTAAGAACTTTACTAAGTTATCTTGTGATTTTCCTGTAAGTTTCAATAGGTTGTGAAGTTTTTTTGTATACACAAAACATTTTTGTTAAAGCGGGCAAAATTCAGGTTCATACATCACATTCTGACAACTGGCTGGAATGTTTTAGAGCATCACTTGGAACTGGTACAACCCTAAATAAATTATGCAAAACATGTTAGATTTGCTCTCTGTCTCCATCTAATTATGCCCGTAAACTTAAGGTCACAGGCACTGAAAAATTTTTTTCTAAGCTGACTGCCAAAGTCATCTCTAATACTGAACCTGGAGAATGGATAATTGATTAGACTGATTACAGCATACAGTAAATGCCATAATTAATCATGGCTCTATATACTCCCAGCGATTTCCTGTTTCCCTTATTTTTAAATAATCCTTTAAACACCATCCAATATATTATGCTTTCAGGTTCTACAGTTGAGCACTTGTGCAAATTAGCATGGTAAAGTTAACAGAAAAATGAAAAAGTAGAACTTTTTGACATTTAATTGCAATAAGCAGCATAAAATACAAAGCTATTTCTGTGTATCATTTGAGATTTTCTGTATTCCTTCATTGCATGTTTTTAAATTGGGATTTGTACCTGTATTTATCAAGTATCTAAGAGTAGGAAAACAGACCTAACTGTTTCAAAAATATCAGAGTGATATAAGCTTGATTCTACTCTAAGGAGTAGGAGTAAAAGCTGTGGCCACTAGGGAGTGCTCCTTCCACCCAAACCACAACACAGACAGACACAGACACCAGTTCAGCAAACACCTTTTTTATTTTTCCATGTGGGAAACACTTTTCCTCGTTTCCCACCTTCACAGCACAGTTCTCAGCCCAAACACAGTACATAAAACACACTTCTTCTTCTTTTCTTTCTCTTTCTCATTCGTCTTCTCCTCTGTCCACCTCCACTCCTCCTGCTAGATGACCTTGGTCAGGCAGCACTTCCGGGTGTGGCAGAAGTGATGCAACCAAGAGTTCAGCAATTTTCCAGGTGCCCCCGGCGATGTCCACAGGCCCCAGCAGGGTTGAGGTTCCATGCTCCAAACCCATGGCACTGCTGCAAGTCAGGGGGACTGCCCTCTCGGGTTCCTGGATAAGCTTTCTCTCCCGGTCCTTCCACTGACAAGGCGTCCCAGCTAGGTAAGGTGCCCCGGCCGTCCACCACGGAGCATTTAATCAATTTTTCTAATTTAGAAAACTGCTCCTAACTTCATCAGGATTTATGAATGCTCATGAGCTGTTTTAACTTGCTAGGAGCTGCCAGAAATCGTTGTTCATGCAGAGTTGCACATGCACATACCGGAAAAGGTGGAATGTTTTCAAAATGCTTGACAGCAAAAAAAAAAAAAAGGTATTGATTTGACAGTGATGGAATAATATTCATAACACATCTCCTACATTACATGATTGTTTTATCTACATGGAGGAGCCATGTGCTGTTTGTCAAAATAAAAATAACATTCAAAAAGTTATGGATAAAATGCAGCCATGCAAAAGTGAAAATTTTGGTATGTCACAACCAACTATTTGTCAAATTTTACACACAACTTTGAATGCCCTTATAACATGTGAGGTAATAAGCAGGTTTATACATTTCCCCATCAGTCAAATGAAGTAATTTTAAAGTTCCTGAATTCATGCAGATCAGCACGCACATAAAGATCATTGCCTCAAGTGTTGATGGGCACACATACATAAATTGCAAGTGATATAACAGCATCAGTACACAGATAGTCATGGATGCAGACTGTATTGTAGTAGCCAGCATATCACTCTCAAGATAGATGGGGCTGGGTGAGTGACTGACAGCAAAATGTCATAGAGGTATACTGAGCTCTGTACTCCAGTACCTCCTGGAAAATTTGCATTACAGTTTACAAGCCTGGGAAGGTTCAAGATGGCAGGCATTGGATAAATATAACCTCACAGAATAGTGGGGGAAAGTCATGGAAAGAATCTTGGCATACTACAGTGGAAGATGATCAGGAACACTGATGAGCGAACACATCTTATAGTTGTGGTTAGTTTCAATATAACTTACTTTACTTTACTTTACTTTAAGAATCAAGGAGGAGGTAAAGAACTTTGGGGTATTCATTGACTCTGACCTAAACTTTAAATCGCATATTAACCAGATTACGAGGACATGTTTTTTCACTTACGAATATAGCAAAAGTTAGACCTCTTATAACTATATAAGACACTGAAAAATTAATTTACGCTTTTGTTTTTAGTCGACTAGAATACTGTAATGCACTCCTAACAGGACTATCTAAGAAAGACAGTTGGTAAAGAAAAGAAAAAGAAAATTTGAGCACAGTTTTAGCGTTGTTACATTGGTTACCTGTGTTGTTGTTCAGAACTGACTTTAAAACACTACTAATAGTTTATAATGCCTTACATAGTCTTGCTCCATCCTAAATTTTGGAATGCCTGTCTCCTTACACTCTATTTCATAACCTTCGATCTTCGAATGAATGTCTGCTTATAATTCTAAGAGGCAGGCTTAAAAGAAGTGGTGAGGTAGCCTTTTTGCTGCTATGCCCCTAAAATCTGGAATACTTTACCTATAGAAATTTGCCAGGTTAATACTGTGGAACATTTAAAAAAAACTGGTAAAAAAAAGCATTATTTTAATATTGCTTTTTCATATCTACATTTCAGTTGTATTCCTGATAGCCAATATGGACTTAAAACTATCATATTCTTCAGGAATCTGCAAGCTGTACTAATCCCCATTATTCTCTGCTGTTTTTTCCAGTTCTTCTGTAGTGGCGATATGCGCCACCACCACCTGATCAAAGCACCATGAAGCCCCTTGAGATGATGGAATAAAGATGGGTGCCTCATCTGTCCATGAGACCAAGAGCATCAAATGCGAAGCATGAAAATAAAAAGATTTAAGACAGATTTAGGAACATGTGTGTTAGATAAAATGCTGGCTGGATGGTCTTTTTGCCTTGGAACCCCTGTAGATTTTTTTTTTTGCTTTTTCTGTCATCCCATATTCTTTAATATTATTGTCTAATCTTGATTGTTTTTCTATTCTTGTAGCATTCTCTTTGTCATCTTGTAAAGCATTTTGAGCTACATTATTATATGAAAATGTGCAATAGAAATAAATGTTGTTGTTGTTCCCGTGGCCATAACAGCAGGAAGGTAATTCTTCAGAATGTATGGCTGTGGATCATTCAGTGTTAAATAAAAGTGCCTGTTATTGGGCATTCGGAGTGTGTCTCAGTCTTGGTGCTTGTTATAGTATTATGTTTGATGCTGTCATGAAGTGGCAAGAATTACATGCAGTTTAGTGCAATATCCTACCTTATTATGTTTTCTTCTTCTTTGTCTTTTAATATTATTATAATTATTATTTTTTTATTTGTGATGAAGCCTTAGAGTACAAACTGTCTTCATGATTTCCAGAGAAACTACAAAAAATCAATATTGGTATTAGTTTGCCGCTCAGAGTGCTATAACAACAACAACATTTATTTATATAGTACATTTTCATACGAAAAGTAGCTCAAAGTGCTTTACATAATGAAGAAAAAATAAAAGACAAAATAAGAAATTAAAATAAGACAACATTAGTTAACATAGAAAAAGAGTAAGGTCCGATGGCTGGGAGGACAGAAAAAACAAAAAAAAAACTCCAGACGGCTGGAGAAAAAAATAAAATCTGCAGGGATTCCAGACCATGAGACCGCCCAGTCCCCTCTGGGCATTCTACCTAACATAAATGAAACAGTCCTCTTTGTATTTAAGGTTCTCGCAGACGAACTTGATGATGATGGTCATGCAGACTTCTGGCTTTTAATCCATCACTGTTGGAACATCACGGTGCTTTGAGTAGACACCGGAAAAAGAAACAGAACAGAGAGTAGGGGTTAGTACAGATTTTAGAGCCACCATGAATAGTTATTATAATGAATTGGATATACAGAGTATCAGGATTAAATTACAGTGAAGTTATGAGAAGGCCATGTTAAAATAATGTGTTTTCAGCAGTTTTTTGAAGTGCTCCACTGTATTAGCCTGGCGAATTCCTATTGGCAGGCTATTCCAGATTTTAGGTGCATAACAGCAGAAGGCCGCTTCACCACTTCTTTTAAGTTTTGCTCTTGGAATTCTAAGGAGACACTCATTTGAGGATCTGAGGTTACGATTTGGAATATAAGATGTCAGACATTCCGATATATAAGATGGGGTGAGATTATTTAAGGCTTTATAAACCATAAGCAGAATTTTAAAGTCAATCCTGAATGACACAGGTAACCAGTGTAGTGACATCAAAACTGGTGAAATGTGCTTGGATTTTCTTTTCCTGGTTAGGATTCTAGCAGCTGCATTCTACACTAGTTGCAAACGATTTATGTCTTTTTTGGGTATTCCTGAGAGGAGTGCGTTACAGTAATCTAGTCGACTGAAAACAAACGCGTGAATTAATTTCTCAGCATCTTTCAGTGATATAAGAGGTCTAACTTTTGCTATGTTTCTTAAGTGAAAAAATGCTGTCCTAGTGATCTGAATAATATGCGATTTAAAATTCAGATTACAGTCAACAGTTACCCCTAAGCTTTTTACCTCCATCTTGACTTTTAATCCTAATGTATCCAGTTTATTTCTAATAGCCTCATTGTATCCGTTATTGCCAATCACTAAGATTTCAGTTTTCTCTTTATTTAGCTTGAGAAAGTTACTATTTATCCATTCAGAAATATAAGTAAGACATTGTGTTAGTGAATCAAGAGAATCGGGGTCATCAGGTGCTATTGATAAATACAGCTGTGTGTCATCAGCATAGCTGTGGTAACTCACGTTATGCCCCGAGATAATCTGACCTAACGGAAGCACGTAGATTGAGAAGAGCAACAGACCCAGGATAGAGCCTTGTGGAACACCATATAGGATATCATGTGTCTTTGAGTTGTAATTCCCACAACTAACAAAGAATTTTCTCCCTGCCAAGTAGGATTCAAACCAATTTAAGACATTACCAGAGAGGCCCACCCATTGACTAAGGTGATTTCTAAGAATATTATGATCAATGGTGTCAAATGCGGCACTCAGATCTAAGAGGATGAGAACAGATAAATGGCCTCTGTCTGCATTTACCTGCAAGTCATTTACTACTTTAACGAGTGCAATTTCTGTGCTGTGATTTGTTCTAAAACCTGACTGAAATTTATCAAGAATAGCATGTTTATTGAGGTGGTCATTTAACTGCATAATGACTGCCTTCTCTAGAATTTTACTTAAGAAAGGCAGGTTAGAGATGAGTCTAAAATTTTCAAAAGCAGAGGGGTCAAGATTATTTTTCTTAAGTAGGGGTTTAACTACAGCAGTCTTAAGACAGTCTGGGAAGACTGATATAGTAAGACATGCAGGAAGTACATAGGAGGCATTCCTTTGAGTTACCTGGGTTTAGAAGATGATCAATCGTCGAGAATAAGACTTTGGGATTACTAGCATTGTTATTTATAATCTTAGAGAAATAGCAGTGCATCTCAAGATGGACAGTGTTATTGTATTCTGTTATTTTAACTTTTAATATTTCATAGTGGATAGTTAGTTTAGTCTTCCTCCATTTACACTCAGCTCTACGGCATGTTCTCTTTAAATCAGACACTCTTTGGGTCTTCCATGGTATAACAATGCTAGAAGATTTTTTAAATGTATTTTCAGGTGCAACTATGTCAACAGCAGCTCTCACTTTAGTATTAAATCTTTCCACCTTATTATTTACATTATCCTTGCTATTATAGTTGGCACTATAAACGGACTGATTGCTTAGAATGTTGTAAGTTTTAAAGCTGCTGATGAGTCAAAGAAGCGTTTTTTTTAACAATATGCTTCTCATGAGTGTTTTCTATCACTATTTCTATACTAAAAAGTAAAAGAAAATGGTCTGATAGACCCGTATCAATGACCTGCTTTATATCAACTTTTAGTCCTTTAGTAATTACTAAGTCTAACGTATGACCTGCTTTATGTGTAGGCTGATTAAAATCATGATGTAATTAATTTTCAAATATGAATGCTTACTTCAAGCTTGGCGTAGGATTAGGATACTTCATAAATACTTCTCATATCCTACTCTTTGAGGTAGGACAAATTCTTATCCTCCTTATCCAATGAACCTTTTGGATTCCCCAGTGTTCTTGGTTAACTCATTAAATGTTTAAGCCACAGTTTCATGCTCATCCTCCTCAAACACAGTGCCACAATCACAAAACAGCTGTCTAGGCCACCTTTTTTCTCTCTTTCTATGTCTATTGGTCACTGTCTACTTTTGACACACTACCCTCCTGCCACTTCAGACTTTGTCTGAACATATCCGCCAGATTCAAGCTCAGTGGGCCCTACTGGCAGTTCTAATCCTGCCTGTTCTCTGTGGTATACATAAGACACCATCTGTTCTGTTCAAACTAGAAACCCTCTGTTGTGGCTTGTTGGAGCATTCTTGTAATCTCGGCTGTGTAGCCTTCTTGGAAATGCCTATACAGTACAGTAGTTACTTTCAGGGCAGTGTTTAGATGGCTGACTGCAAAAAATGTAACTTGGAAGTACTCTCCAGTTGTGACTCTGGGCTTTTTTGTACTTACAGAACAAAGACTTCAGCATATTCCTGAAAACTTAACAAAAAGTCAACTTCATATTTTAGTTTTTTGACTAAAATAAAAATAAATCTTCATCATGTTTATTATTTTGCTAAAGTCACAAAATATATCCCTTTCCTGACTTCCTGAAAAGGGATGTTTTCCCTTTGGACTACTAAGCAGCAATAAATCTTCATTCCCACCTCCTATTTCAAAAAATTATTAGTTAAAATAGTTTCAAGGTTTTCTTTAGAACAAACATATTTATACTTGTTCAGATTCCCACAGTATTCAAGGCACCAATTCTGAATTATGTTATTTATTATATTGTACCTTTTATACCCCTTAACCTTTTTATATTTTGCCTTAAAGTATAAAAAATATTTTGTTTAGGAAGAGCTGAAAAACAATTTATACAGTATTACATGTCCCATATACTTTACATAGAGCATAGAAACAGTTGTATTTTCTACACATTACAGTAAATCTGACTTGTCTACTTGCGTGTTTGCTGTATGTTTCTATGAAAATGAACAGTAAAATGTCTTTTGATATTCAGTTTTAGAATTTAAATTAGAAGCATAAAACAGTTTTGCTTCATATACAGCTCATTGCAACGTCAGTATTCAGAAGATCTTTTTTAAATTACGCAGAGTTACTTACTGATCACTGTATAAAATAAAACCAAGTTAGCCTAATTTTGGTCTTGCCGTATTTTCCCACAATGCATGCAGTGCTAGAACAGACTCCCTATGACCCTAATAGTATATTGCAAGCAATGGATAATTGTTTAAATATGTTTTTCCCTATTCTAGAAATAAAGAGATCCAATGTATTATAGTGTCATTTTGAAACTATTCTTTGGTAAAAGGATTCACACATCCCTGTCTAAAAATACATCTTTCAATTAAACAGAACAAAGCAGCATTCAAACAGGTTTATATTTTAATTAACAAAGAACTAAAACCCAGTGATGGGCAGGCGCCCTGCCCGGGGTTTGTTTCCTGCCTTGCGCCCTGTGTTGGCTGGGATTGGCTCCAGCAGACCCCCCTGACCCTGTAGTTAGGATGTAGCGGATTGGATGATGGATGGATGGAAGAACTAAAACCTTTGAAACTAGTTGTGAATATCACAATGGCTATAATATATTTTGTAAAATATAGGATGGACAGGATTAGATATGAGTACATTAGAGGGTCAGCTCAGGTTGGACAGTTGGGAGACAAAGTCAGAGAGCCGAGATTGCGTTGGTTTGGACATGTACAGAGGAGAGATGCTGAGTATATTGGGAGAAGGATGCAAAGGATAGAGTTGCCAGGCAAGAGGAAAAGAGGAAGGCCTAAGCGAAGGTTTATGGATGTTATGAGAGAGGACATGCAGGTGATGGGTGTAACAGAACAAGATGCAGAAGACAGGACGATATGGAAGAAGATAATCCGCTGTGGCGAACCCTAACGGGATCAGCTGAAAAAAGAAGAAGAAGAAGAAGAAGGTTTGTAATTACTTTCAAAATGTGTTAATTTGTTAGATTTCTATGGTTGATTAAAAGAATTAATAAAAATAACATGTCTGGTATTATTGTTCAATAATTTTTTATATTTATCGAGGCAATATTAATATTTATTTATTTATTTTTAAGCACTTTTCCATTTGTGCATGACTGACTCCTGCGATGTTCTAGAAACTAAACCAGTAATGCTTTCTGCCTTGTGTCCATTGTCAGGCTTGGCTCCATCCACATTGACCAAGAACTGGACTAAGCAGCATTGTGAATAATACATACATTCATTTATACTATTATCCACTAATACAGTAATGTTAAACATTGATTGATAAACTACTGCAAATCCTGAAATGTATTTTAAAATATCTTTTATTGCCTTCTCATTCAGTGTTGAATGGCACCAATGCGTTTTAGGATTTGTATACCTGTATATTTACCTTCTTTACATTTTTTCATTTTATTTAGATTTCTTGTTATATTGCCCATTTTTTGAAATGAGTGTCTATTTTGAGATATTTTTACCTATGGCCATAACATTGGTGATGTCAAAGGGCATGGTTATTGGCAATATCTGTCTCAGGTAGAACACAATATTGAGATATCCTTAAAGGAGAGTAATTATTTTGTTACAGTAAATGTATGCTAACTGAATTAATTCCCTTTTCACTACATGATGATGTTGTCCCAATGTGTCAATTAAACCTGTGATTAGCACATTAACTGTACATATAAACTAAGTCCAAAAGTAGAGACCAGTAGACCAAAATGGCTGTTATGGGGATAGTAAGTAAAACTGTTGGAGAAATCCTTTGAAAGTGTTTCTTTTTGTTATCCTATTCCCACATCATATGACATCCAAAATGTGTTTCCAGGAAACAGAACTAGATGAGCAGGGTTAGAGACAAGGAGCCCATGAAGTAATAAGTCAAGGGCAGAGCTTAGACCTTTAACAAACAAAGGAATGCCTAGAATATTTAAAGAAAATTTGTTAAACTTGAAATAATTCAGGACTAATTTATTATTTGGTTGTGGATTAAGTAAGACTTAAAAAACTGTAGAACTTTAAGCCATATGGATGGTGTTATAGTGTATGTACTAGAATGAAAACATGGAGTATTTATTAGAAGTCACTATATCAGAAGCTGTTCTGATATAGTAATAGTAAGACACCCAATATTCAAACAATAATAAGTTATTCTAAATTATGTGTCATGAAAGCTCCTCAGCAACAAATGTACTTTTGAACACTGTGCTGTATTGCAGTTTTGTTCCACTGTAAAAGTGTGTAGGTATAAAACTTAACACAACATATTATTCTATACAAGATACAGCCACAAATACATATGCAAGTGTGTACCATAAGTAGGTATACAAATCATACACATTCTTAATTCTGTATAAAAATGGGATTGCTTTTATTTCTTGTTCTGTTGCTTTTTCTAGTTTGACATTTACAGGGGCTTCTCATCTTATATATAAACGTCTACGTGTGGAAGTGTGTGTGTTTGCCTGTCTGGCTCGGAAGTGCGAAGCTACAGCATGAAGCTCAAAGAAAGCTACTCTGTCACCAAAGTGAAACTGCCGAGGAAAGAGAAACTCACTTAGCTGCTAATACACAAGTGAGGCGAGCATGTCCAGCAAAACAAAACCACCGAGGACAGAGAACCTCACTTGGCAGCTAATGTACAACCAATGCAATTGATTGATTGAAGTTCCAGAATCCAGGGATTCTAGGAGCCTGGGCTTTTTACATCACAGGCTTACACAGCTAGTTTTATTAAAACCATATAGCTAGCTAAATTTATGTACCCCAAAATAATTACAAAATCAAAAATGTATGACTTTTTATACCTTGAAAGCACAATCTGTTTCTTTGGTAGTAGTTTATCAATCACTATGTATCATCAAATGGTATAATGAGCAATTTGATTGTTCTGCAAATCTAGTATTGTACAATGACCAATGTTTAAGAAAAGTAGTGTCTTCCTTTATGTAGCAAAGATTAGGTAAAATTCATCCATCCATTATCCAACCTGCTATATCCTAACTACAGGGTCATGGGGAGTCTGCTGGAGCCAATCCCAGCCAACACAGGGTGCAAGGCAGGAAACAAACCCCAGGCAGGGCACCAGCCCACCACAGGATGCACACACACCAGGGACAATTTAGAATCGCCAATGCACCTAACCTGCATGTCTTTGGACTGTGGGAGTAAACCGGAGCACCCGGAGGAAACCACGCAGAGAACATGCAAACGCCACCCAGGGAGGACCTGGGAAGTGAACCCGGGTCTCCTAACTGCGAGGCAGCAGCGCTGCCCACTAAGCCACCGTGCCCCCTAGGTAAAATCCATTTTAATGAAATTGCTTTGAACACTTTTTGTGCCGAAGGAATAATCAAAATGAATCAATTATAAGTTAAGCATTAATTTAAGAGTCATAAGTTAGTCACATAGATCCAAAGGCATACTTACAGTAAATGCATCTGGATAGCTTTCTCAGCAAAGTTTATTACTTCAATCTGTACCTCATACTTAAAAAAGAAAGTCTTGGCAGTAAGCACATGCTGTGCACTGTAATAAAACAAAGTGAGAACATCGAAGATCTGTGGTTCCAGCCATGATAACCCTATTTAATTCACCTTAAAGCAAAGGTGATGTCAAATGTAAAGTTAAGCTTTTGATCTTCAGAGTTTTGGAGAGACTTCTCTCTCTGACAATGGTTCTAATAATAATAACAATATCAACATCCAGTGGTAGTCATGCTTACATTTGTGTTCCTGGAAGGAGTTTAAAATGATTCTGACTCTATTCTCAGTTTTCATTTGCTAAGTTTGTTAATTTTGTTATCTTTTGTTGATTTTTTGGTTATTTTTATGTAAATGTTTTTGTAAATTTCTGTCATTTGCTATTTTCATCTAATTTATTTTTGTCTTCTAACTGCAGTAATATCCCTGTTGATGAGTCAGCTGAAAATGAAGACCCTTTATAATAAACTTGGCACTACGACACATTTCAAAATGGCCAATAAAAAGCCAATACTGCTTTAGACAAATTAACTAGGTTCCCAGGATTCTGCATCCTCCTTAATTATGCAATATCTTTAATGTATAGAGAGCAAGTTTTGGGAATGTGAAGACTGAACGTTAGATCAGTGTAAATCGCACAACTAAAATTCAAGCTATTTGAGTTAAGAATATTCTGTATTTCATCATATTTTTATTGAGACACCAGGCGGTAATGTATAATAAAATGATGTCATTTTATTTCCCATAGTAAAAGGTGACTCTTGACAATAACTTCATATCCAAACACTCAAACTTAAATTGTTTTTTGAAACCTTACATTATACACAGTGGTCTTAATTTGATTTGTTTTCTGGAATCATCAATCTCAGATATATTAATATATAATATAATGTGAAAATTTAAAAAAATGGCAAAACAAAATCTCACAAGATAAATAGTAATAAAAACAGCAACATACTTTTATTTTTAAAACTAGCAAAATACTCGCACTTCGCAGCAGAGAAGTAGTGTGTTAAAGAAGTAATGAAAAAGAAAAGGAAACATTTTGAAAATAATGTAACATGATTGTCAATGTAATTGTTTTGTCACTGTTATGAGTGTTGCTGTCATATATTATATATATATATATATATAGACACATATATACATAAATATATACATACATATATATATA
>JANRMT010062792.1:53566757-53586695 GCA_026402145.1 Polypterus bichir lapradei
ATATATATATATATATATATATATATATATATATATATATATATATAAACGATAACTCCTGTAGCCACAATAAATGCCTTTATTGAAAAGACAAAGCGGGGTGAACAAGTTCCTTTCTACTGCAGCCACAGCCGCGACATCACATAAAAAACATCAATAATAACTCATAAACTTGCAATATTATTTAGGAAAAACGCAACATTTTACTCACCAAAAATTTGGATTATTTGTAAACAAAATCCATCCTCCTCTCTTTCCTCAAAAACAGTTCAATTACTCTGTCGTACAGATTATCCGTGCGCTTCAGTTCCATCAAAACCTCACTTTCTATTGCCATCGAAGCTAATGCTGAAAGGCGAACCCGCCCTATGGTATTTCTGGCATAAGTTTGAATTCGCTTTAGGGCTGAAAATGTACGCTCGACAGAAGCAGTGTACACAGGAATGCTCACCGCCAAATATACCAATGTGAACAGCTGCCCCATGCTCTCATTCAGATTTTTCTGATGAAGGAAGTCAAGGAGATCAGTGGGAGATTCTCCTGCAAAATCATCCATGGCATACATTACAGTCAGTTCTGTTTTTAGCCGAGACAGATCAAAAAGCGCTCCGTGGCTCTTGTGTTACACTGGAGAAGGCTGCATGCGTGAAATTTTTCTTGTATTCCCGAAACTTCTGGGGCTCGAGGAGCGTGACAAACATCAGGTTTTCGTGGTCTTGAAATCTGGTCTGTGTCTGGCAAATAATATTGTCCAGAATCCTGCCATGGAGTTGGCCGTAGTGCACGTGACGATCTTTCGCTCGGAGCGTTTGCGGTGCGTTCAATGGCCTCGTAGAGTTTCTCATATCGGCTTCTATCCAATCAATGGGTCTGAATACAGTGACGTTGCCGAACGCCTGCTAGAGGGCCCTACTGACACCAACTCAAAATCTGATTGGTTGAAGCAACAGGTTAATCGACATTTATTCTGTGTTAGAGTGCCTCCACAACAGATTTTGAAAGCCTCTCTGCCTGGCACCAAATGATGGCTGAAATGTGATTGGTTAAATGCTTTAATACGCAACTCTGCCTCCCACGGCTATCGAGCTGCAGTCTATTCTCTCTGCCTGACAACAAATGACGGCTGAAATGTGATTGGTTAAATATTTTAATAAGAAACTCTGCCTCCCACGGCTATCGAGCTGAATTCTATTACAGTATATGGACAAAAATACGCTTCAGTTATGACCATTACGCGTAGAATTTCGAAATGAAACCTGCCCAACTTTTGTAAGTAAGCTGTAAGGAATGAGCCTGCCAAATTTCAGCCTTCTACCTACACGGGAAGTTGGAGAATTAGTGATGAGTGAGTCAGTCAGTCAGTGAGTGAGGGCTTTGCCTTTTATTAGTATAGATTACTTTACTCATCTTATCTTTGAGTTTTCTGGAGAACAAATTTTCCGTATAGACTGGTTTATGGCACATTGCGAATGAAAAGGTACTACAAAAAACTTAACAACTGGACTGTCATAGTTGCTTTTCACTTGTCAGTAAAAGCGATACATGTATAACACATAGAACCATGTGAAAATCCAACATAAAACTGATTCAGGCACCTTTCTGAATCATAGAAAATGCACAGATCCCAATTCACCTTAAATGCTTTAACTTCATTGACTTCCTGTCAGAAACAGAATTAGCCATAGAATCCTGCAAAGCTTCAACACCAATGCCCCAGAATACTCATCTATGCTTCTCAAAGTGGATAGGCTTGTGAGAATGCTAAAGATTTTCTGACAATGTTCTTTATTATATAATCATTCATTTTTGTGATTTTTGGTGACTGTGTAGTTTTTACCAAAGATTTTATTTTTAGATTAAAATTGACTGAAACTTAAAATTCCAGAGCAGACTACTAAACGAATTTAATTCTCGGACACATAATAGGTGTACTTCCATGTATTGAGTACCAAAGTAAACAATACAATTTATTTTTCGCTTACTTTGCCAAGAATGTTATCTTTCTGTGAAGTCTTTCCCAGTGGCTAAATGCCACAGGTGCTCTAGATGTATTAGTTTATATGTTCATTGATGAATCTCTTCCAATACTTTTTTTTTTTTTAATTCTTGGTTTTATGATCGTGGTCATCATGTAAATAAAATAAATGCAAAAAAAAAAGTAAAGAATGAAATGAAGAGGTCTGCTTTGAGATTTTAATGCATGGAGGCAACTGGATATGATCATTTTATTTGAATATGTTTTTAAATAAATTCATTATATCTTGCAGAATAAATCAGGTATGGGAAATATAGAAACATCCAAACAATCATGCCCTGATTAAAAATAAAAGTGAGAATGCATAAGTGGTGGCATAGTGGAAATGGACAATACTCCATTCTCAGATATATGGTGCATTCTAAAAGCTTCATAGCACAAAAGGAGAGGAAAACAATAACAATAATTCCATCATTACAGCAGATTAAATGTGTCACTATTTCATTTATAATGTAAATGTCCGAAAAGGTTAGTCTTTTAGTCGCACTGCCCAGATTTTAAACAAAATTCAACAGTATGATGAGAAAAAGCAGGTGAAATAATGATGGTATTAATAATAATAATATTAATTGACTTTAAACTTGGGAGGTGATGTATGTGGCACAGAGAAACCAATGGTTAAGCAGGCAAAGAGAAAAACAGGTAAGACGCAGAAGCACAGTAAACAGTCAGTGACTAATAATCATTTTATTTTATTATTTATTTAGCAGAAAACTTAATCAAAGATGACTTACAAAATCAGATCATAACATATTATAAAACAAAAACATTATCGACTGAGATGCCTAAACTCCATTTAATAGGTTTCAAGCGCTTAAGGTAGAAAATTTTATAATTTATGCTGTATATTATAATGTACTGGTGCACCATTTTCCATCTTCGTTTTCAGTTAAATAAAGTCCATTATTTTTGAGTATTTCTATTTAATGTGCAGAGCATGAAGAGGAGGGGCCAGATGTGAAGTGTCCATTCTCCCTCCAGGTGACTCAACTCTAGATCAAAGTTAGAAAAGAAAACACATATTGTAAGTGATTGTACCACACCTAAATTCTTCTCCTATTCATTGTATTATGAATACTTCAAACATCTTAGCTGACAGTTATAAGTTAATGTGGCTTTAGCCTGATTCTGGTGAAGCTGAACAGGAGTGCAGTGTTTTCTGGGAGAGGTGCAATGCAAAGCGGGATTTTAGAGCATTTTGCATAAACTGTTCTTTAGTGTCAAGTCCGAGGAAACTGACTTTGAGCTGAGTATGGGATAAGTGCACTTAGTGATGTCTTGTAAAATTCTCTTCAACTTATTTTTTGTACATACAATACTTTCAAATTGTTTTGAGAAACTGTAACATGTCAGCAATGACAAGAACTTACTGTTAAGTGAGCTATTGAGTTTGGAAGCATGCACTGATATCATGTTGCTGCACCCACCACATGACAAACCACCTGGATTGGGACAGAGGTGACACCTCAGCACCACAATGGAACAGTATGAGTTTTTTTACAATGGCTGAAGTGCCAATCTTGCCACCAACCCCCAAGCTTCCCCTATCAGTTGGAGGGCCTGCTTGCAGGGCTGGATGCAGATTAAGTGTCCTGTTTTACATGTTCATTGGGCATTTTCAAAGAGGATCTATAATCTCTGCCTTTCTTTGTTTTGATTGTGAACACATGATTTGCAACTAAAGAGAAGAAGGCACTTGAGAATGTTCACCAGAGTCTTTGATTTAATACTGGGACTGCATGAAGGTTTAACCCACCCGGGCTCTGTGATTCTTTGTATTACTCTGTACTTAATGTTAGCGGTTCTGAATCGAATATATATAGTTTGTGAGTAAAAGTTCAAAGCCAGCTTCTCTGTCTGACTGCCACTAGTAGGCCGAGAAGCTCATTCCACTTCTAATTCTATCACATTTGTACCACCTTACAAGTATGATTGGGTGCCTTTGTGAAGTACTTTATTGGTGGTAAACTGGATTAAAAGAAACATTTGAAAGAAAAGACACTCCCAGTTAGTGGGCAGCTGGCTATAGAAGTCCAGAGGGTGAAACATACAGGGTGCAGCACAAACAGTGAGACAGATAAGAGGTTATATGTTACAGTTACATAGTTGGTTTTGACATTTCTTTGCTAGCAAGAAAGGACATTATATGTGAAAACTTTGAAGAAAAAACTGCAGTACCACCTGCAACCACAAGGTGTGAGCAAGAATACAATTAAGAAGTGATCCTGAACAAAGAAAGCACACTGAAGATTCTCCCAAGGTTGTGGAGAAAGTGCACGTACCTGATTCCAATAACTATTAATTGCACCTTAGTAGTTAGGATAATGCCAGCTGAAGTATTAGAGCTTTGGTGTCACTGTAACTGAAAGGTTCTTGTGAAGGATATGTTCTAGCTGTTACAAGTTTCTTCCTAAATTCAGTAAGAAAGTGCAAAGCAGCATCTCACACGCACACACACACATAAACTCTGGGGAGTAGAAGCTAGTGTAGACTAGTTGTGAATAAATTAACACAGCTCTAGAAACTTGACTTGATAACTAACTATAGAACTTATCCATCTTAACCACATGTAATCAAAGATCAGAATTCCTAAGTTGTGTGCCTTTTTCTTTGGGAGAGAAAATGTTCAACTAAGCTATCGTAATTTTAAGTTTTGCGTTGTTTATTATTGTCTTTTGTCTATATAACTATATACATATATATCTGTATATATACCTGTATATATTAATCTTATATTATCTTTATGTTATACATAAATAACATTATTTTGTTTATTGCAACAAGTGTGTTGAACCACAGCAGTGTAAGTGAAAATATTAATGTAGACTTTTGCAGATTTATGAACAGATTTTACAGATCTCTTTGTATTTCTGGAGACAAAGATCCCTTACTCAACTTACTTTATTTCCTTGTCACTTGGTGGGCATTTTGTTAATTGTTTTAATTAATTACTGGCATTACCAAAAGCAAAACTGATAATTAACTGAGTGATCATACAGCAATTTTCTACAGTAGAGTATACAAATCAAAACAAAGTGCAGTTTATATGTCAATCAGGTTGTTGAGACCTATATCTTCATGCCTGTTGTACTGTTATTGGAAACATTTCCTTTTTTTGTGTAATTTTTTTTTTTGCATTTACTCTCACAGCTGTTTCCAGTTTTGATGATGTCTGGAGCTAGAGCCTATACTGGACATAGAATTTGTAGGATAGGCTAGTAATTTGTTGTATGACATACCATACACATATTCATGGCCATCCCCGCAGTGCTCTATCTTAGTGGAAAATTTAGGAAGTGGGAAAAATATCAGTTCTGTCAATGCTGTGAAACACTAACTACTATAGCGCCATGCTGCCTTGAATATTGAAACCACCTCTTATGTAGAATGCCAGTCTGACACTTAACTTTTTTATGGGTGAAAATCTGGAAATATATTGCAATTACTTTTATTTTTTACTTTTCCTACATTTCAGAAACTGACATTACTTTACTGTGCCCTATTTATTTGTGCAGAACATTTCCCATGCCTTAGAGTCCTGAACTGAAATATTTCCCACAGCTTGTGCAAGAAATTAACTTTCTGGCATTTCTTGGACGGGGGTGGGTATAGACATATTGAGATAATCCTGATTATTATATCTTTTCCTTCATCCATCCATTATATAACCCACTATATTCTAACTACAGGGTCACGGGGGTCTGCTGGAGCCAATCCCAGCCAACACAGGGCGCAAGGCAGGAAACAAACCCCAGACAGGCCACCAGCCCACCGCAGTGATATCTTTTCTTCTGAAGAAAATGATTTACTTGAGGATCAACCTTCTGATCTCTCTTTGCCAAAAACAGAGGACAGTTTACTGTCCAAGAGTGGAAAAATAGTAAAATCCCCATTCTCTAGTGTACTGAATCTGGTATTTTTGAGTTAATGAATAACATTAAAATAATGAATTAACAGAAGTTTCAGAACATGTTTACCTACACATATGTGGTTTGAACCCATGCAAGAAACAACACAGAACATATAGAATCAATAACAGAAATGCATTTACTGTATGGAGCTATTTGAAACTAACTTGTGAACTAGGCATACATGATATGAAGGTTGCCAAATTATTACTGTCTACTAGACTATCTGGTAACATGTTCTATTTACAGTATGTCAAGAAATGTTTTAAATTGTTTGTCCAATATATGTTTTTTCAAGGACTCGTTTTAAAGTAACAGCTAACATCTACTCTTCTGATTCCTCCATAATTTAAATACAGGTTACACATCCTTAATCAGAAATGCATGGGCCCAGAAGTATTTCAGATATTAGATATTTTTAGGTATATTTGTATTTATATTATGAGATTTATTGGGGATGAGATCCAAGTGTAAACACAAAATTTATTAATGTTTCACATATGCCTTTTATAGCCTGAAGGTAACTTTATGCATTATGTGTAATAATTTCAAGCATGAAACAAAGTTTATACACAGTAGCATCAGCAGAATACCTGTATCTGCTGTTAAAATAACTGCAACAACAAACAATGGCACATAGGTCTGGTTGATAACACCAAATGACACCAAAAAAGCATCAGAGTCTATGTTACCTTTGTGTACAGAAAGAAATTGGTCGTAAACCTTAGGTACCCACTGTGACAGATAGGGGGCGCTATCGCTCCCTTGAACCCTTGTCCAAGACACCAGACACGTGGTAAAAGTTTAATAATCGATTTTATTAATACTGCACAGTGCACAAAGCACCCTCCTATCCACAATACTCATAAATTCTCCAATAATCATTACAATAAACTCTCCACCACTCCCAGACGCGTTGCCACCCTTCCACCCAGCTCAGCTCCATGTCTGGGGATTTCCCACAATCCTTTATAGTCCCTGACCCGGAAGTGTTCCCCATCCTTCAGTCCATGATTCCTTATCACTTCCGGGCCAGATAAAAGTCCTTTTCTTCACCCCGGAAGTACGTCATCTCTCCTGTCGCTGTTACTAAGACGCACTTCCGGGTTATAGGGCACAAACGACTCTCTGGGCCTCCTTGCAGCGTCCTCTGTTGGCCCCTGTGGTATCCAGCAGGGCTGTAAAGGAAAACACCATTGTCCATGATTCCCTGCTGGTATCCTGGGCACCTCCATGCTGCAGGGAGAGCTCCATCTGGCGGCCTGGGGGTATTGGCCGGGATGAAAAGCCGGCCATGGACCATACCGCTCATATGCTATTCACATCCAGTAATCAGTACAAAAAAATTAGAGGGAGCTTTGGTCGGAAATCCACACGAGCTAGTGAGGTCAGGTGTGAAATTTTCCACTTGTGGGGTCATGTTGGCACTCAAAATGTTTTGGATTAGGTATATTCAATTTGTGCCTACATAATGCCATGTCTACATTTCTGTTTGCTTAAAGGCTTAAGCTTCTCCTCTTCATAGCTTATACAGTATATACGGTATTAGTAATTAGTCTAGTGGTTCTTCTCTGGACCTTCTCTGTCTTCTTATGTCCTTTTTGTAATATGCACACAATATTCTATTTGACACCTCACAAGTGTCATGATTTGACTAGTTTTTGAAATTATTTTTATTTTGTTTAACATCTGTCCTCTTATTGTTTTGTGTGCACATGACCTAAGTATCCTAGCTTTGGCAAAAACTCGAAACCTAAAACAAAATACTTTTTTATTTAGAGTGTTTTTATTTCTTGGCATTATTTTCCTTTTTTTTTTTCTTTTACTTAGCATTTTGGGTTTTGGTACTTCTGGTAATGAGTTCAAGGCCTGTTTTTTTTACTATTCTTTTGGTTTGCCCTTTATAACTCTCTTCACTCCAAAATTTAAAGTTTGTTTTTTAGACACACTATTTTTTCACCTATCACTAATAACAAGGGAGTTGTTCAGTTAAAAACTGTATTTGTGCAAAACAATGGCAAAGCCCAATACCCTATCATCCTTTCATCTTCTTCCTGAGAAGAAATGGATGGGTGCTGCTTTTAGACTTTTATTTACATGGGCTTGTGCTCCCTCTCTATTTGACACATGTGTATGTTTCTCCTCACATTATGTACAGTATTTTGTTATGCTATATATACATTTAAATTATATTACTTTTAAAGTAATGCTGTTTTGTCAGAGATGATTTTTCTGTCTACTTTTGTACCACTTTTGTATTTCTTAACTAATGAACTTTTTCAAATTCACTTAACTTAATTCAGGGTCATGGGAATCAGAATCAATCCTGACACCAGTGGCTGCAAGATCCAATCCATTTCCAATCTCAGTCTTAAAACTCATGGCATTATTGTGCGCTACAGACACTAAAGGACCAATAACATAAATTATCTTGGATGATATGTAAGCAACACAAAGTTGGAATAAGACCGCATTTTGTCTGTGCCAAAAATAATGCCCTTAATAAATCATGAAAACACTATATTCTTCCAGTAGATGTATAGTCTCTATGGAAAAAAAATGCAAATAGTTTGTTGCAAACCTAAAAACGTCTTGCCCTTAATTATTTCTATACTCATTTGTGATCAGTTGTTTTCTTTGACAAACAAATGACTGTTTCGGAAGAAATTTGTAATATTCTTATTCCCATCTAAATCTGAAAATTGGTGGTATTAAAAATCATTAACTAGCCACATTACTTGTCAGAAACACTGTACAGAATACATTTTTAGATCCAAAATATTGTCTGTCAACCCTATATATTTATCACCCTAAATTATTGAATTGCACACTTATTACAAACAGTCAAGGCGCTAATTTGATTCCCCATTTTTTCAGTGAAGGTGGAAATGGTCTCTCTTTTGAAAAATAAATAAATAAATATTAGAAACATATCTAGTGGCACAATAGGTTTCAAAAAGTGAAGTCTACTGTGGGGCACATTTCTGTGAAAAAAAACATGGCAAACCTGAGCAGAAGAACAGAATTAGCAAAGGAAATTTTAAATGCTTAAAGCATTAGCATTTTTTTCTTTTGCAACATGGTAGTGAAAGTTTGAATATCAAGAATAAAGAATTTAGGGAAATCGTCTACTTTAAGAGAAGTGTTGGAAAACATTATAGTGCATGTAGTGGACTGAAAGCTGGGTAAACATTTCCGTCTATGTTTAGATTGAACCTGATTATACACTGAAGTACACAGGAACAAGATGAACTGATGCCATTGTGGAAGATGCTGAAATGCATCTTGAAGAATTGGCACATTATAAGAGACAGAAAAGCCTTGCATGCTATTTTTATTGAATTACAAAGAATCATGTTAAATAAATTATTCATAAAATGAGTAAAAAGGCAGCCTAGTCTACAGTGTGATTATACTAACACATATTATATGTGGAGTACTGACTCATTTCAAACACAAGGAGTTCATGACTCTCAACTAGCTTGCTGTATATTTTACTTTTATTTTTATCATTGTGATATTCACCATCAACTTTAGTAGCAAACAACCCAGAAACTTTGAGTCTTCTGATTTCATATTTCTGTCCTAAAATATTATTACAGAACATGTGTTGAGCAATCATCAACTCATCTTTGAAAAATTCAGCACCTTAAAGCAGGTCTTGATGGGCTAATACAGGTATTCAGATTCAGGTTTAAGTTTTCAAATACTTTTCTTGTCTTATGCTCTTTCAGCTGAGCAGTATTGACACTATCTATGCTTGTGCAGATTCAAAGCATTGTTTCATTTGCTTTATAATGTATTCTTGGTAACTAATTTGTAAAATACTCTGTGACAGTGCCATCTGTTGCCTAACAACAAATTAATTTACACGTAAAGTGTTGCAAAAGCTACAATGAAAAATATACCATAATTACTTTAATAGTTCAACAGGCATTCTCCTCAAACACTAATTAAAAAGTAGCTGATCATTGTAGTTTTACTTTGCTGCCCAATATAGGAATATAAATAAAAAATATAATTTTGTGCCTCCTTAATGTTTAAATATATATATATATATACACATATATATATTTATATATATATATATATATATATATATATATTTGGTTTGTTGTATTTGCTTTTCATCCATTAGAGGAAGTTTCTGTGTGATGCTCCATTTTAAGAAACAACTGCACCTCAAAAAAGGTTTGAGGTTTAAATGTTTTTTTCTCTTTATCAGTCTTCTGATTGGAAATAACAGATAAAGATGTTCTGTCTCAGCAATTTTATCTCTAAGACCTGTCCTTATCTTGCCATGGACGAGAAAGATTATGAATTTATAGAGAGGGCTGCTCTTTCTTCCTTTCTTTCTTTTTTTCTTTCTTTCTTTCTAAAATCATCTTTAGGAGATCTGAATAAAGCGACACATACACAAGGCTTTGGGTTTGCTACATTTATTATGTAATGATCCATTTTCACATTTTTATTCACATGAAAGGATCAGCTTAACAAGAGGTTTGCCTCTTAATCAAATTAGTTCTCCTTAATATCTTTTTACATAGTAATTGATGAATTTTGCATCTCTGCTCTATGCAGTAAATCATATTTCTTATGACTTGTACTAGAGTAAAGTCCTTCAGTTATCTTTAGTGTTTTTAATCCTTTGCAGAGGTCGTATTTGTGGATTTAAGCCACATATCCATTTTAGGTAGCAGAATATAATTCAAGTACAATTTGAGAACACTTTGCAATAGACAGGGTTGATAAATGCTCTCATTGCTAGAATACATTTATTGTGAAGACTGCATTGTTTCAGTTATGAACCTTGGCACATAAAAATATAAAATGTTCCACTCATGCAAAAAGAGGACACAACCTGTAGCACAAGGTCAGAATGTCTATATAAACAAAATGAAATGAAAACAATGCAAGTGTTGCGTCAACAGTTGTTGTGAGTCTGCTTTATTTATCTTTTTTCTGCCACCATATCTTGTTTCCAGGACATTTGTGACCAAATAGCAGTCAGATATTATAAATGAGTAATATTTCTTTTTATGTAATACTTAGTACCCAGTAATACCCTGTGTTGCTTACGTTTACATCATCTAAAGAACTATAAGTTTCTTTACAAACTCAAAAACGCAAATAATTCATATAAATGAAAAAATGTGGTTTTAAAATTGCGCATTGTTTTATGCAAATATTCTCTGATACGTCATGTGTTGCCAATATATGCACAGTATATAATTTTATCAGATATTTGGTAATTGATATCTCAGAGTTGTACAGTCACTGAAGGCAGCACAGTAACTCTGCGTAGATGTTTGGTTTTAAGAGCATTATTGTATACATTTGGAAAGAGTTTAGAGTAAAAATAATCCACTAAAGACTGTAGTCTACTCAGATACTCCTTACCACAGCAGGGGTGAGCTTCTAAAGTTAAGGAAAAAGATGTTAGGTTAATATGTCCATATTTTAGGGTGGCAAAATGAGACCCTGACAGCTCCTTGTTGTTTCTGTTTAGTTATATGAGCTTTGATATTTTATATTTACACTGTAAAAACTAAGGAAACATAACAGGAAATAAATGTCTTGACCTTTGTGGTAGAAAAAAAAAACATTTTTACAAAATTACAGCATGGGCTGTATCTTATGCTGTTTTTACAAGAAAAAATATTTTCATCCTAAAAAGGTGTACTTCTTATAACTTCTTCTCATTCTCCATATGTACTGTATGTTATATCTGTGTGGGCACAAGGTAGCTTTATCTATATCAAGATAAGCATTTTTTAAAACTAAGAATAAGCAAACCTATGTAATGTCCTGCTGTCAGGATATCATTATGGATATCATTGTAATAGGATTTAAGCAACAGTATGAAACAAAATTTAATACATACACACAGTGAATACAACTCAAAAGAAATAAGCCATATAAATAAACAACAATCTAAATTGAAAGCAGGATTTTATTTTAGATTCTGAACCTTTTTAGAAAAAGAAAATAAAAAAAAACTAGCCCAACAGATAGTTTATCCACCTCAAAGACATGTTTTCAGATAAATATTTCAGCCTACACTGTACTTGGAGTGTGCATGAATCCTTTAACACACTGATTTTCCATCTTGTTTTGGTTCCCGTCTTATCTACATTGCAGCAAGCATAGGCTCCACATTACCCCATATTGGACAAAATACTTTCTTAAAGAAGATGGCTGGATCAAAAAAGGCAAAAGTAAAGCTTGGAACCACTGTAAATATAAAATGAAACAATGATCCCTTGATTTTATACAATAAATCAGATAAGGATTTTAAGTGCTATGCTACAAACAATGGCTCAGAGAGTAACACATTAACATTCCAATATGTCAGCTCCTAAAAGAAAGACAGAAATTGCAAGATATTTAGCTGCATTAATATTAAAAACTAGCTGCTTTTATCATGTACTGTATAGTTACATATAATAGCTAAACATGCATTACACTGCTTGTTTTGAACAATTTTGTAAGTGTGGTACATAGCCACAATTTATCCAAACATTTTATATACACAGATATTACTGAATAACTACGTATTTAAAGTTACAGTATAACATAAATGGGCTGAACAGCACAAAGAACATTAATTGAAATTTTAATTAGATTGCCTACTTGTATTAGTAATCATTTCCATTCCTTTTCGGTACATGTGATATTAAGATGAAGCAAGAATACTGGAAATAGAAACAGATGATGCAAAATGTAAACGTAAGGTGACATTAACAGTCCAAAAGGGGTAAATAGAGGACAAAGAGAAGGCTTAGTCATAGGAGTCATTGATGTTTAGCCCTGAATTAAAAGAAATCAGCAAGTGCAGTACCATTTTGCACATTAGTCTCGAAAGTTTCTTCATTTCAGAAGGATTATGCAGATGGGGTAAATGGTTTGCAAAAAAAGACTCAAACGTTGCTCTGGGCACCTACCTGCCTATTGTACATGAGAGATGAAAACTGTGCTGTATTAAACACTGAACGGTTATTGTCATCAACCATACCATAGTGGTTCTTTAAAAGAGCATAAATATTTCTCTTCCACTCTGTCCTGGGGCACAAAAATATAAGCTCCCTGAAGAGAGATGCTTCTAAGATGGACAAAGAGCTGGACTTTTTAATAATAAGGAATCCTGACACCAATGTTGTTATCATCTATTAAAAGGATGATAAAAATAGCTGAAGAAGGAGTAAAACAAGGAAAAGTACTTTAAATTGATGAGGACAATGACTTTAATTCGTCATTTTAATCAGATTAAAATATGCCAAGCCTTTCTGTTTATATTATGCTTTTTTGAAACAAAAATCTTTGTTGAACAGTGATTTTGTTTGAATTATAATTAAGTTTGTATTTTTACAGGTGGCAAGTGGTTGTAGCCAGCACTCTGACCCAGTCACTCTCTGTGTGTAGTTAGCACCTTCTTACCTTATCTGTGCGGGTTTTTCACTGTGTTCGGTGGTTTCCTTCAACACCCAAGAGAAGCATGGGTTAGTTCGAGAGGCTAATCTACATACTGTAGGTTTTCTGAGTGTGGGTGTATGCTAAGAACTGCACCATCAAATTTTGGTTTCTGTCTTGCAAGTAATGCTTAATGCTGTTGGAAAGGGGTTCTAGTCTTTACCAACCTTATACTGGTTTAAGTAGATTCAGAAAACTGCAAATTATGCAAATATGACCACTTTTAAATGTTCACCTTAGAAGCTGCTTTATCCACGGAACATTCCTGTCCACTGAGTAGTCATTAAAGAGAATGTCTGAAAGTGCCTGCCTCTTCAATCAATGGGACCTAATATTCTCATTTGCTGTCAATGCACTGTTTTGCTACCAAAAAAAAAAAAAGTAAATACAGTCTGTGAAGCCATCATTAAATCAGGGCCATTTTATACAGTATATGGAATTGTTTAAGCAGAACTGAATATCTTGTTCAATAGTTACATTAGCAACGACACCACCTCGAAAACAATCTTGTGAACTTGTGGTTACCTCTCAAGTTTCTTAACTACTGCACCATCATCACCGAATGTGATTGTATCATCACCAATAAAATAAAAAAACTGAAAAATTGAGCATAAAATAAAGAAAGATGTTTTCATTAGCTGAAATAGAGCTGATTTTAGTCATCATTGTATTGACTAAAATTAATGCAAATGAAATAGCAAGATGAGCAACTAAAACCAAAATAAATTTTGTCTAAAGGCTTAACCAAGACATATTAATAATTGTGATTCATTGGTAAATACAGCCAATGACTTCATGCAAGGTTAACACTATTAACTATTCTGTTTTATATCAGCAAACTAGGACATATGTATTAACAAGAATCACATATTTATTTCACTCCAAAAAATAACTTAATAAGCTTTTTAATCATTGATATTTTTAGCAGATAAAAATGACAAGTAACCACAGCCTGGATTTTTATATTATGCTGCGGTTTGACAGCCTACTAAAAATGCACACATGCATAAAATATTTTTTGGAAGTCAGCACAAATATTAATTTTACAACACTTTTCTGATTATTTGTTGATAACTAAGCGAGGGGAAGATAACTACAGTATCTGTAGTCATATAAAGGTTTATTTGCAATCAGAAATCACTCTTTTGGACCAGACAGACATTTTGTGCTCCCTAAGCTGTTTCAACTTCCGATAGCTATAATGTTTTTCAGTCATAATAAATCTCTGCCTGACTTTCTAAAGCAAACACTGTTGAGAAGAGTGATCCTTCCAATAACATTTTGTCAGTTCCAATCACCTCTGAAATATGACTCAACTGTCTAAACTGCATGCTTCACAGCCTCCTGCCCCCATTTCCTCTTTCTTGTTGATAAGCTATGCACAGTTTAAAGAGTGACAGAAATAATAATAATAAAAAATAAAGATTTATTAAAGCATCATCTCATTGTGTTTTTTTCACATGGCCAGGTGAATCCAGATCTATTTAATTTAGAAAACCAGAGATGCCAGTCTAACCTGTCTCTCTAGCAAAAGATACCCAAGTTTATTTTCAGAAAATATACTTTTCTAATTAGATTTTTTTTTTTTTATAACTGGAAAAGTGTCATTTTTTCTGCAAACAGAATAAAAGAAGGGCAGAGGTTCAGTATTACATTTTTTTGTATTTCTCAATTTAAACCATTTAAGTAGTGTTCCCTAATAAAATGTATTCACAATATAATGATCGTTCAACTGAGAGATGAGCTTTATAAGGTCACACTAAACATTTAATATCCGCTGCTTCACTGAAGGCAAATTCTTTACACAGAAATTTTTGCAAAGGCAGGTCTTTACAAATTTCAATCGTGGTTATATTGGAACTTGTATGACTGTCATTCCAATCTTATTTGTAGACCCATTTTTAATATTACAAGGTCATCGTTACAACTATGTACAGTATAGCGGGCCATTACATTACTCTCTTACACACTACCAGACTTGGCATGGCCAATACAGAGTCTGAAACGTGCACATCATTGGAGTATTTTTTTAGAATTGTTCACACAAACAGGGAGAACTGCAAACTTTATATAGACAGTAACCAGGCCAAAAATCTAGTTCTTAGAGTTGTGAGACAATACTCACTGTATCAGTGCAACTACCCAGACAGTTATTATCAACAATTACTTATAATTCATCTCACAAAATGGACTTTTAAGAATACCTGCAAGTTTAGTTTCCCTTTTCTTTCCTTCCCCATACTTCCTTTCAGCTTAAAATGAAACCATATTCACTGCTTAACAGAAAGCACAAATAATAAATATGCAGACGTACATGTGCAATAAAACAAATATTGAAGGATAATAAAGATAATATAATAAGTAAAAAAGATAATCAAACTGAATCAAACTTTACTGATGGTATACTGTATTAGTCACATTGGTATAAAAATATAACTTTACCAAAATTTAATTATATACCTGTACATGTCTTACAAAGATATCTTCTTTGCTTATTTGCCTATTTCTAAATAGGATCAGTTTAATTTAAAGTTTGTGCAAAGTTTAAACTATGCCATATCATTTGGAGGAGCTCACCCTGGAACACTGTGAATGTGTGTCCAAAAAAGTAAGTCTGGCTGTTGAGACATAGAATCGGTTCCTGACTAAGATTTACTCAATAATGTGCGTGTTTTCACTTAAAAATGATAAAAGACAGGTACATGGCATTTTGTAATTGGGTTGCATAATTACAATAAAACATTTGCCAAAATTGGTGAGTTTATGATTTAAAACATATGACACTTTTTAATAAATGCACTTTATATGGTCAACTTTCAATACTTTAGAGAGCTCGACAAAGTTTCATAAGTGATCCTTTCAGGAGGATTGAGCCTCATCAGCCTCCTTATATTTCACACCATGGTTGCAGGGAATCAGAACCTAGCTTACCAACAATCAACACCCAATAGCAGCCATCACTGGTTGAGGTGTGCGTCCACCATATGGTTAGGACAATCACCAACCTGCTCCCACTAAGTGATCATCAGTCTGCTTCTGAATCAGAAAAAAAACACATCTCATTGTGTTGATGTTTTAAATGGGTAATTAGCAAAAGAGATGCTGTCAATGAGGGAAGATAATAATTAAAGATTGTTTAAACAGATGTGTACTGGAAAACAAATTTATGAAATTTGAAATGTATCTCAAATACTCAAATCACCCAGTGCAGTTTTGATAGTTGTGCCTACACCAAGTCTCTAAATGCATAATTTGGAAAAAAATTAATTCACAGAAGTATTCTTAAGAAAAGCAGCCTTTACGTTTTTCAGTGTTAATTCTTTTCTTTCTTATATTTGAACTAATTTGAGGATTTCATGCTGGAGGTTGAAAGTGTATGCTTGTGGAAAGGAGTTAACCGTAGTAGCAAGATAGATTGCAGGTGTAAGCTAAAAATCTGCTCTCTTTCTAGGAAAAAGTAGTGAAGTCTTTGAATTGTAGAGACATTTGGTGGTGGGAGGGCTATCATGAATGATGTAGCAGTGTAACTGTTGAAGAGTGAACAAGTGGGCTTCCAGCTGTTTAATTACATTTCATTTAATTGTCTGTGAATAAATCATGCCATAAAACATATGCTATAAAATCAGCATGAAGAATGGCTGAGGTGATAACCAGTGACCCCATTCACTGCAGGAACCATTCTAATCAGAGGTTTAATATGGGCGTTTTGGGAGCTGCAATCATATGCGGCAATTGAAGCCTGGCCAAAAAACATCATCTGTAGTATTGCATTTACTTTGGAAAAGTTTACAGGAAAATACTTAAAATCTATGTTTATGTGATTCTGCACCCTCAACATCATCTAAGTTTATTTATTTCCATTTTTAGCTTACAAATATTGATCTCTATCACTATATCCAAATTATAGTATAAAAAAGAACCCAGAGAAGCATGGTTAGGTGCTTTGTTTGAGTTTAAGGTTAAACTATATAGTGTGTTTATGAACAAAGTGATTGGTAAAGTGAAAAAAATGTGGTTTTTTGAGGATGGACTGAAATCTTCAGAGTTTGTGTCACTTTTATTGCTAACTGCCTCTATACAAACCTAAACCCAAGTTAAACGTTTAATATTCAATATTATCTATACTAATAAAAGGCAAAGCCCTCACTGACTCACTCATTCACTCACTCACTCACTCACTCATCACTAATTCTCCAACTTCCCGTGTGGGTGGAAGGCTGAAATTTGCCAGTTTCATTCCTTACAGCTTCCTTACAAAAGTTGGGCAGGTTTCATTTCGAAATTCTACGCGTAATGGTCATAACTGGAAGCTGTTTTTCTCCATTTACTGTAATGGAGATGAGCTTGAAAGCCGTGGGGGCGGAGTTTCATGTGACATCATCACGCCTCCCACGTAATCACACAGTATGTAGAAAACCAGGAAGAGCCCCAAAAAGCGCTGAAGAAAACATGCATTATATAATTGAGAAGGCAGCGAAACAATAAGAAGCGAGCGAGTGACATATACAACCATATTCATGAGTTCTGCTACTTCGGAAACAAAGCACGATGTAAACCTACACTTTAAATTAAGTTCATAGACAGGCTGCCGCTGGCGTTTGTAATTTAGTGCCTGCCCATATAAGGCCGTCCGTCAGCGGCAATCCAATAGAAACACTGCCACTAAATATTCACGGGTGAAGGACTGTGCTTATGCAGAGGAAGATGAGATGGTCAGGGTGGTGTTTGGCACAAACTCAGCGAAACTGCGAGAGAAAGTTTTAAGTGCCGGGACTTAGGTAACATTAGATACAGCCATGGACATAGCACGACATGGCACCAGCACAGCTGGGAAACTTCGATGCATGTACACCGAGCGGCTCACGTGAACTGACGCAGTGCACAGACAAAAAGCAACAGTTCCAAAGAGCGCTGAACAAAAACCGAATTACACAATTGAAAAGGCAGCAAAAAAATATGAAGCGTCTGATACATACAAGCATATTCATAAGTGCAGCTACTGCGGAAACAAAGCACACGGTGCAAAAAGTGAATGTCCCGCTAAAGGAAGACAGTGTAAAAAAAAACCCGTGCATGCAGTGTGTCAGGTCTCAGATAAAGAAGAAGACGAGCTGTTTATTGATGCAGTAAGAAACGAATCGATGAATGAAACCTGTCATCTTTACAACGATTGACAAACACAGAATGTAACTTGAACACAACACATCGTACAAATATGACCCTGATTGAAGCAAATAATGATAATCGAATCCTTGATCACAGCAACACTCAATAACACTCACAAAACAATTACTGTATATTGACAATCATGTTACGTTATTTTTAAAATGTTCCCTTTTCTTTTTCATAGCTTCTTTAACACACTACGTCTCCGCTGCGAATATATATATATACCCCGATCTACATACTCTCAAATAGATAAGCCACACACCGTGGCGCAATTGTAGAGGCTTCGCCTCTATCGCCTACTTCCGAGGTTTGATTCCCGAGAGGGGATGTACTGAGTATGTACGCGCGCTTCTCGGTTCATTTTAACACATCGCATCTCCTTGGTTTGAGATGTATGAAAAAATATACGCTTAACGCAGAATCATGTTACGTTATTTTTAAAATCTTTCCTTTTCTTAGCACAAGCACAGCTGAGAAGCTTCGATGCATGTACTCCATAACAAAAAATAACGCATTTAATCACACTTTCAATTCCAAGCAAAGGGGAACTTTTGTCAATGCATGATTTCCTGGTACATCGATTACACTGATGCACACATCACAGCTACAAAAATGTTACACTCGGAATGAAGCGCGTTCCTACGACTGATCGGAGGAAAATTTCATTTCAAAAAACTACCCGAGCGAAGCCTTGATAAAAGCATGGTTTTGTGCACACTTAAAAGCAAGCAAAATTAGATGCATTACAGAAAGCGGACTTTGTGGCTCTTACTGGGGATCATTGGACTTCCGTGACCGTTAGTAATTCTAATTACATCTAATTACAAAATGTTCAATGATCACACTGTTTTAGCCTAATGTACAAAATAATTTTGGCTAAGGTTACTCAGAGTTTAAAGATTAAGTTGGTCAAATTACCTTTTATGTTTCTGACTTATTTTTTTAAGAAGAAAAACTGCACTTTATGTTGAAATTTTGGTTATTATTATTTAAAGACAATACCATTCTGAAAATGTACTTAAAGTACTTAAACTACCACTTTATTTTTAAGTCTGCCCAATTTTAACCAGGGATGATATTTTTGTTTCTGTTTTGAATTCAAATGCAGTTTAAAAGCATTTTTTTTTTCAGAAATTAAAAGAGCTTGAGTTTACAATATTCATGTCCATGTCTATTATTTGATTCTGTCGCCCACTAAAACCCTTTTAAATTAAAAAAACACATTTGCGATTTGGGGCAAATTTACGTGTGCGATTACATACGATTAATCAAGATTAATTATTACACAGCCTCTAATTAATTGGATTAATTTTTTAATCGAGTCCCACCCCTAATATATATATGTAGATATATATG
>JANRMT010062792.1:53587831-53606002 GCA_026402145.1 Polypterus bichir lapradei
TATACAGTATATATGTAGATATGTATATGTGTATATATGTATATATAAGTGTGTGTGTATATATATATGTGTATATATGTATATATATTTATATGTATATGTATATATATATATATATATATATATATATATATATATATGATGTGTATATATATGTTTATATATGTGTGTGTGTGTGAGTGTATATATATATATATATGCCAGTGACAAAACAATTACATTGTCAATCATGTTACGTTATTATTAAAATGTTTCCTTTTCTTTTTACTTCTCTGCTGCCAAACGCGGGTATTTTGATATATATATATAGAGAGAGAGAGAGAGAGAGAGATGGCAACAACACTCATAACAGTGACAAAACAATTACATTAACAATCATGTTACGTTATTTTTAAAATATTTCCTTTTCTTTTTCATAACTTCTTTAACACACTACTTCTCCGCTGCGAAGCGCGGGTATTCTGCTAGTATCTTATATAATGGTTAATATATAAACGCACACAGCATAATATCAATAAATCACAATAAGGGTTTTGTTTATAAAACTGACACTTGGCATTGTGTTTGTTTCTGCCATTTTAATGCATGTTTAATTGACCACATTGAAGCTGTTTAAAAAGAAGGCCATATAAAAATTTACCTAAAGCATTAAGAGCTTCTGCAAAACTCTCTTCACATCATATTTGCAAAGCCTCATGTAACCTGATCAAGTTCTTTGTAATAGCCAACAACCTCTGGGTCCCAGTTGGGTCCAGCCACTTTGTACCCGGTCTACTTTCTAATCTAAACAAGTTCTCGCCAGGTTTTTCTTGCACTACATATGAACTCTTTCCTTTTTCAGATATAGGGTTGTGGATGGCGAAACGGATAGTGCTGATACTTTTAATCTTCTCAGGTTTCTATGTTTGAATTCTTGCCAAGTCATTATCTTGTACTCACATTTTTTTAGGTCAGATAGCCTGATAGATATGAGTGTGGGTATTGGGTGCTGGCGGTGATGAGCCAGCATCACATCTAGGCTATGTTATTGAGTTTTACACAGTGATGTTAGCTCACCCACAAGCATGTAATGAAATAAGAAGGATATGAAAATGAATCAATGGAGAATAATAATAAGGGTTATTCAAGCTACTGAAATTAGACCAAAATTCCAGACATGCTATATAGATAAAAAGACAGATTCAGAATGAAGTTACTTAAACATAACTTTAAAATTATATTTCTGTAACGATTCCCTAGAAAGTTGAAGGTTATGAGGTCCATTGCTGATATGACTTAAGTCTAGTATCATAAATTCAGTTGCCACTAAATGACCTTCAGCAGATATTTAATAAGCACTTATTGTGAAAATTCTACATAATATGAGTTATACCTTTTTAAACTTCACATTTCAGTATGATGTTGTTTGTATCAAAAAGAATATGTCTAATCTAAGTTTTTATCCATTTATGGTTAATAATTATAAAAAAAATTTACCCTACTTCATATCATTAAACGGTTATTATGAATTTACAAGTTGTTAAATTATATTTTAATATTATACTGGCTTTTTGAAAAGTTTGTGGGCTTATTGTGACTTTCTTTTAGCAAATCATAGTTTTGGAAATAGGTGCCTTTAAGTGTTCAAGGAATATAGAGTATATTATTATCATAAAATTATAAAAAATTTAAACTTTGTTTGAAGAATAGAATTACAGCAACCAGTCAGGAATTTGTGAAAAAAAACATGGGCATATGTCTGCAGCTGGCAAGAACACAGAACAATGGCCAAATTATAGCAAGGGCTTACCAGGGCAGTAGCCCAGGATCCTGACTTGTAGAGGGCCACCATAAAACATTTTTTTGTAGTGAATTTGCTGGGTTTGCCAATGACCTTGTTCACAGAATTATTTCCTCAAAATCTGCCAAGTAGCCAGTTTAGGCAAACTTTTTTCCCAGGACCATATGATGCGTTGCAAGGCTACAGAATCGCTGCTGGTTACTTAAACACGTTAAACAACCTTGTTATTTAAGTCCTCTACAACCAAAGCCCTCTGCTTTACTATCTGCCTTTCTGATCCTTGGTTGTGAATAAAGACATGAAATCAGTGCCTATCTATATTTTATATAAGCTGGGGCACAGTCAGTGTATTCAAGTTTCACAAACAGAGCTACTAAATGGACCAAATTTTTTAGTGTTAAAGATCTTTAAGTATTCCTTCCTCATTATACTGAGTAAAAAAATACATAGCAATATCTAAAATCAAAAAAAATCAAAAGAAGCGTAGGTAATAATATCCAAAAAAAAACAGCTTGTAGAGGTTAGGTGTATGATTTGATAAGTTAATGAAATGGGGTGCCAGTGGTCAAAGAGTAACATGCAGGATTAAACTAAATGGGATTCTTTTTCCCTTTACAGGTGCAGTATAAATATAACAGATGTAAATTGAATACTTATTTTTCATTTTACCTTTTTTTAGGATTTATGTGTCAAGCCAGCAGCCTCCGCAAATTGTTGGCTGAGGTAGGTTTCCTGACACTGATGATTCTCTTTAAAGTGTTAATTTTAAAGCTGTTGTGATTAAAGGAAAATCTGAAATATGACAGTTATGTCTAATTATGTTCAATGCAACAGAAAACCAGCTTGTGTTTGCTACAATGAATGCTTAACAGTTTTAGTGTAAAACAACAGCAAATCAGGAATCGCAGGTTCAAGAGTGAAATGGAATTGGATCAGGGGAAAAATGTATTTTTAGGGTGCTGCAGACATGTTTAAAATCAATTGTTACTACACCTGTTAACCAAAAACCAGAGCAGTGGGGCAGACAAACTGTACGATACAAACAAAGAATTAAAAATCATAATAATGCTGTTTGTGGAAGTGATGTGCAAAACACATGCAAAATACAAATGTATTGCATCATAATGCCTCTAGAGGAACACAATGCTGAGATTAGTGCATGATAAAATAAAGGACTGTTCTTCTGTAATCGAATATCAATGTTTGTCTTCAAATAAGAATTTTTTTCACATAGATTCAAATTATATTAAAATAATGATATTCATTCTGACAGACATAATACCTGTTAAAAATTCAACTGCTAATTGTAACACTAAGGCTGATCCCGATTTGACTTGATCCTTTGCTTCACTGGCTGTTAGCTGTAGGGGCTCAGGAGCACAGAGAGCCCAAAGACAGAGAGATAATGGACTTGTGCTGTGCCTTCATGATTTTTTATAGTGTTTTTTGGAGATGTGTGTGTGTGTGTGTGTGTAAAGATATACACACAACTAATACAGAGGTTAGCAGAATGTCCAGTTCATAGAATTTATAAGCACCTGAAGGCATTTCATTTGCTTCAGAGCTTTTACAGCATCTTAGAGACAAAATCTAAGATCTAAGAGACAAAATCTTGCAGGACAGCTTCTTTGCTTTCAGACTCTACCTGACATTCCTGGTCACACTTGCATGTGGGTAGTGATCTTTCCCCAAGCTCAGGCTAGTGAAGAACAGGCTCAGATCCAGAATGCGACAAGAAAAACTAAATCATTTGCCTCTGTCAAGTGAGAATGATCTGGTTTAGAAACAGGATTTTAGTGACCTGATCAAGGACTTTGCTGCATAAAAATTCTGAAAAGTACAATTTTGGCAAGCAAACATTTGTCTCTGTTAATATACAGAATAACATATGTAGTATTTGATTTTCTTACTTTTGTAATCATTTACATTAGGGTTTTATAGCTGATGTTTCAAATGTTAGTATGTGATGGTTATGTGGTTATTTGTTATCAGTCCTGCAATGGCTAATCAAAGATATAAGCTTTGATACAGCATAATTTGTCTCTCATAATTTCAGAGAGGAAGACCATATTTTTCGGTGCCTCAGATTTTTGGAAGTCCCTTTAAAGCTAAGACTCTGTAGAAGTCATTTACTTTGCATTGTTTGACTCTGAGACCTTGAAATTGATGTGTATAGCACTCATAGTATTTTGTTTAGGTAGGGCCCCAAAAAGCCCTCTAGTCCAGGGACACCAGCCCTACGCGTATGCAGGGATGTTTTGTAATGTGTGGCTTTAGTTTGGCCTATTATCCAAGGTTACAAGTAATATTTTTCTTTGCATCATTGCAAAAAAAGAACATAATTTGCAATCATTATCAGAGTTTATTGTTTTTTTCATTATAGATAATAGGAATAGGGTGTGTTTACCAGCTATTTATTGTGTATAAATATGTAGGCATATAAAGTAGATAATTACTTTTAGAAACCTGAAACATTGTTTATTTCTTAGATGTGCAATATTTGCCTGAACCATATTTGTTTTTTGTCAGTCATTAAGTGTACTATAATAGTGTCTTTCCCTCTAACCTATAGATCTTATTGTTCCTTTTAAATCATATGCTGTTTTATTTACTCATGAATGTGGCTTGTTTTACTCCTGAATTGTATAAGAGCATTAGGTAGCTTGTTAGAACATCCCTAGAAAAAAAAAACAAAGGTTTCACGGTTCATGCTGAAGCTTATAAAATACAAATAAATCCATATGGAAAAGGAATATTTGTCACTAAATGAATAAACTTCTCCAATATTATTAAATGTGTTAAGGTAAATTTTTGTAACATTTAGTCATGTTTTCTAATCTAACTCTTTTCAGAAATCTGTGATAAATGTAACAATTATTTTTTTAAGGTGAACTCCAGTGTTTATGCCAAAAGATTAGATGGCTTATAACTTCAATTACATGACCACTTTTTGTTAGATCAAGAGCTGCAGCTCATCTGTACTGCAGGTTGAGTGCATTTCCTCTGAGTAACATGTTTTAATTCATAAACTGGTTTGTAAAATTGTCTTCCACTAGCTTGCTTGATGTCATGTCTGCTGCCTTGGTAAATGCAGGTATGCCACTCTTGTATACTCACACAGCAGGCATTATCCATGTATTTCCAAAGATTTGCACTTGACCACTTAGCTTTGTAACATCTATTGTTACATTAGTTTTCAAAAAGCATGGCCTTATAATAATAATTTTAATAATTATAAGACTGTGTGAATGATCTTCTTGTAGTTGATGATTATGGTAACAGTGGAACTTGTTTTGCTTTGGATGCAGTATATTATTCTGCTCTTATTCAATGCCTTGAATATTATATTGGTGTCTTTTCAGTCCTGTTTTTCTGGCAAACAGATGTTTGTATCTATTGGCAGCCAAAATTCTATTGATATTACCCAAGGTGTTCCTCAGAGTTGAGTAATTGTCCCACTATTATTTCATATTTAGCTCTCCTGTGGATAACATTGTTGGCTTGAATGCTTGAATATTCATTTTCATGCTGATGATACTCAAACGTGTGTCCACAAAAAATCTTTCCTCTGACTTTCCATCAGGATCAGTCCATTGTAACAGTGGATGACCCACAACTCTCTGAAACTTAACAGAGGCAAGCCCAGCGTATTGCAAAATGTGTCGTTTTAAATATAAGTCAGGAATTTTGCTAGATCTGCTTTGTTTCAGTCCAGTAATCTGTTTGAACCCTGACCTTCTCTCAATGACCAGGCAGCTGAATCACTCACACGTTCTTTTGTCACTTCCTGTTTGGACTATTGTGATGCTGTGTGTTTTGTAGGCATCAGGCAAAGTAATAAAAAGATTACAGATATGTTCAAAATTCAGCAGCCAGATTTCCTGGCCCATTCCAAACCTTGGGTGGAAATGACCACCTCACTCATTTCACTTGTTGGTTACCAGTTAAATATTGCATTTCTTATAACATTTTTCAGCTCACCAATAAATCCGTTCATGTTGTTTTTCCAACCTATCTTTTCAAAATTCCATATCCTTATGCTCCATGTTAATGACTGTATTGTCATTCTGCTCTTTCCAGTCTATGGAATGTTTTTCTTCACATTTGTCAGTTTTACCACACCAAGCTAAAATTTACTAGTACAGAATAAGACATTGGTAAGCTCATATATAACAATTATTAACAATAATTTGAAGTCATCGTTGCTTCTTCCGATTCTTCCAATTACTAAGTCATGGAATATACTGACTTTTTAGTTGGTTTATTTTTAGTGAAATTATATAACAGGATTATTTGAAGTCATCGTTGCTTCTTCTGATTCTTCCAATTACTAACTCATGGAATATACTGACTTTTTAGTTGCTTTATTTTTAGTGAAATAAAGTCATGACAAAGTAAAAATTTGTTGCTAGCCACTTGAGGTTAGCGTTATCTAAGTTTAAAACTTAGGGGTAGATGGTGTTATTTATATACAAAACCAAAGCATTGGGCTAGGCTATACTTTTAATACTTTTTATCACTTTTATTATTATTATAGACAAGGATGTATTTATTTTTTTAGATGATTGTACACTACTGTTTACTCTGTAATATGTGCTATATTGTGATTTGATGCTGTTGCATATAATGAAGTATTAGACATTATGTGTTTACCTGTAAAACTCAGACAAAATATGTTGCATTACAATAAAATAGTATTTGTTCATAACATAATGTTTTCAGACCCAAAGTGTATATTTCAGGGTCTTTTAGAGCCTATCCTAGTTACATCAAGCACAAGGCAAGAGCTAAACAGTGTTCAAATTCCTTGTGTGGCCGCTCAGGCACAGATTGACGGAGGGCTAATTTAGAATTATCACTTAACATAATATGCATGACTGCGGTGGGCTTTGTTTCCTGCCTTGCGCCCTGTGTTGGCTGGGATTGGCTCCAGCAGACCCCCGTGACCCTGTAGTTAGGATAAAGTGGGTTGGATAATGGATGGATGGACAATATGCATGATGTAAGTGCTAGGTGGAAAGCTGGAGTGCTCACAGGGAAACACAGATAGACATGGAAAGTATGTGCAAACTCCATATGAACAATGAGATGGTGTGAGATTCATACCCAAGACTCTGTTTTCTAATTAGAGTCTTGTTTAATGGTCTTTTGGCTTACAATTTTCTTCCACCTTTAACACATTGATGTTAAATAAGCAAAAAATGTTCAGCACATAAATATTACTAATATTACTATAATAAAACTGTGATTCTCCCAATTCCAAATTTTTCTTTTGTTTGCTAAGCCTCATTGCAGCTTCACTTTCAGCACAGAGTCTGACCAGGAGAAAGTAAACCAAGTATCTACAGAATACTGAAGTTTTCTGGCAATGATGAAAAATGCTTTCTGCTAGAGTTCATTTATGCAAACCTCTCATTATCGTATTACATATGACAGGTAGAAAGAGGCTCATTTTTTAAAGTGTGTGCTTCTCTACATTTTCTTTGATTAGATTGAACCACAGTGCCAAATCGCCATCCTTATTCATTTATTTGTGTATTTATTCAATAGTTGCAGACATCCACGAAAGAGATAATAAAACTGGAAAATTGTTTTCAATTCCACCAATACCATGAACGACCAACCTTAAATCCAGAAGGTATCCAGAAGCCCCCCTTCTTAGGATCCATGAGGATGAAAATACTTTGGAGCTATAATTGAGTTTGGAAGGGAAAACCAGACAAAAATAATGAAGGGCTTACAAGTTTTAATGGGGTTCACATGATTAGAGACCTTTGCTTCTAGAATTTCCCTTTAAAATTGGATTGGTTGTTTATTATACACATTCTAAATGATCAAGACTTAAGTGTGAGTAGAAGCAGAACTTTTTACATGAAATGTGGCAGAGACAGTGCCCTAGTCCAGTGGTTAGGAATAGCATGGTGTTCCCATTTCGAATAACTTAAAATTAAACATAAATAAAAAGTAACAGCAGACAGACTGTCCTCAGAATATCAATGACATTCAAGAAAATAATACAACTTGTAGCATGTCTACTTGTGAAACAGCTGTATATGTAACCTTTGAACCTCTTAATGCATTGATTAAGGACTCCATTCTGATTTCAGTGTGCTATTGGATATGACAAAAATTACTAAGTAACTCACAAGTCTAAGCCTTCAGAGTCATATTATCCATCTGGATTAAAACTAATCATCTAGGCATTCAGGCTTTATGTTTTGTAAATGGAATAAAAACGTCCAGGCGATTTAAAATACAGAGAGAGAGAGGTCATGTAAACTACTTTATTGTTTGCTTTAATGCAGATGCTGTCATTTGAAAGATTGATAGAAAATACAGTAAACAAAAAGGGTGTCAATATTGTATATTCTATACTATTTTTTTCAATATAATTTTTCATCTATGCTAAATTTAGTGTTTTACTGAATTAGCATATTCTACATGGAGATAATTGCATGGAAATGGTTGCTACTCTTGTTGATTTCACAATGCTGATAGGTTTGTGGTAAGATCTGCATAGATCACATACGGCAAATACTGGCAATATGCAAAAAACTGCAGTAGTGTTGTTTCCTTGCACATTTATAATTATAAAATATATTTATAATTATATAATTCTACTGCAGAATGAATCTATCCACTTCTCTACCTGTCTATTTCAGAACAATACGCTGCCCCACCTGCTAAATCCAATTCAATGTCACAGGTCTGGAGCCTTTCCCACCGGGCAATAGCCGGTGTCAATAGCCCTGGGTGGGGTGCCAGTTCATTGTAGAGCCCACTAATGCACTCACAATAAAGTTAGGGCAATTTAGACCATCTTGGAAGCCCAGATTAACTAGAGGAAAACCCACCACTGACTGTAGGATTTGAATACAGAACACTTTATCTGTAGGACATAGATTGCGATGGTGCCATTCTTGTATGTATGTATCTGTGTACATTAGTAATTATAACATAAACAAAATTTGCAAGATATTAGATCTTTGTTTAAAAGTATAAAATAAAAAAAATAAAAAGCTGATTGTTTAGTAACCCAGTTACATCAAAGGCAAAATAAATGTTTTACAAATTATACATTCTTGGACCCTCACTGGTGTCTTTGCCCTGTTATGAAAACGTATTGAGTCCCAAGTGACCCTCTCTTTAAAATGGACACACCTCCAGTAAATGCATTAAGAAATTAATGTCTACTTTGGGATCGCTTTTCAACTTAACAGGTTAACCTCTGCCCCAGTGGGGAATAACAAGAAGCCCGAGTTAGCTGGAGCCTGAACACTGCAAAGTAATTGATAGCAGTTTTGAACATTCCCTTTATAGTATTTAATAGCAGTTTTAGTTAAATCCAAAGTAAACACAGGAAGAAGTTCATTGTTTCAAAATGTGCATTAATAAAAAGAAAATAGATTAATACCATTTATTCTGTTTTCTAACATTTAATTTGAAAAAAGGAGAACAGTTAACCATTCCAAGTAAATGTCAATTAAAGTTCAGTTATACTACATGTACTAAATTTGCTTATCGAATACAAGGACTTTTATTTATAACAAGGGCTTTAGTCACTGCACATAAAAAAGAACTCCTATTCTAATATATTTGACTGGCAAATTTTTTATTTTTAAGTGTATGGAAAAGTCATTTATTTTTTCTACTTCAGTGTTGCGTTTTTTTATGAAGGTGATGTACACCTGAAAAAACATTGTAAACTGATCAGGTCATGTTTTATATTATTACATATCAAGGAAATATTGTAGGAAAGTGATTAACGCTGCTGCCCTTACAACTGTTGGGTTTAACTCCTTACCCAGTAGTGTTTTTTTGTCAGATTTGTGTGTTTATGAGTTTTCCTCAGTACTCTAGAGTCATTCATGCATGTTAGGTTCATTGAGGCCTTGAAGTGTGTAAGAGAGTGAACCCTGTGCTGGACTGCTGTCCTCACTGTGGTATTATATTGCTTTGCACAGGATGCTGCCAGGAAAGGTCCTAACTCTGCAATAGAAATAATTAACAGATGAATCAATAATTATAAATCACCTTTCATTGTATCAGTAAAAGTGGATTACAAAGCAGTCCAAAAGAATGTGCAATGCATGTTTCAATGCCTCTGTGTACCTGCTTGTACTTCAAAATAGAAATTTTGCTTTTTATAGACTTACTAATATATTGTTTTTCACAGTAACTATATAAATACTCCTTTTGGATACGTAACATTAGAAGAATAATAAGTTATTTTAAAATTATTTTACCAAGATTTTTTCTTAGGTAAAATGCTACTTTGGGAGAAACTATTATATCCAAAAGGTTAAATAATGACTAAAAAGAATTCAATACATCCATTATAGAACCTGCCTAATTTACTTTGCGGTCATGCAATTTGGATTTTATTCTGGTAACACTGGGTGCAACACAAAAAAAGGCATTTCGTCATCACCAAGTTGCACATTAGCTTAGCATACACAATGTGAGTATAAACCTGGAAAATGGTCATAGGGACATGGGGAGAATGTGCAAATTTTACAAAGATAGTGACCAGACATGGAGTTGGTTCCCAGAAGCTCTAAATACATTGTGCTTGCACAGAAATTCTGTTTTGCTTTAAAAAAACCAGTAGCCTTTGTTTTTTCTCTATGTTGGCATTTCATCTGTTAACCCACAGAGTACCTGAGTTTTGTGTTGGATGAATAAAGCAACAGTGTTCATGTGAGAATATAAGGGATAAAATTAAAACCTGGCAGTTTTTCATAAAGGAAGCTGAAAAATATATTGAGCAGTAAGCTAGCATGTTTGTTATGGTCTTTGCACTGCATCATTAAGTTTTACCAGTTTATGTTGCCTTTGATCAGAACCCAGAAATGCCCCATGATTATAAAGATATGTACTAAACTTCAAAATATTCAAAGAAAGCAGGCTGTTTTGATCAAGGGTGCTTGATGTTCCACTCTGCGCACTGCATTCTTATAGAAAAAAAAGCATTTTGCAGTGCAAATCAAAGTTACCACCAGCAAATCACATTGTCGTCACATTATTAGGTGATGTACTGAAGCTATTTGTGACAGATTGGACTCTGTCTTTATACCAAAGTTAACTTTAAAAGCCTTTTTGAAGCAAACTGCAATCAGAATGGTGTAATTTTGTGACCATGGCAGTACTATTTAAAATATGTTTTTCATTTATTAATAGTGCATAGACAATATAAACTGTAAGCATTAAACAAACACATTCCTTGAAAAGAATATTATAGATCATTTCAAAATATGAAATAGCACTCAAAGAAATATAAAAAAAATGCAAATTTTTATTTTTTATCATTTTTCTATTTTAAGTTTTCTGTTGCGAGTATTTTTTGTTGTTCTACTGTAAGCTACATTTTGTGGGGCTAATTGTTTGACCAGTATGTTGATTCAATGAGTAGGTGTAGACTGTTAAGCATTATAATAAAATTTTAAAACAACTTATAGTCAGAGTAGTTAAGATAGCTTGCAAGACAAAATTAAAGTCAAATCTAGATCTTCAGTACACAATTTGCTAGAACTACCTTCATTGAAAAATAAACACATTAGAATTTAATTATGAAAATACAACAAAATACTGTTATGTCCTTTGTGGTAATAAAGTTTACACCTGGTTTTATCAGACTGTAGATTTTGCATGAAGTCTCTTCTCGCTCTTTTTATTATTGCTGTATTACTTGGAGTAACAATTTTTGTTAATTGTGTTTATCTTTTATCTTTACAACATGTTACTATTGCAAAGCTGCCGGTGTTTGTTTTAGTTGAGTTGCCCTTCTTAATCTTTGTTTTGTTTTTTTAATTTTTCTTGAAATTATGCAAAAAAATATTTTTTTATTGAGCTGCTGATTTTAAGTTTGATAGTGTAATGTATGTTATTGGGTTCTAATTAGGTAAACACTCAAACTGAACTTTATTTGAATTCAAACATAAGAATAAATAAATATAGTAAATTCATATATACATTTATATATATATATATTGCACCTTAAAGGTTTAGAAATAGAATATTATTTGTAATTAACACATAGAGAATTAACACTTTTACTTTCAGGCGTATTACGGTCGGCACACTGGTGACAACCCCAGAATGAGAAACACATCACATGTGGAAAACATCACTATCTCTAATATTTTATATCACACTTTAAAGGAATGAAGACTTCACATTTTTCTTATTTTAAAATGGCAGGGTTGTAATATACAGATATCACTGTTACCCATTGAGTTTTGAAAAATGAGCGTTCACTTCATCTTGCTACCCTTTGTTAAAATAAATATTTCCATTTATATGCAAATGATTATCTACTGACCAGGACAGGATAAAATTTTCTTTTTTCTGTTGTCACTAGAGGTATAGCAGGCTTTAAAAGTGCCCTAATAAGCAAATGCACGAAACATCTGAAAGAGAAAGTGGGCCTCATTTATAAGGTAAATAATCTCAGATTGCATTTTATTTTGCTCTGTTGGCTTAAAGCATGTATTAACTTTTAAGCAGTTAAAACTTGCTTTAAACTCAGAATAAAGCTGACTCCTACTTAGTGAATACTTTCTAAATTGCTGACATAATTACATGAATGTAATTTTTATGAGTCAGAGAAATCTTGGCATTTTCACTGAAGCAGATAATTAGAGTTTGAATAAAGCAGTGCCCGAATAATTAATACATCAAAACTAGATGAACTTTTTCTAATTATTTTTATTTAATCTCTATTCTAATTATTGTTCTACTCCACTGAGCATGATTACTTCATATTCATTGACTGAAATTCAGCCCTATAGCTGCAGTCTGAGACTGTGAAATATTAACAAACCATGGCATGGAGAAATTAAGAGTGCATTTTTTTCTTGATTGAACTGTAATTTTAAACTGTATATTACCAACAAATAATTTATACATGGCTTAATAATTTTACTGGTTTCTGCCTTGAATTTAATAAAAATGACATATTTTATAAAATATCAAATTACATTTTAATCAACTAAGTGAAACAATACTAATGCTGTCTCTTCAGTAAGCTTGCACTGCTGCACAGTTGTCTTCAGATCAATGTGTGTAACATTCTTTCCCAATGATTTATTGTTAATTTCAAAAGTAGTAGAAAGTGATTTAATGCAAATTTATGATTCTCAGTGCCAGTGATCAGCAACCCACAGGGCCAGCTGATTTTATCTGATTGCTGACACTCATGGAGCTGTATCATTTTTACACGTAGAAAATTCTAATAAAAAAATAAATAGCTTTTAAAATGTATTTTGAAAGGAGTCATAGATTAAAGAAAAACTCTTTCTTAAGCCGTGTGTGCAGCTTGTATAGTTTATTTAATGCAGTGATTTAAATTGTTTTGAATGGAACTGAATTGTTGCATTACTAAAGACTCGCTTACAAAAGTTTTTTTGCGTATAATCACTTCAGTTAAAATAAATTTATGCTGGAATTTATTCAATAATTATTTATTATGATTTCTCATGTTATGGGTGACTAAAAGTAATGTGTGTATAGTGCTTATCGTAAACTCCAATTAACAATCTAAAAGACATTTAGATTATTCACCGTGAGTTTTAAAGGTCTGACTGTTATCTTAATTGGTTGCTGGCTCACCATTTGAAAGTTTCACTCAGATGGACAATATAAACATCAGTGCTGTAACCGTAATACGTGCAAGTAACTCCTTTTTGTTATACATTAATATTGCTTAACTATATAAGTACTGTATGTTTTCCTTATGTAGATCTAATGTACTTTATTAGCTGCAAATTTACAAAAAGCATTTTTGAGGAAAGCATTTTTTTAAAAGAGAAGTTCAACAAGTAGCTATTGCCATCAAGTGGTGAGTAGGAGTACTGCAGACAGCTCTTCATTTTCCTCATGTGGCTATGCTTCAAAAATCATTTATGGCATTTGTGCATTTGCATGTGAGGTACCTGACATAAATATGACACACTAAATTTCTGTATCTGAATGAAAAATATCTTACAAAGTAGATTGTTTGTTTCCTCATTAATCTGGTCATGTAAACAAATATTTTGAAATAAAGTGAAAAACACACCCTGCTAAGTTTGGTTTTCATTTTGTATTTGATTCCTCACGCTTCCTATATCTACATAGCATAATCTTTTCAAAACTACTTCAGTACTTCAGTTTAGGTTTGTTGGGAGGCAGAATCTATTAGGTTAGCACTGGGTGCAAGGAAAAAAAGAAAACTGCCCTACCCATTGCAGGCCCCACTTACCCTCACACTAGGGCCATTTTTGGCTTACTAGTTATCTTACCTTCTATGTCTTTGGGGTTATGTGTGGAAAACCAGATTACCCGGAGGAAACCCCATACACACAGAGGAATAATGTGCAAACTCCACACTGACTATGACCATGAATGTGATTTGAACCGTAGATGCTTGATACCTGAAGCTGCAGCACTGACTATTGCATTACTTTGCCATTCACTCAATATACTTAACATATTTAAATTTTAAATTAATGTATTACAAATTAAGTAGAGGTGGAGGAAGAAGGCAGAGCTGTTAATATGCTACATTGTCACTTAAAAAAGAAACATTCAATTGCAAAGAACTTACAAATTAATTGTAATACAATTACGAATTTAGACAGATCTGTTTTTGTTGTTAAGCTTTTACCTATAATAGGTATTTTTCTATCCATTAAACAAGTGATTCTTAGATATTTGCATTATATGCTTGAAACTATTAACCTGGTAGAAAAAACACTTACAGTGGAATCAAGATTTTTTTATTGCCAAACATGCTTTCTATTTGGTAGTTACACTTCACTATCCTACACTATAATTTTAGTTTTAGCATCCAGAACAAATTATTTCCGTCATATTAATCTCTGAAATATCTCCCCGTTATTATCATGGAGCATTTTAATGATTATTTTTTATTTTTATTTTGTTGGTAGAGTAATTCAAGGTGTATAACTCCAAAATGAGACACTGTATTATATATGCGTATAATATCACCATGATTATAATTTACTTTATATAATAGACATCCCTTATTCACTTCAATTTGGATAGTCAACATTTTGAGAGAACAATACAAAGAATTTGTGGTATTCAAAAACAGGCTCCATATTTGTACAGCAAGAAATGTAAATAATAATTATTTTGAAAACCTTGTAAGGTCAAAAAGTCATCAAGATGGGAAGTCATTGTAGGAAAAATGTACAGAAGCAAACACAGCGAATGCATGTTTCAAGCCAAATGATATTTTTAGTACCATTTTTCAGCACTCCCTCACCATTGCCATTATTAAATGAACAAATGAATAATCAAAGCAGTTGACGACCAACAGGATATATTAGAAAAAGACAGAGTCTTTAAAATACTGCTTTAAACTTACAAAATAACTGTAACATCCATTCCCATTCCCTTTAAACGAGTAAAAGTCTGGATGGTATATTTAAAATAAAAGTAAAACAATAAAAACCAAAGATCTAATCCTTCACTCAGCTATTACATGATGCCATTTAAGTTCATGGCGCCAGTTGGATGAAACCTTCACGCTTGGGGTAGAATAACCAGTATGGGCACCTTGTGTGGCACGTTTGCAAATCAAGTTTTTGTGAACATTGTCTTTCCCACCAGTGCCTCAGAGACAGCCAAATCCTTCAAGCTGCGGGTTAGAACTGGGTGGCAGTCACGCACTTCTTACCTTTCACCAGGCAGTGACCTGAATATGTTTTCATGTTTATCAGGGTTGATAAAAGGTATGAATGCCATGGAATGAAAACATGAGAGAACAGAGACAGCACAAAGCAGAGATAGGAGTCACTGATTATCAGAGGATTGCAAATGTCTGTTTAGAAATAACTTAAGATGTATGTAGTCTTGGAAGTAACAAAAATGTTAACATGGTACAAGAGTTCAATGTGACTTGTTAAAAGACACAAAGTTGACTACGTGGATCATTATGCGGTATTCATATGAACATTGTGGGTACATTAAATTCCAGTCAAAACATGTAAGGCCTTATCAGACAGTGAAAAGATCAAAAGCATTAAGGTGAAAGTATGGTGTTTATCTTAGTCTTCATGAAGCACAAAAATTCTCTCTTTCTACAAATATTTGTACAGTATATACGCATACATACCTTAAAACACATTTTTTTCCACCACCTATAGAGTAAGCTACTTCTTTCTTGTGGGATTCACCACCATCTCCCACTGCTGGTTAAATTTCCCATCATGCCCTTGACCTTGCAGGTCACCTGTCATTGGAAGATGAAGCTCTGAATAAACAGAGAGGACCTAGTGGTGTCTCTTATCTTGCCGTTTCGCCTCAAATCTCCGGGTGGAGTTTTAAATTATTCATTCACTGGTGCTCTCTACGAGTTACACATCTCCATCAGTTCCCAGTTCGTGAGTGAAGGCGGTATCCTTGGGAACCTTATCAGAGATCACAGATTTAGGCTCCAGAAATGAAATAAAAGAGGAAATTGGCTGTATTAGCATAAGAGGAGTCAGCTTGGAGTTGAATACACACATCACCCGAAAGCACACAGGCTCCTCTTATCAGCACTGTTTGATCACTTCTCTCTTTTTTTTATATATTTTTTAATTCTACCCAACCCACTCCTTTGTTCCATCTTATATAGGAAAAAAGAACGAAATCAGGAGTGATGGCAGAAAATAGATGCTATTTAGTTCGCCTTTAACCCTTTAAAAGAGGAAACAATAGGCAATAATCTCAACAAACTATTCAATGCTTTCAGCTGTGTTTGCCAGACATGTTTATTTCCTGTGAAAGGAAAGCATATCAGAGGCTTATAATGTTTTCCTAGACTGGTTATTTTATTTATAATTTTTAACACCTCCCCCCCCCACCCCCAGCAAAACACAGTTGATAAAAAGTGACTTCAATTATTCCGTTACTTTTTCATTCTGGTTTGGTGCTTTTAAACAGATTAAGGTTATAATTGATCTTGGATATTGTGAGATGTATTTTATGATACACATTTTACTACGGCAAAATATTTCCTTTTATGCCAAGTAAAAGCTTGTTATTTGGAGGGAAAAAAAATAATTCATTCTCATTCAGCAACTGTCTTTTGAATGCCCTTGAGAAAACATTGCTTGAGTAAAGTCAGTTTGCTGCCTAAACGGTTGACTGTCCTGTTTGCCGTGTTCTTCGTTTTGTTATTGTTTAATCTTGCATGATTTTTTCTTGAATAGTTTCCATTTACTGTTCCTTTATGATAGTGCTGGTTTGGTAACATTAATATGATATTTTTTGTTTTATTTCAGGAAGTCAGATGTTTTTATAACTGTAATAAAATGAATAAATTATTCTTACAAATGCAATACTGTTAGAAAACAGGGCAACATTTTTCCAGATGCAACATATACATAGGAAAAACTTGCAATATTGATAAGTCCACACTTTCACAATGCTTATATAGTGCAATAGATCTGAACTTATCTCAGGCAACAAGTAAAAGTTGACAATTAAGAATGAATTAGTCTGCTGGTTTTGGTTTATGCGATAATATTAATGCAAATTAACAAGGGAGATTATACAGTTTTTTAAAATCAAGTAGTGATTTATATCACTTGAAATATCTCTAGGAGGAATGATACAGCCATTATTTAAGTATTTTCTGCATATTTCATTTGTAATCTCAACCGTATAGTATTATGCATGATGTATGGTTTAAGCACATTACATTTTGTCATGGCATCACTTTGCATTAAATCATCAGTTTGCAAAGCCTTTGTATTTCATTTTGCTTTTTTTCCCTTATTATGCAGCTGTTACTTTCACTTACATACCATAACTGTTTCATTATGAGCTAATTATCTCTTAAAAAGTTTGCTCAGGAGCAGCACATATTGCTAATAATTGTCTTATTTGTTCTTTTCAGTTGTGTGCCTGTTAAATATGCCCATCCATCTGTCCATTTTCTGAAACCATATTTTCCAATATAGTGCTATAAGGTGACAATATTAGGTGAAGAGCAGGGGCCAACCCTGCAATGAAAATTCTGTACTGACAGTCAATCACAGAGCACATTTAAACCTTCTTATTCACATACACTGCTACATTTTCTAAACTATTTAATGCAACTAAAAAGTAGTGCAGGAGCCTGAAGCCTGTTTCAAAGAAACAGCTTTAAGGCAGGAACCAAGCTTGGAACAAGTCCAGTACAGGGCACATTCACATATAGACCCACACTCACTCATATTTGATCAGTTTAAAGTCTCCAGGTAATGTGAACCTCTTTGGTGTGTATAAGAAAAACCTTAATTACCTAAAGTAAAATAATAATAATTATTATACATACATACATACAGTAGATAGATAGATAGATAGATAGATAGATAGATAGATAGATAGATAGATAGATAGATAGATAGATAGAT
>JANRMT010062792.1:53614381-53668126 GCA_026402145.1 Polypterus bichir lapradei
CACCAACCATTCCCATTTTATTAAGGTGTATCCATATAAATGGCCCATCCTGTAGTTATAATTGAAAAGAACATTCATGATTCCATGAAAGCAGCATCAGATTACAGAAAATTGTTTAAAATGGTAGAGACAAAATATAGGAATGTATGATTTTCAGTGACTGATTTTATTATTTGTAGAAATACAAATGTCAACAAAGTCATTTTATTTATAATGGACATTAAATAGAATCAGAACAAACAATATACTGTATAGAACAATTCTGCAGATATACTTCCTAATGTCAATTAAAGGAGAAGCCAAAGGGTGGGGTTAAAAAGAAAAGAGCTTGTAAGACTTGGATTAGAAAAACAGTAGAAAGGGCAAAATGTGTGAATTGATAAAAAAAAACTCAAAGAAAGCTAAAGAAATTACTCATTAATGAAAAAAATTTATTTATAGTATAATGTGATTGTACATATTGTCATGCATATACTCTAGCTGCAGTCTGTATTTCCAATTTTTCAGGACTCGAAATATGATAAATTTGCAAGAGATATACTTAACCGTTAAATCCTCAATTTTACTTTTTAATTTTGTTACCTAATAACAAATATCTGATTTTCTCTTTAAAAGTTTGTTACAATTTTGCTTTAATGATTCTAACAAAGCATTAATTTGTCATTTGTAATCCAACAACAAAGTTTTTATAGAGTCAATATAATTTGGCAGGGCACTGTGAAAGGATAAATAAAAAAGATGCACATTTATTTGCCAACATTGCAAAACAAATGGCTGTAGGAGAGACTATGGCTAGAACACATGTCCTGGCTTAAAAACCTGCTGTCAGACACTCTTATTTCCAGCTAAAAAGTCTCATTTTCCATGGCAGGTCCCTCTTTGGAATCCAGACTTTGTGGCTTAAATAATGAATGATCATTCATCAAGTGACATCATAGAGCCATCTTCTTTTGGTACCAGTTAAGCATTTGATTCAAAGAAAGACCTATAACACTATGACTGACAACCTTGTGGGACATTGTATTAGTGGTCAACTTAAAAGGATTTTCTTGTGTGTACCCAATGGCAGGACCTCTGTTCCTCCCTTTAAAAACACCTAACTCATCTCTCTACTTATTAAGCTTCCCGCTCTCAACCTGTCCAAAACTTTGGCTGTTCATAACCAGAACCATAGCTTATAGGTTGTGGCCTTTAACAGAGGTTGAGGCATTCACTTTACATTGAAGAGAAACTGTGCTGGACTGAAAGCTTGGAACACTTGTCTGTATTGGAGTTTGGATGAGGGTGTCACTAGTCCAGATTCTGTTGAGGAATAGCAGGCGCACAAGCTAAGAGAGACTGTATACAAAAGGCCGTGTGCTCATCTTGCTGAAAACAGCAACTGATTAAACACCTGTTGCTAATAACACAGATTTTTTCTAGCAGCAGAGGAAACTGTGTGTGTAAAAACCTTGATGGGAAACTGCAGTACTGCCTACAACCAGAAGGTGCAACCAAAGCAAAAAAAAAAAAAAAAAAAAAAAAGACAAGTTCATAAAACAACAGAAAGAAAGCCCACTGAATGTGATTCCATGTGTCTGGAGAAAGTTGACAAGGAAAGGATCAAAGCATCGCTTACCCCAGAACTATAAGTACACCTACTTTGAATCTGAGAAATAGTAATTGTAATATAACAGACAGGACAAGGCCAGCTAATGTATTACGGTATATATTATGGTGTCATGGTAACTGAAAGATAATAATCTTGTGAAGGATAGGTTGTAGTCATCATGAATTTCTCATACTAAATCCACTACAAAAATGCAGAGAAGCATCTCACATGCACACACGCAATCACACATGCACTCACTCACACACACACACACAAAGACACAACTCTGTCTTGGCTTGGTGGTAAGCCAGCGCATAGTATAGCCTTGAGTAAATGAATACCACAGTGCAAACACACGAATCTTAATGAATAGCTTTAGAATTTATCTCTCTTGAACACATAAATTGATAGATCAGAATTCACAAGTTATGTGCCTTTTTCTATAGCAGAAAGCTAAGCTTTTGTAACTTTACGCTTTATTTTGTTCAATACTGTCTATGTATATACTATATATACTTGCATACATCTTCTAATATCCTAATGTTATCACTAAATTGTATTTTTTTTTGTTTATCACAACAAGGGTGTTTTTGTTATTTGTAAAAGTAAGTCATGGCCACATCCAGACATGTTAATGTAGACTTTGACAAATATATAAACCTCATTCGTAAATTGTACAGACCTCTACATATTGCTGGCATCAAGACCAGAAAGTGTAACAGCGATTCCTCACTCAACCTACATTTCACTTGGCATCCGCTAAGGGACGTTTTGTTGAAATTTTTAATTAATTACCAGTATTCCCAATGATAAAACTGATGCAGTAGTGAATAAAGGTGAAAATGACACAAATGTGTGAAATAGATATGGAGTAAGAACTGAAATAGGTTAATTGTCTTTAAAGATATATACCTTTATTGCAAACACATGAAATGGCTGAAGAAGTTTCACAAGAAACAGCAAAAAACAGATATAGAGAACTAGTAAAGAATTGTTTACATTCACTGAAAAAAAGAAACAGCTGCCTAAGAGAGTTTTCCCTCAAAAGAAATATTGAATAAATTAGGAGCGCTGTACAAGAACTATTAAACAAATAACTATTAAAGTACTAAAGAGTTTGGTTCACCCAAAGCTCTACCAACATAGACAAAGAAGTGCATACAGAAGAAAAGACTCTATTTTTTTTTTTATTAATTTTATTGCAATCCATACAAAGCAATCAAGTTTTTACAAAAAGAAAAATTGAGTTAAGAACAGATCCATCTCCACCCTTGAGAGAGAGAGCAAGCCAAACGGCGTAAAAAATTTACGGCTTTTAAACATACCTAAATTAATTAAGAAAAGACTCTATTAAATGCATCATGAGAATGCAAAGTAGCAAAGAGAGTATGGACTATGAAGGAAAGAACTTGGAGACAGCAATGTATAGGATTAAAACAAATGCTAAAATAAAAAAAAAATTAAGAAACAGAAAATAATTCTAAAGGTAAATGTACAGACAAGTACTTTGTTAGTAAATTAAACCCATACTGAAATGGAAAGCAAGGCTCCTATCCAACAGGTAAGCAGATTAGAGCAGATAAATTAAAAATTAAGACTGCAAAGCAATATGACTGACTCAGTGATTTTTGTAACTAGCTGGAAGAAAAACATGCAGCCACAAGGGAACATTAGGACTAAACATTAGAAGTACTGGATAAAAATAAAATTTTTAAAGAAATAAAAAGAAACCTGGTAAAAGGTATTGAGTTTTAAGGGGTAGATTTTAAAAAATAAGTAAATGACGTTTTTCTGAAGCAATGTATTTTATCCTCAGGATTATATTATAGACCAGTGTAATATAAAACAATAGAGGGGTCCTTGGAATGCTCACCATAATGTGTGCCCACTGATCTTGGTGGTCCAGAACACTTAAGTGTATTTTAGAAAGGAAGAAAGACTGTATTCATTTTTAAATAAAGTAATCTTGTGTAGATTAAAAATCACAAAAAGTCCAGGATTAACCTCTTATTCTCTGTTAGAACAATAAATTAAAGAAATTCTAAGATAAATAATTAGGTACTTGTCAAGATGAAATCAACAAAGAGTTGCACCCACATGAAAGCAGTACAGTTAGGAGTCTGCAGAATAAATGGTAGAATAAACAGTTGCTGAGGGTACAAAGAAGGATTTTCCTGAGTTTAGACAAATAATACCATTACAAAAAAACTATAAGACCATTAAGCACACCCCTGGTAATATAATGCTACTCCTTACAAGCCCAGAAAGAAGCAAGATGTGTAGTGATTAATGTAACATTCAGGCTTCTAATAAACAGTTAACAGCCTACAAACTAAGCACATTATGAGCCCACTCTGTTATTTGTCACAGGCACCTCTCCAAACATTGAAACTAGCCAAAAAGTATTAAATGGTATATTTATATAACTAAAATACACAGGGGAGAAGTCAGCATAGTGAGAAAACATAGTAATAAAAAGGAAAACACAATACAAAATAAAGACTAGCTGTCCCTCTGGGCATGACTAAACAAGGTTAAAGTCTGAAAGACTGATGGGTCTGTAACCAGCATTTTTCCTTCTCACTCTTCATTTCTCTCTCTTTCTCTTAGCAGGCACCAGTACTGGAAATCAACATGGCATTTAGCTTCTGTACAGTATTTATTTTAACAATAGAAATAATTTTATCATTAACTGGATTAAGGTAAATAAAAGTTCATATTTTCTTTATTTTAAGATATGAGAATTTTATTTTTGAAATGATGGTATATATCGTTAATACAGGGTAACATAAATACTAAGAGCAAATCAGTTATAGCTACACATCACATGTTTTAAAAACTTAACACCTGCTGCATGGAATAAGAAAACCTGAGGATTAAATACTTCAGGTAATGGAGCCAACAATATACTGTAGGTTCTACAGAGCTAATTCATCTGAAAAAGTAAACCATTCATGTAGATAATGTGACTAATTGCTTTGTTTCCCCTTAGTCAACCTAACATTTATCTCCAAGGTATCATGTTCATGCCACAATAAAAAAATGTAATTTGAATAAAAAAGCAGACTAATCATTTACTTGCTTTCAAGGCCATTGACAAAAAAGTCACATAAGACTCATCTTTTGGACAAATGAAAAAGTTACTACAGATGGTTTCCCACACAGGATGCTTGTGACATTAAAATGAGAGCTATGGTCTTATGTAATAAAGGAAACCAGTGTCTTTGACAAGTAACCGTAATTGTATCGAAATACAAGAGCAATTCTACAAGAAACAAAGATGTGGAAGAAAAGATCAATGGAAGACTATAAAAGAAATATTTTGGAGTATATCAAAATTACTATACAGTATTTTCAAAATATATATTGGGTAAATGTACATTTAATGTAATAGAAGGTAATGTTAGAGTAACTTTTAGTGTGTAAATATTGCTTTATATACATGCTCGGAACAAAGGACAAAATAATGAATATTATTTTTGAAAAAAATGAAACAATTTGCTAAAAAACAAAACCAAAAAAAAACACAATAAATATTGAAAAGAGTTAAAATGTATAAATTCTTCCCTGCTTCTCTTTGACTCCCCTGTTAAATCTACCTGTACTGAGTTAGGCTAAATTGAATGTGAAAGAAAACATGGCTGTTTCTCTCATCCTGCAAGCTTCTCTAAGTACCTTTTCAGTTTCAAACTTTGTGCAGCAAGCTAAAAGACGCCTGCCATTTTCAACTAAACAGATTTAAGGCAGAGTGTTGGCTCTGTGACTATGGATATGTGCTGGTAGCTGGAAGGTTGTCAGTTCAAATCCTGGTACTGCCAGAAAGAATCTTACCCTGTTGGGCATTTGTGCAAGGCCCTAAACCTGAAAATGGTTCAAGGGGTGCTGTACAATTTCTGACCACAAAAAGTCACGTGAAAATACAATTTCCCCTTGGGGATTAACAAAATATATAAAATCAAAACAAAAAAAAATGAAGAGACATTCAACACTGGTCTTTCAAAATGCACCCTTACCAAAGTACTGCCTGAGGTGATCGCCTCATCCCATTCACCAGCCGTGTTTTTGTTCCCTGGATATCTTTTCAAAGGTCATATTTTTCAGGGAAGTTGTACAGTAATCATACACTATATATCAGTAGTGACGAGAGGCTCTGGACTACTATGATTTTGAAATATAAAGTGTTAAGCACAGCTCTTAGACTGTTGAGTATGCAGAATTTTTGAGTGGAACGGCCCCATAATTAAAATGTAACTCTCTTCTGATGCAGGAATTGCTGCTGCTATTATGCACTTCAACAAAGCCTTGTAGATTTTTTATCATTTTCTTTTATTAGAAGTAAGGAAATAACAATGAAAAGGAAAAATTAGAAAGTGATATTAATAGCTAAATTAAAAAGTGAATCCAAAGAGTGGTGGCAAAGATATTTCAATGAGATCATATTTGCACAAGTGGACATTATATAGAGATGCAGCAACTGCGACCCAAGGAGAAAAAAAGATGAAGGAAGTAAGCAGAAGGAGAAATTGTAACAGAATCTCTCTGGAGACCACAAGCAAGCTAGTCCCAGACTTAATTTATCATACAATTCCACTTACCAATATTGAGCTGGATGCCCCACTGATTCTCACAGCTGAGAAGTGCCCCATGATGCTTTGTGAGGCCAGCATGAAATCACAGAACAGTAGTAGCCACACTCAAAACTTTCATGCCTTTCTTGCTGTAATGCTGGATGTTCACTGTGCGATTTTTAGAAATCATGGGCAAACATTTACTCACAATGCTTGATAGATTGGCCAATTGTATATGTGCTTAAAGTGTGTGAGCACATTTTGTCTGATTAACATACAATAACTTGGGTGCTTAGACTATACATGTACATGTCTCCAATGGACAGTTTTACCCATTAAAAAAAAACCAAACATATCCACAGGCTTCTCAGAATTTTAACAAAAAAAGAGGTGTGCTTGTGTTTATGTGATCTGAAGAGAAAAAGGCATAACTGGACACACTGATGGTTGAGGTGCAGACAATATGGTCTTTCTATTTTCAGAGAGAACTGAAGCTTTATAATCTATGTAATTTATTATTGGGTGTGTTTATTTCATGTTATTTTACTTTTTGTCATTGGCCGTTTAGTTCTATGTGTGTTGCTATATATTTATTTTTTTGAAGTAAAAAATGTTGAAGTGAGTATGACAATGGCAGTACCTAACGTATAATATACTGTGATCGATGCACAATGATATTTTATAGCGACATCAGAAAATCAACTCATTGCTGATGTGGCAATCACTTAGTAATTGCTGAGATGTGCTGAACTGACTGATATTTTTCCTGCCCCTAAGAACAATTGTTTCACCAAGGGAAAAACCTTACTCTTCCACTCACAGTTGTTTCAGCTTTCTAAATCCTACTTTTAGATTTCGATTGCTGTATGTGCGTGTGAGATATGGCCAGCCATTAATCCCCGCCAATACCCCCAGGCCGCCAGATGGAGCCCTCCTTGCAGCACAGAGGTGCCCCAAATGCCAGCAGGGAATTATGGACAGTGGAGTCATAATACACAGCCCTGCTGGATACCATGGGGGCTTCCAGGGGTCGCTGCAGGGAGGCCCAGGGATTTATATTTTCCGTACAGCCCGGAAGTATTTCCAAGTCATGGGAATGGAAGAAATGATATACTTCCGGGCTGAAGAAAAAAGAAGTTTTACCTGACCCGGAAGTGCTGGATAATCACATGGACTGAGGGCTCAGAAGCACTTCCGGGTCGAGGACTATAAAGGACTGTGGGAGATCCCAGACGGATGAGCTGAGTTGGGAGGCAGTGGTGGCTAAGCGTCTGGGAGTTCGGAGGATTGTTATTGATTTGATTTATATAAGAAGTGTGGAGAGGAGCATGCTTTGTGCACTTTATTATAAAAATAAATAATTATTGGACTTTTTATCTGGTGTTTGACGTGGTGTCTGATGGTTCAAGGGAACGAGAAAGCCCTAAACTGTCACATGTGTCATCAGTAAACATAAAAACAGGTACCAAAGCCACAAAGGTTGAGAAATTCTTCATGTGTTTAAAAAAAATAAACTAAAAACTTTAATTATTGTCATTTGAGCGCCACATTAGTTGATTAAAATGAGAATATTTTGTGTACTGCCACCGGAGACATAACACTCATCCCTGTGCAATGACAGCAGAGCAAATTGGCCATGTATGCATCTGTGATTCCCAAAATAAGTTTAAATGGAGCTCTCCAACACTCTTCATCAAAAAACATAGAATAAGCTGTGAAATAATAAAACCAGAAACAAGGAATTGCAAAGCATCTGCACAGATACATGGAAACAAAAAAGACGTTCCTACTGCGCACAGAGCCATAACTTCAAACAATGGAATGAGCCAGTCCCATGAAGCTGGTTCATGGCATGGCCAATGTGTGCCCCAAGAGTGGAACTCTATGAGCACAATGATCTATATTTTACTTATTTATTGCTACCTTGTGGCCTTGTGTTGTATTTTGTTTGTTGTATTTGTTCCATTGGTTTCTTTTGTTGTTTGAGGCATGATGGTGCAGTAGTTAGCACTGCTGCCTCAGATTACATATTTGGCCACAATAATCAGTTCAGTATAGCTGGCAGATATTTCCTATCCCCTAAGGACATTTAAAAGACCATTTTATCATTATAAGACACTCAAAACTAGATCAGTTCCTCCTTCCCCGTTGCGTTTCACAGAAACAGAACAGGAGATAGCAAGCAAGAATGTGAAAACAGCACCATCAACACAGAGACTGACCAATGGAGCAGAAACATGCTGATATCTCCACTCTTCAACCATTCTAGGCAACAAGGATCAGAACAATATGCAACTCCAAGACCCCCCACCAATACACATACACACATCAACAACAACAACATTAATTTATATAGAAAATTTTCAAACAACAATGTAGCTCAAAGTGCTTTACAAGATGACAAAGAAAAAGAATAAGTAACAGCAAAATAAAAACTCCAGGTAGAGAAAAAAAACAAAATCTGCAGGGGTTCCAAGGCCAAAAGACTAACCAGCCCTCACTGTGCAAAACAACATAGAACAAAATTAATCCCTAACTATCAACCCCCCCCCCCAACAATCCAAATGACACAATGTATAATAGTACCTCCACCGACTTGGCTCCTCCCATTCCACTTCAACATCGATTGAATGATTACAGTATATAACAGCAGTATATAGTAGCATGTTAAAAGTATATGAAAAATAAATAGTCTGCTGAAGATGTTGTAGTCCAGATCTCAATCCAATTGATAATTTGTGGCTGGACTTGAAAAAGGAGGCTCACTTACAATCCCCATGCAGCTTGTCAGAGCTTGACCATTTTAACAAAGAAGAATGGGGAAAAATGCAGTGTCTAGATGTACACAGCTAATACAGACCTGTGCACACAGACTCCAGGCTGTCATGGCTGCCAAGGTGCATCTACTGAATACTGACTTGAAGGGTCAATTATTTTATGTTTTATATTTGTAATTAATTTAGATCTCTGAGCAGAGATCTGTTTTCACTGTTACATTACTAAGTCTTTTTTTGATGATGAATGTCAAAAGTCAAAATAAGTACTGTGATTCAATGTAGTATTACAATAAAAAGTGAAAACTTCCAAGGGGGTGAATACTTTTTATAGCACAATATTTGTAACGAAGTCTATGTCGGGTGGGTAATCTAAAGCTGAGAGACATTACAAGTTGTCAGTTTCTGGAAGGAAAGGTTGAGTGGCTGCAGTTAAATTCAAAATGTATATGTGGATGTCAAAAAAAGTGTTCTGTTTTAAAATGATAGATGAATCAGAGAAAATACAATCTGAAAGTAAGAAACTATCATTTAGCCTTGCTTACACATGGATCAATTCTGTTTATTCCTGATTCTGTAACATCCATGTATTATCTGTTTGTGATTACAGTTTACTACTGCATATCGCATGACTGGTGAGTTGCATATGAATTATAATTTTCCCAGTCTCTGGACATTAATTACAAAAATGTGTATGGTCATCACAGGAAAATATACTTATAAATGAATTGATTAATTATAGCATAGTTTCTAAACCTCTATATTTAAGGAGATTGTGCTGTAATGGCCAACAAAAGTGTTACACAGTCCCACCTGACACAGCTTAACTAAAAATAAATACTGCTTGTAATTTTTGACCTTTGCTTCTATTTCCTGTGAACCTAAATAAATCAAACCCGGAAGCTGTAGGTTAGTTAAACAGAAAAACAAATGAGAGGTTATATGAGGGCAGAAAGAATCAATTTAAGAAAGCTGGTTTTGATGAATGGGAAAGCAGTGGGAGTTAAATGCATAAAAAGCCTTTCATTACTTTTATTCCCAAAGGGCTTTTGAGAATTAAAAAAAAGAAAAAAAAAATCAGAGGATGCAGAGCATGACATTTTTTTTGTATCAATCCAACTTTCTTTAAATTATGAAACTGTGTACTGATTATTCCTAGTTGTAATTGTTCTCAAAGACAGTACTTACTGTACAACAAAAAGTTGTTCTCATTGTTTATGACTAGAAATATCTACTTAACTAACTTGACATCGTGCTATATAGATATTGGCATTATGAAACATATTTCAATTACACAAGTAACTTTCAACCAGCACATCTTATATATGCTTTAAAAAAAGTGAAATTGGAATTTAAGTAATTTTGCATGAAAATATTCTTTATATTTTATTACTCTTAAGATACTACTACTACTACTAGATACTACTACTACTTTTTAATGTTTTCCATGTGTTTGCATTGGTTTGTACCAGGTCCTCCAGCATTCTTCAATGGCTAAAAGACATGCAGTACATGCTTGGCAGACTACATGGCAGTACTCCAACAACTAGCACCATTTTCCTTCTCTATACAGTATACAAAACAATATAGATGCCTTTATAATAGTAAAAGCCAAATCCACAATTAGCGAGCACAGTCTATTCCCTAAGATTTAGCAGAGTCCTAAATTGTTTCATAATACACACATAGACATCTTTAGATCAAATCAGTTTAAGATTAAGACTTTGTCACATATGGTATCCAGTAACGTTTTCATTCCTTATAAGTACAATTTAGGGACTTGCTTTTTTGTTATCATGCCACTTTTTGCAAAAGCAGCTACAAAAATGATGACGAGATGACAACTTTAATCCATTTAACCACCCAGTTACTTAAAGCACTCTTCCAAATAAGGAACAGTTATGGTAAGTTTTAAATAAAAAAAATGAAAGAAATATTTAATAGAAAATTCACCAGTTTTCCTAGTGAATGACAAAGGCAAAATAGAGTAAGTTAATAGATAAGTAGATGACATATTAAATCAATAGGTACAAGTACTGCAAGTAAGGCTGGTTCCAGTCCTAGAAAAAAATGCCTGTTCATCTCAGACATAATTTAAAAATGTAGAATTTTATTAGTATGTACTATATTTTTTAAGTTTATTGCTACTTCCTTTTGATTTAACTATTTTATTTTCTGTCAGTCATTTCCTTTTAATATTGTGCATTGCTTAATAGATGGATATTTCCAGTATTTTCTGCTTATTGACACAACATTACCTCTAAACATGGCAATGTATCAATCAAGGGTCATGTTTTCAACCTCTTTCACACATATAAATAAATAAATAAAACTAGTGATGCACTGTTTTCTTTTTGGAGAAACATTCCATTCTCCTACTGTCACAGTAGGGCTATTGCACTTTGTGCAGACTTGTTGAATTGTTCACAATGAAATGAAAACTACAACTTTAAATGAACTAATGCAGCTGCAGGTACATCTACTGTAAAAACTGGAAACGGATTGGCCACAGTTTTTTATATGTGATACTTATTGAAACGGATAATGCATAATGTCTGTAAGAGACACTTCATATTTTTTCTCTGCTGTGCAGGCTGGTTTGAAATATTAACATACCTATGCATTCAGACATCAAGAACATGAGAAAAATAATAGAATCTTTTTAATGACACTAGACTAGAGAAATACATGAAATGGTAAAACTTGCCCTTCCTTGCTAAGAATTGTTGTCAGTGTTAATAATAAAGATTAAAGAAAAAAAACTGTTGAGAGTAGTCAGGTACCAAATCATGGAGAACACCTCTTTTTAATTGAAATATGTGCAAGTTTTATGATGTCCTTATGATTTAATTCAAATTAGTCACATTCTGACTGTTATTTGATTAGTTCTTATTCCAAATGAGCTATTAAACAATGATAAATGGAATAATAAGGTCAATGTAAACATAGCCACATTCTAATCATTGAAAATATAAGCACACTAACTCTCTTACACAACATATGAACTGTACATTACACTTTTCTTCCTGTCTAACTGATTACATTTATACTTTACTGTCAATTTAAACCGTACATATCATTGCTTCTAAAGCAACCTCAGCCTAAAGTATGTTTTACATGATGTTCATTTGTGTTTCACATATTTATGTGCCCTCTTTATTATTATTTCATGTTCATCAGGCACAATCATGTTACTTGAACGTCCAAAGATGCACTGCTGTTGAAAGTAAAGTATGTTTTCCGTGACAGATTTTGGGTGCAACTGTAAAACCTTACATACAGTATATACATGGCATAGCATATTATAATACTCTCAATGTCCCTGAATCCAATTCAGGGTCACAGGGGCTAACACAGGTTATCGGGAGCAAAGTAATTGCAGGACCCATGCATGCACACGCTCTCACAGAAATAATTTAGAATCGCAAATCATCCTAACACAAAAGTCTCAAGAGACATGAGGGGAAAATTGTGGTAGCAGATAGAACACAAGCAGGGCATGACAATTTCTACATAGATAAGTATAGGCACAAGATTTGAACCCAGTGTACTGAATTACACCTCTGTAATATATACAGCATATGAAGGTATAAACATAAATTTATATCATTTTTGTAAGTACTAAGTTTTGTTTTATATCACTGCCATTTACAGCTAACTAATCTCTGTGGGTGCACCCACTGGACATGTGGTGTTACTAATTTATAGCATCACAGTTATGGCCAGGACAAGGAATTCCTGAACAAGTAATAGAAACTGCTGAATATCTGATAATCCTTTGCTTTTATGTAGGGGAACACATTTAAAAATAGCTCACCAAATGAAGTACTGCAAAAACATGCTTATTTTTTCATGATAATAGAGAGTGGGTGACAAGTTGCATGCTGGTTGGACATGCAAGAAAGGATTTCACTCTACTCTGTACATATGACAATAGTACCTACGCTATTACTACTGCAACTGCTGTTCTGCAACAACCTTAGATATTGCCATGTGATAAAATGAATAAACAATATTTCATTAACAACAAAATAATTATCCTAATAATATCATACTTATGAAATATGAACCAATCATAAAAATTGGTGTTAAGAATTTCGCCACAGGTACAGTAACAAAAAGCAAGAGGCTGGGAAAGTACATTTTTTTCTCAAACAGATTGGGTAGAGGAACAAAAAATTGTGGCATTATTGTTAATTGTCATAGATTCAAATTAGATATGAAAGCATTACATATTTCAAATGAGATTCTATAGCCAATGCCTAAAGGAACAGAAAAGTAAAACCTCTCTAATAGATTTCTTCCTAACCATCTGTAACACAATTGGTGTTTGAAGGTAGGGACACAGGGAATTGCTTCCTAAGGTGTGACTCCGAGCAGAAAAAGAAAGTTATTTTCAATTATATATATTCTAATTCAATCTTTGCTCCATTAAATATCTGGTCCTCTTCAATAAAGGTTCCTGACCAAAAGTCAGTGAAAACACTGTTTTATTTTGTGACAAAAGAAGTACATTGACTCTATTGATTTTATTGAATATAAATCAGCTCCCATTAACTCTGCCTTTTGCAATGTCTTAGCTTAATGTCAGTTAACAACCATTTATCAAACAGAAAAGTACTGTAAATTAAACAATGCATTTATGGGTTAAAATCAGGTCAATGAAAATGGAAACATGTTTAATCTGATTTATGCTGGACCTCACAGGATATGATGTCGCTGGATGCTTTCTTTACTCTCTTGACAGATGCATTCTCCTGTGTTTGATAGCATATCAAGCTCTCTCCAGCTTCTGTTCTGTTGTGCCTCTCGAGGTTCAGCACTCAGTTCCTTTCTATTTAATACCTACGAGCATGCTACCAGAGGAACAACTAATTTTCAGAGCAACCTTACTTACTTCCTAAAGCAGCACCTGAACAAAACAGAACTCATTCTTAAAGTATCTACAGATTAACTCAACAACTTATTACTAGATCTGCAAAATTTTCCAGTTGTGCTCTGCCATGATCCTCATCATCATGGCTGATAGCACCCTAAATTTTGAAAAGTAACATTTCTGCAAAAGTCGAGACATCTTTCAATTGTTCAGAGAGCCTTGCTAGTGCCTGACCTTTCTTTCTTCATCAGATGCAAAAATATACTGCCAAGCTTCTATCATCTGTTTGGTTAATTACCGCAGATCAGTTTTCAATGTCCTTTCTATACAGAATAGAACACAATTCTAACACCAAACAAGGGTAATAAAACATCTTCCAATTGGCTCATCTGTGATGTCTTCCCATACAACGTTTTTTATTGTATTCATAGCTCTGATACTAACTGGCAAAGTGGTTAATTCCAACAGCTCCAGCTACTACTGAATATTTTTTCACTCATACACTATGAACCTTTTGGACACCTGAAGCCGGTCCCAAAGACTCATGACACAACTCTTGGGCAATTCTCTTTACTTTTGTAGAAAGTTCTCTCTGGTACTGTCTATCTTTTACTGGGTTGTTCATAAAATTGAATCTAAATAAAGAAATAAATGAAAACTCACTTTATCATGTTTGAATTTTTAAGCTATTGTTTTTTATTTATTTATTTTTTTTAATTGACACTTTTGCAATTACCATGCTGATGTTGATTCTGCTGTATTGTCAACTCAAACCATCTATCTATTCCAATGATTCCAGACATCATCTTTCTTTTTATTATTTTCCTTTTATCCTTTGGAATCGCTATCATGGCTGCATCTTCATTAAGAAATTGCAATCATGGCTGCTTCTTCATTAACAGTCAGTGGGGCACAACCCCACCAGATACTGTGCAAATTAATATTTCAGCTTCCCTCTGTAATTTACTTATTTTAAAAATTTTTAACAACCCTCAAGGTTTTCTTCTTACGCATTTTTTTTTTAAATTTTCTATCAAAAGCAGAATGTCATTGATTATCTAGAGAAAATATTGCTTCTTGTAGTATGTGGGTGCTGCAAGTGTTTTTCCTGCTGAGGGGCTTAGGCAATTGGCCCTGCCACAACAAAGCACCAAAGAGGAAAGCAGGAAAAACCAACACAAAAGGGCAGACCCATCCTTAATTCAACTGTGGGTTCATTCTGCACTGGCGCAGAAATATGGCTAAAGATCAAGAAGTTTTCAAAATAATCAGAAGTTCACAAAAAGGAGAAGAGGAAACTACAAAATCTCTAGACCAAATTCAAAAGTTTTTATAATCAAATAATTTATTTTATAGAGAAAGGCAGGATAGGAAAACAGGGCAAAAACAGGTTATACCTAAAAAGCATTAAGGTGAAAACAAAGCCAATAACTAGAATCCAGAGACGGCAGTAAAGTAAGAAATAAAGCATTTAAAAAACTGAAGTGAGAACACAAACCAAAAGCAATGCCATAGCTTCGGAGCAACTGGAGCTTCACTTTAAATACTAGTAATGCCCCAGCTGCTTAATTAGGTGGCCCTGTCTCCTTTGGCTCAACATACAGGAGACAGGGAGATTACCATTATAATTAGGTTGTGGCCTTTATTCGAGGCAAATTGCAACATTTGAGAGATACAATTGGTTACATTTTTTTTTTGCTCCAATTGGAGCACAGGCAGTTGGAGTGACTAGCTCATGGTCATTCAGTGTCAGTTGCAAGATCTGAACCCACAACCTCAGGATTAGTACTCCAAAACGTTAACCAGTATACCACACAATTTGACAAAAATATAAAACAGACAAAGCCAAACTATGAACATCACAAAGATTATTACATTTAAAAAACAACAAAAAATAAACTTAAGGCAGTGCAACAACATAATAGGTGTTTGTGCACATCTACAGTCTAAACTTTCCAGTTTATTGATGGAATGTAAATGTCATCTCCTGTATTAAAATGGATAATACCAATTGTTGCTGTTTTTTTTTTTTAATATTTTCAGGTTTGTCCTTCCGGTTCAAGTGTTTTTCAAATGAGGCCATGCAGCACACACCAGCAAACAGCTACAAAAGCTCTGGGACCATTTGTTCAATTAAAGGTAGTCAACAGTAATTAAAAACGTGCAAAACAGGTCAAAATCAGGAATGCATCAAGCACAAGACATTATGCTGCATCTTGATATTCACCCACTGCTGAGGATGATGGAAGTAAATATGAAAAAGCCACCAAGGAAGCCTACATGTTATCCTCTCAGCTTGTGAAAAAGAAGCCAACAGTATGATGCTTCTGATTCAAAAAAGTGCAGAATCCTGGTGCAAAAAGAAGAGGTGTGTATAAAAAAAATAATTTTTTAATTGTGTGCTGAACATCAAACACCTGGCTGCATGATAGTTAGCAGTGTGAAGTTCAAGACGTGCAGTTTAGTCTGTCTGTTCTTTCCATGTAATGGAGGCTTGTCCCTTTTCATCTTAAAGCGAAGTGTTTTTGGAAGGGTGCTATATAAAAATGACTGACTTGAAGACAGATTTAAGGATTGAGAAGTAAACAATATGGAAAAAGAAGCTGTACATTACTGTATTTGAAGAACAACTGAAATCTTAACTTCAATAAATAGGGCTTCATTTATAAATGTAAATTACCCTAGTTAAATATGGATGGAATGTTTTGCACAGGATCCATGTTTATAAGTGGCCCGCCTATCGGCTCATTTTGAGATATTGACATACCTCATTTAACTTTAAATGACTCCATAAAGATAAAGCTAGACGTAGGCATTTGAGGGTAAGTACAGGGCGTTAAGAGCAAGATTTAGGCTCCTTAATTTCTTTAAAGTTCTTGTTATCACTGCTATTGTGAAGACAAAACAGGAGATTTGGCAAAATCTGGTCCAAGTTTTTTTTTTTCTTGCCAAAAGATAAACATAACATCAGATACTGTGCATGTCTGATAATTACAATGAGTCACTACAGCATGTTTTTCTCACAAAAAGATTACCCTTCCTTGAGACACAATCTTTTCAAAGCAAACAGTCAGTGAGGGAGTAGCATTTCTTTTATTATCACATTTTCTATCCATTTCCTAATGTAAGTGGATAAAACAAAACAAAAAATACTAATGAAAAGAACCTCTGTATCCGGTCATCAGTCTCGATCTCTACAATTTGTAATATATTTAACAATTCCCCCACAGATTTTTGTTTAATGATAATATACACCATCTGTCTAATTTGGCCATTATTCAGACCTGTCAAGTTGCAATTATTTAAAGCTTATCTCACACACACATGAGAAGCTGTATTTTGTCATGGTTTCTGCCATCCCTTGTGTGCCACTATAGAAATTCTGCTGATGACTTTGACTGATACAACAGTGCCATGCTGTCAAGATGCACACAGTATCATTATAACATTGATTACCCTGGTGTCTTATCATCAAGATGTATTTAAATTTATCAAAAGCAACATTCATGTTTTTTGTTTGTTTGTTTGTTCTATCTTATGTGGAGATTTTGTGTTAGCAATTTCCCTTTGAGTAATGCAGAAAAAAAGCATTTAAAATAATTCAATAATTTGAATCTAAACCTGCTTTTAAGTCTATTTCATTTTTTATCTAGTGACACTATAGTTATCAAGAAAACAAACATTTAATATTCAGGACTGTAACATGACTGATAATATATGAAGTCAATGATTCATTCTTAGATATAAAATACCCCACAGGTTGTTGTATGATTTGTTTTCCAGTTTTAATTAAAAAACAAAAGAAGACAAAAAAAAACCACTTTGGTTGTAATTTGAATTTTAAAAATCTGATATGTGAAGGTATTAACTTCAGCAATATTTTTGCAAAAATAATTTATACTGTGTGGGGAATTGGCAGATAATCCTACTCATTTTGCACCAACAATAATACAACCAACAGTAATAATAATAATCATAAAGGCAACAATTTGTTTTATACTTAATGTTTTACAAAAATGGGAGCTCGCTTGAATGCTTCTATTTATCCTCTCTAAATAATATCATTATCATTCGTAATGATGATGTTGAGAACCCAGTTATAGAATAAATAGATTATGACAGAGAAAAATGATCATGCATACAAAGCCACAAAGGCCATTTAGCACTCCATAAAGGATAAATTGCTGTCTTTTTTATAAATGGCTGGAAGCATCATAATGTATTTGATTTTTTTTTTTCAGAGGTAATCTTAGATGTGAAGGGAATGGAGTAAAGTCTGTTATCAACATATAACATCTGCTGCAGTGTCAGGTGATGAAACAGGCAACTCCAGAGCCCAAGACAGCCGGGACGGCTTTTTTAATGCAACGAGGTATTGTGCAAACAAACAGGCGCTGATATGGTCTATGGTTGTCACAATCATTCAGGATGGTGATATATCTTCCTGTATTAGCTGCTTGAGTGCCTGTGTTTCTTTCCCTTTTTAATCTCTTTTTTTATTTGTTTTGTTTTTAAAAATGACCTGAAGAACTGTATATTTTGGCCTTCGTGTAAATGGCATTTGTCTATCCTTATACAACAAAGCCGTAGGATATACATGCAACTCTATCTGAATTATCTTGGAAGCACGTGCATAAAAATCCTTTAAAATCCATTTTAAAAAAACCAAAAAGCTAATGATAGCCTAACCCTTAGGTTAGAAACCAGGCACTGTGACAATGGCACTGCAGAGCTAAACTGTTAGATTATTAAGTATTTATAAAATGAGAATCTTCAAATACATAAAGGCTCAAGTGGCCCACTACAAATACTAAGAATTTAGCTAGTAAATACATCATATCTATTGTACAGTATGCTTTGGGAAAATAAATACGGATGCAAGAAAACCTAGAACAGCATGAACATGCAAGCCTAGAGTGCTTCCATAAAGAATGAAAGAATAAAACATACGTGTATGTTATTTGTAGTACAAATAAAATGTGCACAATCCCAAGGTGCTTTACAAAGTAAATACCTGTGCAATTCAAAGTTTAAAAAAGTATAGTACAAAGATGATTTAATACATGATAGGACAGGAAACAAACAGTCGGGTGACACAAGTGAACATGGGAGTAGATGGATTGAATGATTTGAATAAAATGAGGTTAAGACATACTGAGTTTACAGAGTGTTTTGGAATGTTTGGTGCACAAAGTGTGTCTCCTCTATTACATTGAAATTTGGTCCAGAACAATGATTGCATACTCTTTTGAAGCATCTGTTGCATTGCCTGGATCTCACATGGCTGACATGCGATAAAAAGACCAAATGTCCATGAGTTTTCCTTAGATACACTAGTCCTGTTCAACACTTCCAAGTCACAGTCCATCGATTATTTCTATCCAACCAACCATCCATCCATCTACTACACCTACTTGTTCAAATTCAGGGTTGCGGGTCAGGGTTTAGGTGGGGGTTACAGAGTCTACCCTAGCAGGACATCATTTCTAATATTATTTGTTTCTGACCATCTCTTGCAGTTGATTTTAGAATATATTTCTCATTCTCTTACTTAAAGAAATGCATTATCCAAAGCAGCCACAGAATTTGGAATGCTTAGTTCTAAAATACAGTAGATTGAGAAAGTATTTAGATCTCTTCACATTCTGCAGATTTTATTGTTTTGAGGGTTTAATTCTAAATGGAGACTTCGCCCACCTATCTACACTCAATAACCTATAAAGACAAAGTAAAAACATGTTTTCAGAGATGTCTGTAAATTTATTAAAAATCTAAAACTGGAATCTATAAATATACAGATCCTTTGCTGTGGCACTCCAAATTTTGGTCTAGAACAGCCTGTTTGCTTTATTTATCCTTGAGATGTGTCTAGAACCTGATTGGAGTCCACCTGTTGCAAGATTAATATATTAGACATCGTTTAGAAAGGCACACACCTGTGTATATAATGCCCCATAATTCACACTGCATGTCAGAACTTAAACCATGCCCAACATCCAAGGAGCTCTCTGTAGACCTCTGTGATCAAGTTGTGGTAAAGCATAGATCAGGGCAATAATATAAAACAATTTTTAAAGCTTTGAGTGCTCCTAGGAGCACAGCAACCTTATGAAATTGAATAATTTTGAAACCTCCAGGATTCTTCCACACTAAGTAACCAAGCAAAAGGTTCCTTGGTCATGGAGGTGATGAACAACCCAATGGGTATTCTAACACAGCTTCAGAAATCCTCTGCTGAGATGGGGAAAAAAGAAGGCTCACCATCGTAGAAGCACTCCATCATTCAGGCGTTTACGGTAGAGTAGTTAATTCCCATTTGGAGTATGCCAAATGGCATTTAAAGGACTTTGAGAGCAGGTGGTAGAAGATTTCCTCATCTAATAAGACAAAAAATAGATTTTTTTTGGCCAAATTCCAAACACTATGTCTGTCAATGACCAAGCACTGCTCATCAACTGCATTATACAGTACCATCCTGATGGTTAAGCATGGTGAGGGCTGCATCATTTTATGGAGGTACTTCTCAGTAGCAGGGACAGGAAGACTGGTCTGAATTGATGGAAGGAGGAAAGCATCAGGTCATTGTTATGCATTTGGCTGCATAGAATCAGGACATCCCTGGAGTGGCATCTCCGACTGTCATTGAGGGGACCTGCCAAACCCGAGTTATAAACCTGAGTTTGAGAGAATCTGTCAGGAAGAATATGATAAATTGTGCAAATCAAGGTGTGCAAACCTTGTAGAAACTTACCCAAAAAAATCAAAGCTGAATTAAGAGTCTGAATATTTGTATAAATGAGAAATTTCAGTTTTTTATTTGTACTTAATTTATGTCATGGGTTTCATGGGGGAGATTGTCCAACAAACCCTCTGAAGTCTAATTCTACTGGCAAGCACCTTGTCATCCACCCTAGCTTCCAGGAGCACTCAAACAGCTCCAGGTATTTTGCCTTCTTTCTCTCCTGGGCATTGTCTATTCTCTTCTCCCAAGGAACACTGAGCTCAACCAGGATAAGCTGTTTTGTGCCAACAGAAACAAGGATAATATCTGGTGTCAGCATTGTCTGGATGATCTGAGATGATATCTTCACATCTTTAAGCGAATGCTCGTACTGGCGCTAATCCCTATGATGATTGCTTCAGCAATCAACATGAACACTAGATTGTGTCACCAACGTTAACGTCTTGAGGCAAGAGCTTAGGATATGTTCCCAAATTCCCCTTACTGGTATATCCACTTTTCCCTAAAAAAACACTTTAAAGGACATGAAATGACATCATAGACTACCTGTATCAAAACCCATCTAGATGTTCTCCCAGGAGATTTCCCTCTCCATAGCCTGTTCCCAATTCATCTAAGCTCTTTGCTGCTTCATGGCCACTGCTCTAATACTCTTCTTCTTCTATAGCTGCTTGTACTGTGCCCAGCACCAGATTCCCCCTCAGCTTTTCATTAGCAGTATCATAATGTGCTGATGTCCTTCTTCTCAGTCCAGCTCTGCCCCGGGGTACTTTCCCACCAGGACTCTGTGCTGGAGCTGGGTTTCAGCTTGGTTTATAGCACTTGGACTGCCTTTCACTTCCTCCCAGTCTTCCCAGACATCCCTGTATTAACACTAGAAGAGCCATGACCAACGGCAATTAGCATTTTGTTTTTAAATCTTTAATTATTTCATCAGTGTGCACGTCACACTCACACACTTAGGTCTTTCCTTTACTTTTCCTCTAAAATTCTATTCAGAAAACATGATTGATATTTTTTATTTGCTTTTACTTGAAAGACACCCTCTAGCAAAGACTGCACTAGCAATGTCATTGAATACTACTGCTACCTGGGGTAAATTGCTGCCTCTCTTCTCCGACTTGCACTGATCCACATCTGCGTATTCTTTTTACCACCAAAAATCCCCTCCTGCCGCTATTATCGACATTACTGAATACTGGCTCCAACAACGGAATTCCACCCTGTCTTTAGCACACAACTCTATAATAATCAACAACAAAATGTTGCATGTATAATCACTTAGCAGAGATTGAGCTTCTTTCAGCTTTAATTAACCACACAACATCGTCTCATGTCCAATTTCTCCAATGCTTACTTTCAGTAGAATTTCCAGGGCAAAGAATGCCTTTGTACAGGAATGGAGGCAGAGTGATTAGTTCTCTTGCCTCAAAGATTCAGGGGTCTGCATTTAAATCCATCTTGATTACTGTTTATGTGCAGTTTGCATATTCTCCGTATGTCAGGGTGTGTTTTACTTAAGGTACTCTGTTCTCCCACATTCTAAACTCGTACATATTAGGATGATTGGTGGCTCTAATTTGTCCCATAATAAGTGAATGTTCAGGGTCTCTGCCTACACTGAAGCTAATGCTGCTGAGATAGGCGTTGGCCCCTATGACCTTTTAATTGGATTAAATAGGTCACATAATAGGTGTACGGATGAATGGAAACAATGTTATTATATTTTGGATTTGCCAGAACCAAATAAATATATATTTACAAAATCAGAATGTGAACATTTGTATTATTACATTTTTTATAGTCAGAAAAATAATGATTGTTTTCACTTTTATAGACTCTAGCATTTCTCAAAATGAATGTATAGTTGATCGATCCTTGATCAAAGAGGTGACACTACTTTGGGGCTATTCTTTTCGGGCACCAAACAACTGATTTCCTCAAAGTTCTAAGTGGAATGCAGCTGATAGTCAAGAAAAAATGATAATCAAGAATGAACATGCAAGATTTAGCAATGATCATGGCAAAAAATGAGATCAAAATGATCAGATAAGCTTAGTGTCTAAAGGCAAAGGGAGATTTGCTTTTGAAAAGGGTGTCTTGTCTGTATAGTTTTGCACACACAGGCTTCAAGAAAACGTGCCTGCTGGCTCTCACGCTTCTGCTTGATGCAAACTGGCAGTGAAGTGAGAAGCAGCAAGTGCCAATTAACTAAAGGGGTTTGACAGTCAGATCCAGTGTACATTTGTAAAATGCCATCATTTTCCACCTTAGTAATTCTAAATTAGTACTCTTTGATAGACTGGAACCTGATTTCTTCCTGTTAATGCTCAATGTTACTGGGAGAAACTCTGTATTCTGTAACCCTGAACTTGGCAAAGCAGGTTAAGAAATAGGGAGATGAATGGATGCTGATGCTACATTACACTTTTCCCCAAAACTCGAGTAAAATTTAATACAAGAGGTTACTAAAAACATAGAGTCAGACATGTGCACATAGAGAGTGTCTTCAGGGCTTTCAAGGTACCAGTAAAATTCCTACAGAGAGAGTGGGAATTATGTCAATAATCTTCTCCCAAAGACCAGGGGCCTCATGCATAACGGCGTGCGTAGAATTCACACTATAACATGGCGTAAGCACAAAAGTGGAAATGTTCGTACGCACAAAAAAACCAGATGCATAAGTCTGTGCGAACTCCAACTTCCACATTCGTGCACGCACCTGCTGTCCCGCCCCAACTCCTCCCAGAATTACACTTCTTTGAATATGCAAATCAATATAAATAGCCCTTAAGCTCAGCCTTCTGTGAAAAGACAATGGCAAAAGCATGGGGGAAAATAAAAGAATTTCAGCGAATACCAAGTGGAGGTAAGGAAAAACGTACTATGTGTTGGTTTAAACAGTGGTATAAACAGCAAAAGGAACTTGGTCGAGTGTCAGAGAAACTCAAAAGCTCAAGTTCATAAAGTCACACAGTGCCCGAAATAAAAAAGTAGTTATCACATATCAAAGTCTGAGTGTCATATGAAAGCTTATTATGGTAATCTCGAAATTTCCACTTTAATCATGTAGCTTATTTTGTCATTAAAGTAGAACATCATAAACTTCATCTTAAAATTGTTTAATTTACTAATTTCTCAAATCCCATCATAACTAAAGTAGCACATTAAATGCTTTTTTTTGTATTTGATCTTCTATGTGTGTGAATTACTACGTGCTTCTGGGCTTTCTCTTCCTCCTGACAGGACACAGAATCCATTACATTCATGATATTACAGCTCTCTGAATAATTAAAATACTGAGATATATACGTGATATCATTTTCATGATGATAGGAGTTAAAGCGTGTTATTAAACATGGGAACACGGTGGCAGAGTGATTGTTCATGTCTCACACAAGATGCTTGCTGCGCCTGTCTCCCTGAAATGTACTAACCCCCAATTCCTGTCCTTACTTTTCTTTCTCCAAATACCCAATCGCCACACAATCAGCTCTGTAATAGACGTTAAGCCATCTATAAGCCTAGAACGCCAATTCTTCAAAACTTTTAAGGAACATTGAAATATCTTCGTAGTACATGTTTAATTATTCTATCCATTTCTCCATCCAGTGTCGCGCCAGCCCCAGCAAGAATACAGCGCGAAGCAGGAACAATCCGTGAACGGAGCGGCAGATCCTTGCTAACGCAGCAACACCGTGTACTCACATGTTTATTTATTAACAATATAGATTATTTAAATTAACCTGTAACAATATAATGGTTAACATGCCTCAGCCATGCTTCCTATTTGAACTGCTTCTCACAAGGCAAACGCTTCAAAACCTTTACTGTAAGAACCTTGCGGTTCAGAAAGAGTTTCATCCCAAGAGCTCTAAATACACTCTATCACTCCATCAACTGCTCCTTGTAGAACTGTTTGTACTTATAAGTACAACTAGCAAAATACCCGCGCTTCGCAGCGGCGAAGTACTGTCTTAAAATTTTTATTAAGAAGAAAATTAAACCTTTTTAAACTGAGGGAAAATATACCAATAATTATTTGTTAAAGATCTCTTTGTATACCACATTGTCATTTCGGCCCTCCGGTTGTAATATGACCAAGCTATGCGCTTACTCTTGAGCATGCAACGTACAGTTGGCCATGTGAAAAGTAATCTTGTTTCAAATCTCACAGCTTGGATTGCTGCTGTCACAATCGGTTTGAGTTTCATGGTTTGTTTCAATTACGACAGTATTTGCAGGACTTGTGTTGAAGTGACATTCGGCATCTGTCAAGCGTTGTAAGCATACAACCGGTTACATCGATAACTTCACATCCAGCTTTTGAGAGTTTAAACATTCATAAACATCAAAGTGTCCACTACTGAAATCGTCACCTGTGAATCTAAGATGTTTAAGAGGCATTGGCGGTTGTCCAAATGTGTAAAATATTTGGCCATTTCGGTACACTTGAAAGTGACAACCGAATAATTCGGTGGCAGCCATCAACTCACATGCAGAACCATAGGTGAAGGGCTTAAGCATTTCACTCTTATAGTGCGCCTGTGTAGTATAATTATCTCCTGTACCATCAGTATCATCAGTCCACACCTTGAACCTGTCCTAGTCATCTATGATAATAAAAGGCAAAGCCCTCACTCACTGACTGACTGACTGACTGACTGACTGACTGACTGACTCATCACTAATTCTCCAACTTCCCATGTAGGTAGAAAGCTGAAATTTGGCAGGCTCATTCCTTGCAGCTTACTTACAAAAGTTAAGCAGGTTTCATTTCGAAATTCTACACGTAACGGTCATAACGGTCGACAACGTCCGCCATGTTGAACTTTCTTATTTATGGCCCCATCTTCACGAAATTTGGTAGGCGGCTTCCCTGCGCTAACCGAAACCGATGTATGTACTTATTTCGATGGTATGACCCAACTGTCGGCCGCCATATTGAACTTTCCAACGTCACCAATTTTCAAACGTCCCGTGTAGGTAGAAGGCTGACCCCATCTTCACGAAATTTGGTAGGTGACTTCCCTGCGCCGATGTACGTACTTATTTCGATGGTATGACGCCACTGTCGGCCGCCATATTGAATTTTCCAAACGTCACTAATTCTCCAACCTCCCGTGTAGGTAGAAAGCTGAAATTTGGTAGGCCCATTCCTTACAGCTTACTTACAAAAGTTAAGCAGGTTTCATTTCGAAATTCTTTTTTTTTTTTTTTTAATTTTTTTTTTTTATTAATTTTATTACAATCCATACAAAGCAATCAAGTTTTTACAAAGAGAAAAAATTAAGAACAGATCGATCCCCACCCCTGAGAGAGAGAGCAAGCCAAACGGCGTTAAATTCAAATTTAGGCTTGTAAATATACCTAAATTAATAAATTCTCTGTGCCTTATGAACTTATTTTAAAATATTACTGATTAGATCCTGCCATGTTTTGAAAAAAGTCTGTACGGATCCTCTAACTGAGTATTTGATTTTTTCCAATTTCAAATAATATAACACATCGGTTTCCCACTGACTTAAAAGAGGAGAGTTTGGGTTCTTCCAGTTTATGAGAATAAGTCTACGTGCCAAAAGTGTAGTGAATGCAATCACAATTTGTTTGTCTTTCTCCGCTTTAAACCCATCTGGAAGAACACCAAACACAGCTGTTAATGGGTTTGGAGGGATTGTGAGTCCAAGGCTATCTGAAAGGTAATTAAAAATGTTTGTCCAGAATAATGTTAATTTGGTGCAGGACCAGAACATGTGACCTAGTGAGGCTGGGACTTGGTTGCAACGTTCGCAAGTTGGATCATGCCCTGGGAACATTTTGGAAAGTTTTAGTCGAGACAGATGTGCTCGATATATAATTTTGAGTTGTATGATTGTATGTTTTGCGCATATGGAGCTCGAGTGAATTCTCTGCATTGCTGCTTTCCACTCCTTTTCTGATATATTAATTGAAAGATCTTTTTCCCAGTGTCTTCTCGGATCTTTGAAAGGGAGGGATTGTAAAATGATTTTATATATTGTAGAGATGGAGTCTAAGTCCTTGAGATTGAGCAATATTTTTTCCAGCATGGTTGAGGGTGCAAGATGAGGAAAATCTGTAAGGTTTTGTTTAACAAAGTTTCTGACTTGAAGATAGTGAAAGAAATGTGTTACTGGTGTTCTACCTACACGGGAAGTTGGAGAATAAGTGATGAGTGAGTGAGGGCTTTGCCTTTTATTATTATAGATTACCTCACTGTAAACTTGCGATACAGTTATAATATTGTACAACCTGAGCCACTTTATAAAGTGCATATTTACATATGATGACAATATCATTTTTAAGATGAAATGCAGCAAAATATGTTTATTATATTATACAGATAAAACTTTAACTTTATTTAAATAATCTATATTGTTAATAATTAAAGGACACAGTGGCGTTACGCTAGCAAGGATCTGGTTCTCCGTTCACGGATTGTTCCTGCCTCGCACTGTATGCTTCACTGAGAATGGCGTGAAGGATAGAATAATTAAACATGTACTATGAAGATATTTCAATATTCCTTAAAAGTTTTGAAGAATCGGCGTTATAATCTTACAGATGGCTTAACGTCTATTACAGATCTGATTGTGTGGCGATTGGGTATTTGGAGAAAGAAAAGGAAGGACAGGAATTGGAAGTTAGTACATTTGAAAGAGACAGCACTGCTGCAATAAATTATTTCATCAAAGGTCACGCACAATCACTGCGCCACCGTGTTCCCATGTTTAATAATATGCTTTAACTCATATCATCATGAAAATGATATCACATATACATCTCAGTATTTTAATTATTCAGAGAGCTGTAATATCACAAATGTAATGGATTTTGTGTCCTGTCGGAGGAAGAGAAAGCCAGTTTAAGAACCACGTAGTGATTCACACACATAGAGCACACAGAAGATCAAATACAAAACAAAGCATTTAACGTACTACTTTAGTTATGATGGGGTTTGAGAAACTAGTAAATTAAACGATTTTAAGATTAAGTTTATGATTTTCTACTTTAATGACAAAATAAACTATGTGATTAAAGTGGAAATTTTGAGATTAAAGTTGACATTTTCTGCTTTTTCCCCACTGTGTGCCACTTTTTTTCTCTTTACCCTAATAAGCTTTCATATGACACTCAGACCAGACGGTGGGCTACAACTAGCCTTTTCACGACGACTTTGATATGCAACTTCTTTTTTATTTCGGGCAATGTGCGACTTTGTGAGCTTTCGAGTTTCTCCGACACAATATGTCACTCAATCAGCTTCCTTTTCTTGTTTATACCACTGTTTAAAGGTAACCAAAAAATAGTACGTTTTTCCTTGCCTCCACTTGGTATTCGCTGAAATTGTTCTATTTTTCCTCGTGGTTTTGCCATTATCTTTTCACAGAAGGCTGTTCTTAAGGGCTATTTATATTAATTTGCATATTCAAAGAGACGTAATTCTGGGAGGAGATGGGGTGGAGCAGCAGGCGCAGGCGCATGCACGTGCGTTACTTTTCACGCTGATCGGGATTTATGTAGCGGAAGAACATGGAAGTTTGCATACGCACAGATTCCTGCATCTGGATTTTTTTGTGCGTACGCACATTCCCGCTTTTGTGCTTACGGCATGTTATAGTGTGAGTTCTATGCACGGCGTTATACATGAGGCCCCTGATCTGGACACATCATGCCCCCAGAAGTAACTTTAAGAGATCGCTTGGTCCTCTACTTTGACTGACTGTGACACTTACCTTTATTTTGTCTTTACCATCATATAAGCTTATTTATTAAAAGGGATTTTACCATTTATCTAACTGTATACAGTGTATGCTTACTATATATAGACAGTTCAGGATCTTATATAATCATAGCATATCCCACAAGCAGCAGGCATAAGGTGCAAAACAACATTGGACTCATTGTCACATCCCATTTACACACAGGTTCACACAGGGTCAGCTTGGAATTGCCAATGAATAAAACAGATGGACACCTCTGAAGATGAGTGAGGGAAACAATTTGGATTAAATACAAATTTGATTAAAAACCTTCCATTTATTTGCAAAGCACACAAAAGCTGAGTGACCAAAAAGACTAACACAAAGTATCAAAGTGAAATGGAAGGCAAACATTAAAGTCTGCAGTCCCTCTGAGCCTTCCCAAACAGGTTGTTTCCTGACAAGTGACACTTTGCACGTGTCACCTTCAAAGGGCTTTAAAGTAGGTTGTTTCTTGATCATCAGGAAGGCATCCCAGCTGCCAAGTATACCAAACATGCATCCTTTCACTTCTGATCTCTCTCACTTTTTCTAGACTGTGGGGTCTGTTTCTACTGCCATTGAGCAGTCACGCAGCATATCTTTAATTTCTGGTAAGGGAGTAAGCTTTAAACTCCATCTGAGGTAGAGTTACTTTCAGACTAAACAACTGGATCACTTCTTACTGTAGGTTGGCAAATGTAGTGACATTTACTCGTAGATGCAGTGACACAATAATTCAAAAACAGTTATATTTTTTCTCCAGGAACTGAAACCCCTATACACAATATAATACATGTTTCATATTTTGTGAATGTATCTTGCTATCTGGGAAATGTGTAGCAGTGGGTTGCAGGGTGTAATAGCAAGGATTACTGTGTATAGTTCACATAATAACATAAAAATTTAATAAACTTATTCAATATTCAAATAAAATATCCAAATACAATATTAAAATGATCATTTCTTTTATGCTTATTCAATTGTTACTTTTTAGGTGAAAGACATTATTCACTTAAATGTTACATAAAAATGTTGTGAAGCCCGGGCACGTACAGCTGCCCTAACCCCGACACGGACAGGCAGGACACAGGTTTAGCACAAAACACACAGTTTTAACTACAGTCGGGGAGCTCTATTTCCCTGCTCCCCACAGCACAGTACTGTACATAAGCACCTTAGTACGCAGTACATAGCACACTCCTTCTTTTCTTCCTTCCTCCTCCACTCCTCCAGGCAAGCTTCATCCACCTCCTTCCGGCTTTTATTCAGCTCCTGGGACTGCTCCAGGTGGCTCATCTGTATTACCTGGAATCACTCCCAGGTGTGGTGGAAATCCATTATAGGGCTCTGCAGCTACCCCTTGCAGACCCCACGGAATCCAAGAGGGCTGTACTAAACTCCAAGTCCCAGCACACTCTGCCACAACCACCCAGGAGGGCTGCCCTCTAGTGTCTCAGGGGAGGTAGTACCTTGCAGATGCTCTTTCCCCGGGTCCTTCAATCCAACTGGCGTCCTAGCCGGGTAATGTCACAATGTTCATAAATAAAGCGTGAGGTTGCAAAAAATGGGCAAATCTGTGTGTCAAGAGTAACCAGAACTCTAAAGCAGAAATTCAAAACTGAAATTGATGCAGTCATCTGGATAAACTAATAACCCCTTCTAAAGATGTTATTCACACAAACCAATGCCTTAACACAAATAAAGCATAATACAGCAACTAAAACATTGAAAACTTACGGAAACAGGGTGAAAAGATTAATTATTACAGGGTATCTTACAAAAGAGAATATCCACTTGTGGTTTCTTAGAGTATTATTATCACAGCCAGCCTTTTAAGCATTACAAATGACTTATTTATCTTGTACTGCACTGTACTGCATGTCCTACTGCAATTTATCCTATCAGAGCAAAGACCTCCAGTGACTAGTTTTACAGGTGTATATTTACACTGAAAAAAAATCAGCAAAAGAACAAGCAAAACTAAGCATAGAAAAAGGCATAGAAAATGGTTTATACTAGAAAATCCATCCACGATAGTAGCTGCCTAAAATTAGACTGACTTAGTTGATGCTACTGAGCATCCTCTGGGAAAGACAAAACCAGATCTCATCATTGAAAGTGCTTTTGCTCATACACTGATGTCTTCCTCAATTATTTGATCGTAAATATGAAACTAGATACTGTGTGCATAGAAAACCACAAAGCCTTATCAGCTCTTATTAGGATAAAATAACGGAGCTGAACTGTCAAATTCCAGTTTTCATTTCCATCCCAAATTAGGATTATCATAATATCGAAAACACTTCAAAACATTTAACTGTTTATGGCTTTATTAAGATAGAGATAAACCCATTGGCACTTACTGGACTACAAGAAATGTTATATTCCTTTTCATAAACAAAAACTGTACTTCTTTCTGACAACGGTTTGCTTGTACTTTAAAACTGACTTTTAATGACTGATAAATCATTTTTACTGTTCATTAAAGACCTCGGCTAAAGTGGTACTGTTGGAAAATAAAAGATTTAAAGAGAATTGGTATGCATAAAAAGTTTAAGTTTACAAAGTAGCAACAACAATAACTGTGATTGCAGGACGCAGATCATGGCCCCACCCGTCAGAAAACATTCATCGTTCTCAAAAGAATAAAACAAATCCAGGAAACAATTTTAATGAGAAAAGTACATACTGTACAATTCACTAATGCTGGTACAAATTGTAAAATTCTTCTTTTTTCATTTTTATATTCACTTTTGTTTGGGGTCATTGTGGTAAAAGACTGGGCATGCTAGTTCAGACTACACAAACTCCAGTAACAGTGTATAGGCCCCAGCATATCCAGAACCTGCCTTGGATTTCCTCCCACTTAGCCATGAATGGAACACCATCTGTGGAAGTAACCCCATGGCCATTCTCTTTACATATCTAAATTATTTCAAATTCCTCCTCTTAAGTGAAATTAATAAGGGCTTTAAGTCATGATACCCCTGAAATGTACAATTTTTCCATCTGCCCTATTTTTTTTTTGGTTACCCGCCCAAGCTTGTAACTCCATCTAGCCATCCATCCATCCATCCTTTCTCTTCTGCTTATCCGAGGTCGGGTCGCGGGGGCAGCAGCTTGAGCAGAGAGGCCCAGACTTCCCTCTCCCCGGCCACTTCTTCTAGCTCTTCCGGGAGAATCCCAAGGCGTTCCCAGGCCAGCCAGCAGACATAGTCCCTCCAGCGTGTCCTGGGTCTTCCCTGGGGCCTCCTCCCCGTTGGACGTGCCAGGAACACCTCATCAGGGAGGCGTCCAAGAGGCATCCTGATCAGCCACCTCATCTGACTCCTCTCAATGCGGAGGAGCAGTGGCTCTACTCTGAGCCCCTCCCGGATGATTGAGCTTCTCATCCTATCTTTTTTAAGGAAAGCCCAGACACCCTGCGGATGAAACTCATTTCAGCCGCTTGTATTCTTGATCTCGTTCTTTCATTCACTACCCATAGCTCATGACCATAGGTGAGGGTAGGAACGTAGATCGACTGGTAAATTGAGAGCTTTGCCTTACGGCTCAGCTCCTTTTTCACCACGACAGACCGATGCAGAGCCCGCATCACTGCGGACGCCGCATCAATCCGCCTGTCGATCTCACGCTCCATTCTTCCCTCACTCGTGAACAAGACCCCGAGATACTTGAACTCCTCAACTTGGGGCAGGATCTCTCTCCCAACCCTGAGAGGGCATTTCACCCTTTTCCGGCTGAGGACCATAGTCTCGGATTTGGAGGTGCTGATTCCCATCCCAGCTGCTTCACACTCAGCTGCGAACCAATTCAGAGAGAGCTGAAGATCACGGCCTGATGAAGCAAACAGGACTACATCATCTGCAAAAAGCAGTGACCGAATCCAGAGTCCACCAAACCGGACCCCCTCAACACCCTGGCTGCACCTAGAAATTCTGTCCATAAAAGTTATGAACAGAATCGGTGACAAAGGGCAGCCCTGGGGGAGTCCAACTCTCATTGGAAACGGGCTCGACTTACTGCTGGCCGTGCGGACCAAGCTCTGACACCGGTTGTACAGGGACCGAACAGCTCTTATCAGGGGGTCCGGTACCCCATACTCCTGGAGCACCCCCCATTCCCTGAGGGACACGGTTGAACGTCTTTTCCAAGTCCACAAAACACATGTAGACTGGTTGGGCAAACTCCCATGCACCCTCCAGGATTCTGCTAAGGGTGTAGAGCTGGTCCACTGTTCCGCGACCAGGACAAAAACCACACTGTTCCTCCTGACTCTTCCAGGGAGGCTGAGGAGTGTGATCCCTCTATGGTTGGAACACACCCTCTGGTCCCCCTTTTAAAAGAGGGTGACCACCACCCCGGTCTGCCAATCCAGAGGCACTGTCCTCGATGTCCATGCGATGCTGCAGAGACGTGTCAACCAAGACAGTCCTACAACATCCAGAGCCTTGAGGAACTCCGGGTGTATCTCATCCACCCCGGGGCCATGCCACCGTGGAGTTTTTTGACCACCTCGGTGACCTCAGCCCCAGAGATAGGGGAGGCCACCTCAGAGTCCCCAGGCTCTGCTTACTTGTTAGTGGGATTGAGGAGGTCTTCAAAGTACTTCCCCCACCGCCCCACAACACCATATACGGCGTTGACACTGCACTGCTTCCCCCTAAACCCCAATGTGCAGACTTCAAGTTGGGGGGCAATAAGCATGCCCACACCCGGTCAGCGCCTCTCACCAGTGGCAACTCCAGAGTGGTAGAGAGTCCAGCCCATCTCAAGCAGATTTGGTTCCAGAGTCCAAGCTGTGCGTTGAGGTGAGCCCGACTATATCCAGCCGGAATCTGTCGACCTTGCGCACTAGCTCAGGCTCTTTCCCCTTCAGAGAGGTGACATTCCACATCCCAAGAGCCAGCTTCTGTAGCCAAGGATCGGACCGCCAAGGTCCCCGCCTTCAGCCACCACCCAACTCACACTGCACCCGACTTCCTTGGCCCCTCCCATAGGTAGTGAGCCCATGGGAAGGGGGATCCACGTTGCCTTTTCGGGCTGTGCCCGGCCACCAGGCTCTCGCCATCAAGCCCCACCTCCTTGTAACTATAAATGATAATGAGGATGTCATTCATTTGCTGGCAAGACCCTGAAATTTGAAAGTACATCTTATGAAAAACAGCAAAGTTTGCTCTTCTTCTAACTTGATTGTTTGCAAACTAATTAATACTCTAAACAAAAATTATATTTTTTAAATGTTGCTTACTCCATGTAGTTTATAGTATTGGTCAAGAAAAATGTTAAATCTTGTCATTTCTTGAGGAAAACACATAGTAATGATTCAAATTAAAGGGTAAAACGTTCATAGAAAAAAGGAAAAAAAAAAATTTATCAGAGTTCACACATATTATGGGGGGCTCCTTGTTTTAATACCAATTCAATGGCATCTGTTTCATAAAACACCTATATCATCTTGCGAATAATAGTATTATAAAATAATCAAATATTTTTCTTAAATAATAAATATTATTCAATAACCTATTCTTGTGTTATGAATCTCCAAGTAGACACCCTTCAACTAAACTGTTATCCAAATTTATTATTTTATTAATCTTTAGTCGATTAATTAGTCGAAATTAAAGATACTGTGGGAAGACTTGCGTCTTTCTATAATTCAACAAGTTACACATATCTTCAGTTGCTCACTTGTAGCAGTCACGTTAATCAGTCTTGAAAATGTGTTCTGACAGTCCTCAGACAAAAAAGGAAGCATTTTAAAATGAGGATCTAGAGCTGATGCTTGTTCATAGCAGCATTGAATGAATGGAACATGAAAGATAAAGAACCAGCCTTCGTGACTGATAACGGTGCTATCATAGAGCTACTTCAAGGTGGCTGCTTTGTGCTCACACTCACTTTTGTATCACAGACTTGTGATTGATGCAGTCACGCAATGGAACAACGCATTGGAAATGCTAGAAAGGTTTTTGGAACAACAGCGAGTCATCTCAGCAGCTCTGTATATAGGCAGCGAGGCTTATCTACAACACATCCCCCATAGGTGCCGAGTCGTTTTTATTTTTGATAGTCATGTGGGAATTTGCTGCCCTGGATGTTCAGCTGTCACAAGTTTGGGCTGCTCTCTCCAATGGCCTGAGAGACGTGGCGATTCTTTGCTTAAGATCTTCATAAAGCCTTGGTACAATAACTTCACTCAATTCCTTTCTGGTTGTAATAGCATACCGCAGTTCAAAAACCTGTATCATTTGTCAAAAGCCCTCATTTTCAACAATAGTGTAGGGTCCCATATCTTTACAGATAAAAACGGCTATTGATTATGCTGTTTTTTGGGCATGTGATGAATTAAACGAAAGCTTGGAGTTAATTGCTTTCGCCAATGTAGATTTTTGGGCTTTACTTGTTTGGATGTTGACTGAGATTATGTTTATGGGTGGTGTCAGGGTAAATGATTTCTCAAATTTGTTGTGTTACAACAGTAATTAAAGCCTGAGTTGCACAGCTTACATATGCCTTTGCTTTTATCCAGTTGTTCTGATTTAAGTGTCTTAAGACACTGACTTCAGTTAAAGAGGACACACCATTTCATGTGCGATAGTAAAATAGAAAACCTTAACAGGCACATTAGCACCATCTTCTGGATCAGATGGCGAAAACAAAGTTAAGAAAAATCTACATATTGTAATTGAGCAGTATAGAGATTCACGTGATTGATCTTGAGTCTTTAAGAATCTTTATCAAATCGTTTAAAAATAATAACGGTTAATGGGAAAATCGATATTTTTACCCAGGCCTACATAGTATTGTGCATTTGCACTTAAGATCCACCTCTCCCCCTCAAACATTGGTCAAAAATCCTGTCTTCAATTCAAATTCATAGAATTTTTTTCTTTTTTCCATGGTCATTTTTCACATTGTTTGCTGTAGTCTAGAGTGGGTCACCATTGGGTTCAATTTGAATCTTAGTCATATCTTTTCTCTATAAAACATGAGATTAAATTTTTTTCTTAGCATATTGTACTGGCCTTACTGAATCTCCTATTCAATTATCCAATAAGCTAAAAAAACCTTCATGCAATAACTCTTGGAACCACAGGTTAATGTTGAGAATGTTTAATCACAGGAAATGGTGTGAAACTGTAAATACAGATACGTAAATAGAAATACAAATAAGTACTTGTATTAACATCAGGTGATTAAAGAAGCATTTTAAGTACAGCCTACTTCTATGACTAACAGCTTGATAAACTTACATAATGCAAATATAACACTGGCTTTAACATTCCCCTGACTAAAAGCTACTCAAATAAAAGATATATAACAAGAAAATGTAATAACTTACAGAGAATGACTTCACAAGGGCTAACAAAGAAAGATAGTGAAGGATAGTTTGAAGGAAGAAATACACCATGCTGTCTGCTGCTGCACTCACTTCCTACTTTCCCTACTTCATGTCACAGCAAGAGCAACATCAGCATTAATTCTTTGTATACAATCACATGAGGCTGCCAGACAACTAGAATATACCTGCTGGTATTAGAAAACATATAAAAAAAGAGAATTTTTGGGTTGAGTATTCGCAATGACTAAGAGGTTGTACCGAATTAAAGACAACAGCGAATATTATTTTTAAGATGTACTTCATACATAGTTGTGAAAGCTCATTAGGAATAAGGTGGGAAATTTTGGTTTCCATATTACCAAAAAGATATAACAGGAGATAGGAGGTACAGAGAAGAGATACTGAATCAATTTTATTACTATGGGATATTAGCCATAAGGAAAAAACTGAATGAATCAAATATTTTTCATTTGAAATAACAATGCCTATTTAGTCTATGCATATAAGCATTTAGCTGCACATATGCCTTATTAGCCTTGCGCCCTGTGTTGGCTGGTATTGGCTCCAGCAGACCCCCGTGACCCTGTAGTTAGGATATAGCGGGATGGATAATGGATGGATGGATGGATATGCCTTATTAGTTCGTATGCTGGCTAATGCTTCTTCTTTCAAAAGTGTGTGCCTCCATTAATGTAACTGGAATAACAAATCTTGCTTTTTCTGCATGTTTGTGCATTTTGCAACTATTTCCTACTAGCACTATTTTGCAACTTGGTTAATGAAAGCTGTCTGTAAAGCATGCATCTCAGTTACTTCAATCGGAGTAGTCATGCCAGTCTGCTTATACATGTTTTACTTGTTTGCAAGTTGACTAATGTAAACTTTCTCTCTAAATAGTGTGGCTCAGTCACTTTAATGGGAATACTGATACCAATTTAGTCAGTATACATGCATACTGCGTATGTGAATTTTCCGGATTTACAAGTTGGCTAATGTAAGCTCCTGCTAAAGCATGTTTGTTTTATTGGGAATAGCAATGGCACTTAGGTCTAAGTGTATGCATGCATTATGTGTCTTACTAATTTACAGGCTGGCTAATATTAGCTCTCTCAAAAGTGTGTCTCAGTTGCTTTAGAGGGAATACTGATGCTGATTTAGTTTGAATATAAGTATACACAGCTCAGTTTTTTAAGTTTCCAAATTTGCTATGGTGATGTGGATTTTCTAATTTCATTACCTTTGATACAGTTACCTATTGTTATACAGTTTGTTTGTAGTAATTGTGAACCTGTGCAATAATATTGTCACCAGGCACATGAAAAACTGTAATGTTGTGTGTTTTAGACACAAAAAGTGTGTTGTTGTCTAATGGGTGAAAAAAAGACAATGCTTGAGGAGTGCGTGTGTGTGTGAATTGCATTTTTTTTTTATTTTATTGATTTTATTGTAGTCATTCCATACAAATGGATCAATTTTTACAAAAAAATAGGATTGAAAACAAATCAACCCCCACCCCTGAGAAAGAGAGCATGGCCAACGGACTAAATCTTAAAATAGTAAAAATGAATAAATTGAAGAGTTTATTAGGCAGATACAGATACATGGAGAAGAAAAAGAAATAGGGAGAGAATCTACTTCCTCAGTGCTTTAAGAACCTATTCTAAAATATGATTGATTAGATCCTAAGATGCCACTTCGGTCTCAGCTTTTAAATCCTGGCTGAAGACTCACTGCTTCAGTTTAGCATATCCTGACTGGAGCTGCTGATTAACTATACAGACTGCATCTCTGTTGTTAGTCATTAGCACTAAAACATAAGTAACATGATAGTTATAATTTGATACTAACCCACACCTATTGTGTTTCTCTTCTCGGTATTCAAATGTGGCACTTGGTGCCACGGCCCGCCTGCCTAAGGTAAAGTCATCCCTGATGGATGATCGCAGGAATCGTGGGGTAGAGAAGTCCTTTCATCGGATTGGCTGGCCCAATGCTGTTTCAGCTGTGGAATGGCCAAAGGGGGGAGGCAGCTTGATGGCTGAGGTCTCCAGGACTCTAAACAAATCCAAATCATATTATGTGATATCATCTACTGTTAAATTCTGGTCCGTACTTGTACATTTTTTATTTTTATACTGTATTGAGTATTTGTTCTGTTCTGTGTATTGTATTGTATTGACCCCTTCTTTATAACATCCAATGCATGACCAACCTACCTGGAAAGGGGTCTGTTTTTGAACTGCCTTTCCTAAGGTTTCTTCCATTTTTTCCCTTCAAGGGTTTTTTTGGGAGTTTTTTCTTGTCTTCTCAGAGAGTCAAGGCTGGAGGGCTGTCAAGAGGCAGGGTCTGTTAAAGCCTATTGCGGCACTTCTTGTGTGATTTTGGGCTATACAAAAATAAATTGTATTGTATACTGCCAGGTTTTAAAAAAGTTCTGCACAGATCCTCTAACCGAAAATTAGATTTTTTCCAGTTTCAAATAATATAAAACAGTCAGTTACCCACTGACTTAAAAGAGGAGAGTTAGGATTCTTCCAGTTTAGCAAAAAAAGTCTGTGTGCCAATAACCCAAATTTCTCTAATGTAGTGAAAAAGTGAATTGCATTTTTCATTCATATTGTTAGTGTGGACTAGTTAGTGGACTAATGCTGAAAAAAGTAATGACATGAATAGGTTTTCTGACATTATTTTATCTATCTGATTGGATTTGTTTAAATACAACTCCCATTCTAAAAAAGCTTGGACTGTATTGAAAATGCTAATACAGAAATGATAGATTTGTAAATTCTTTTCACACAGGGATGTTACTTTAAAATGTAATCTTCAACAAGAAACAAAAAAGTGAAAAATTAAGTGAAAAATGGCTGTGTGAAGACTGAAAAATTACTTCAAAAATGACCAGGAATTGAAGAAAACAAGATGGTGGGCAAGAGGTTAGATACCCAAATAAACATGAGAATACTGACTGTCAAAACCAGAATGAAAAACACAAATTAAAGTCAGAAAGTTCTAAAACTGTCTAATGTTATTTCCCTGATTAGATCCTGAAAAATCATTCAATTCAAACCTTAAATACTTGCGCTAATAATGGTGACATGGCCATGAAAGTGAGTAACATGAAAGTCAGCAGTAACTATTGTCAACAATATGGTTGCAGTCATGGGAATCAATAAAAAAATGGAAGTGCCCTTAAGGACTACAAGACTCAAAGTGCCACCATGATGAAATCAATAAAATCACATTGAAAATTAAGTATCAAGGGCTTAAACATAAAATTTCTTGATACTGGTTTACATCTTAGACTGACATTAATCTATGCCATTACTACTTAATTTCATAGAAGAATTCCATAAGCTTTGGATGAAATATTAATTTGAAAGAAGTGCTCGGTGGCACAGTGATAGTGCTGCTGCCTCACAATAAAAAGACCAGGGTTTGTATCCTGGGTACATTCCTGTGTGGAGTTTTCATGTTCTCTCCATGTTTTCTCCAGGTGCTCCAGTTTTCCAGTGTTCACCTTACAATGGACTGACACCCTGTCCAGGGTTTGTTCCTGTCTTTTGCCCTCTGCTAGCTAGGATAGGCTCCAGCGACCCTTTTCAGGGCTAAGTGGATTAGAAAATGACTGGCTGACTGATTAAAAGTTTGCTTTTCTCAGTGAATTCTCTGGTACCCTGGATACATTTTTACTACCTGTATAGGATAGTTTGAATACTGTTCTCAATCTCTGAAACAATATGTTAATACTGTAGATGGTCCTCTTCCATCTTATTTTTGCTGTGATTATGAAAATGAATATCCTTCCAAAGCTCTTCTATCACTTTCAGAACATCCCTTTATATATCAACAAATCCTTCTTTAAGAAGTCAGACTCAATTGTTTCATGAATTATCTGGAAATCAAAATAGCCAAGCATTAAAAAAACAACTCTACAGAGATCTAAAGGAGAAGGTAGCACGGCACTAACTAAGTTTCATTTTGATTACTAGGCTGAAAATATGTATTTATTAAAATATTGCTAAATCCATCCATTTACACCTGTTTGGTACACAATGAAAAGGAAATATTGTGCTTAATCGTATTTGTATGTAATTCAGCCTTTGATTCAAACAGACCTGAATATATGCAAAGCACACAAAACTTTAAATGAAAACTCTTCATTGATCATTTAAATATGGTATAAAATTCTGAGAAAAGATTAATCCGGTTAACCAAGCCATCAAATACCTGCATCATTTGGTTACATGTTTTGCAAATATCCTACTGTTCAACCATTTTGGACAAAAATGTGTGTATATTTCTTAGATTGCTTTGGAATCTTAACACCTTAACAGCAATATGTGGAGCAGTACCAGATGGAGAAAAGCGCTTCTAAATTTTTTTTTTATATATTCTATTCCATAGTTCTTGCCCAAAAATGTATTTTGCTCACCTGGGAGAATCCCAATTCACCCTGTAAATCTCAGTGTAACCCACAACTTTTTAATTTTACTTACAGTTTTATCCTTTTTAAACAACTGTTTTAGACTGGGCTCTCTAGTCATATAGCTATCTTTCTTGATTGAGTTTGAAGGCTAAGTTTCAAAGCATACTGTTGTACTGTACTTGCTACATTATTTTAATTTGACTTTTTCTGCTATAGTGTTTTGTTTCTAAATAAAAGGATTTAAAAAATAGGCCTATTAAACATGAGAACAATCAACTATTTACTGTAGAACACTGAACATGACTCCAAATGTGAATTACGACAAGCAAGGTGCACAGATATAAACCAATTACAAATTGATTTTGTACTAACAATGTGTTAGTTTACACTAAGAATAATAAGATACATGAAATAAGATACCAGGTAGAGCAGAAGAACCTTGGGGACATTCAAGTGTAAAGTTGATGATATTTTGAAAATGTTTAGCAATTGGCCTGTTCTTAATTAAACATGCATTATCTTCTTATGTGGTGTCACGCACAAGCGCATGGGGAGCAGCTGAAGGGCCCGACGGGCACCGCAACAAGCCGTGCCGGGGGACAGTGGCTGGGTACTAACCTGTCTTTTCTTGTACCTTCAGAAAGACCAAAGCACCACCGCCATAAGCAAACCCGGAAGTCTTCTACTACCACCCGCTTCCGGGGTCCTTTCTAACCTCCGGTCCCCGAAAGGTGACATCATTTTCCCATCAACCATCACGACTTTCCCCATCATTTCCTATGGCACCATTATAAATTGTCCAACCTCCTTTATTTTGATGTCTGTTGTACTTTTTTTGCTTTGCTTTACAGTATATGGGGCCTAAACACCCCTACGGAATGGAATCAATGGCCGCGAGCGGAGTGGGCCTCCATCCTGGCACTGTATTTGAAGGGGTCCATGCAGCGCACCTATCACGACTTCCCCAAGGAGGAGGCCACCCAATACGACCTCCTTAAGACCGAAATATAAAAACACTACACCATAACCTCGGGCCAGCAGGCGAGGGAATGGCGGCTGTGGAAATTTGACCCCCACGGCCCAGAGAGAGCCCAGGCGTTCGAGACATAAACCAGACGTAAACCAGGCCCGCCAAGTAGTTGAACAGATGGCCTGTGAGGGGTTGGTAAATGCCATGCCGGACGATCTCGCCCAGCAGGTCCGATGGCACTCTTATACAGACATGAACGGTCTTTTGGAGGTCCTGGAGCGCCAAGTGGCGGTTCTTCAACTCGGGGGGTCGGAGAAGCCAGCTCTCAGGGCCCGACAGGGACATGTCGCCACCCCAGAGCCCACCTGTCAGGCAGCAGAGCCTCCACCAAGACCGGGGGGGGCCTCCACTTGTAACAGTGCGGCGAGGTGGGGCACCTCCTTCCCAACTGTCCTCTCAATGCCGCAAAGCCGATGGACTGCAGCTGGGCCAAAGAAGAAAGGTATTGTTCTCTGTCTCATCCCCTGGCGGTTCCTAATACGGGAGTGGTGTTGTTGAATGGACAGTCAGTGGTGACACTGTTTGACACTGGGAGTAACATTTCCATTGTTGTTCCCCGTCATGTTCTACTGCTACAGTGGGCGGCTCAGAGAATAAACGTGACAGGTCATATAGGTCCGCGAAATGTTACATCTCCTGGAAGGGGATGTTGAAACAACTGCTCATTGCTGTTTTGTCCAAGCCCCCCTTTCAGCTTATACTCGGACAAGACTTGTCAGAGAATAACAGCGGTAGAACAAAAGCCACTCCCACACCTAGCCTGGGTCTGATTATGGAGGGTCAAGGGGCTCTCCCGGCTGCTCCCACGCTGTGCACTTCGGTGACTGTTGATGACGTGGGCAGCTGCGCGGACTCCTCTTCGACGACGGACCGTGACCCGGAAGTGCAAACGGGTGGGGCTCCGAGTTAGACAGGAGTTCCCATGGACTGCCCATCTGACCCACTCGCCAGTGTGGAACACCAGTTTTGCTTTAGACCGGCGTCATTTAGAAGAGAACAGTGGAACGATGATTCCCTGAAGTTCGCCAGGAATGCTATCGAGTCTGTAGATGACATATCGTCCGTGGATTCCACACCACCAGTGCCCTACTTTGTTTTAGACAATAATCTGCTTTACCGGGTGGCGGAACACGAAGGTGAGAGGCAGAAACTGCTGCTAGTGCCGCGAATCTACCGGCGGGAGGTTTGCGAACTGGCTCACACCCAGCTCTTAGGCGCTCACCTTGAGGCCGAAAAAACTTTGGAGCGAGTAAAGCTCCGATTTTGTTGGCCCAGAGTAAATGAGGAGGTCCAACGTTTCTGTCATTCGTGCCCGACCTACCAACTACGTCAGATACCCTTGAGGGGATGCGCTCCTCTCATTCCGATTCCCCTCATTGACATTCCATTTGAAAGGATCGGTGTCGATCTTGTAGGATCCCTGGAACCTTCGACGTAAGGCCATAAATATATTTTAGTTATGGTCGATTATGCGACCCGGTACCCAGAAGCGGTTCCCCTGCGAGCATGCTAACACGAACGGGAATTAGTAGGGCTCTTCTCCCGTGTGGGCATACCTAAAGAAATCCTCACAGACCAAGGTACGCCCTTCAGTTCGGATACGTTTAGGGAGGTTGCCAAGTTACTCTGTATACAGCACCTTAAAACATCCGTTTACCATCCTCAGACAGACGGGTTAGTGGAAAGATTTAACCAGACCCTTAAACAGATGCTCCACAAAGTAGTCAGTGTGGATGGTAAGAACTGGGACCAGCTGTTACCCCTGGTGCTTTTCGCCTATCGGGAGGTGCCCCAAGCCTCTACAGGGTTTTCCCCTTTTGAGTTACTGTACGGACGCCAGGAGGGATGGGAAGGTGAGGCACTTCCCTCCACCAATATATTAGAATATATCGCGCAATTACGCGATAGGTTGGGAAAGATCAGGGGCCTCATGTATAAACGGTGCGTATGCACAGAAATGTTGACGTAAAGCCACGCACAAGTTCTCTGCTCGGTTTTGCAGACTGGCAGCACCCAGCATCAAAGCAATGCTACTGTTCCAGTGTGGTTAACCTTTCTTTCTTAGATCCACATTCCTGACACGGCTTTATAAATACACTGAAACTAACTGCATATTGTTTATTAGTGTAATGCATTTGATTGTAATTAACCTGTAACAATATAATGGTCCAGGGAATAGCCATAGTATTCCAACTACCATAACTGCTTTAGCATTGTTACACTCACTGCACCTTCTTTTTCTTCTTTAAGCTACTCCCGTTAAGGGTTGCCACAGCGGATCATCTTTTTCCATATTACTCTCACTGCACTACTTGGAGTATTTTTATCACTGTATCTGAGTGGGGAATCACAGCAGCAGGTGATTGGAAAGAGTATTATTGGTAGACAGCATCAAGCACACGCTGCCTCAGCCACGGCAAAATGTTTCAAAGCCTTTCGTGTATGGACCTCGCGGTTCAGAAACAGTTTCATCCCAAGAACTATAAACGCACTCAATCAATTCCTCCTTGTAGAACTGTTTATACTTATAAGTACAATTACCCCACTGTAAACTTGCACTACAGTTATAATATTGCACAACCTGCGCCACTTTATAAAGCACGTACTTACATATGATGATTACATCATTTTTAAGATGAAATGCAGCAAAATATGTTGATTATATTATACAGTAAAACTTTAACTTTATTTAAATAATCTGTGTTGTTAATAATTAAACATGTGAGGACACGGTGCCGCAGCGCTAGCAAGTTCACGTATTGTTCCTGCCTCGCTCTGTATATTTGCTGAGGCTGGTGCGACACTGGAGGGATAGACGGATAGAATAATTAAACACGTACTATGAAGATATTTCAATGTTCCTTAAAAGTTTTGAAGAATCGTCGTTGTAAGCTTACAGCTGGCTTAACGTCTATTACAGAGCTGATTGTGTGGTGATTGGGTATTTGAAGAAAGAAAAGTAAGGACAGGAATTGGAGGTTAGTACATTTGAAAGAGACAGTACTGCTACGATAAATTATTTTATCTAAGGTCGCGCATGGCAAAGCAGCATCTTGTGTGAGACATGAACAATCACTGCGCCACCGTGTTCCCATGTTTAATAACATGCTTTCATTCTAATCATCATGAAAATGATATCACGTATACATCTCAGTATTTTAATTATTCAGGGAGCTTTAATATCACAAATGTAATGGATTCTGTGTCCTGTCGGAGAAAGAACAGAAGCACGTAGTTATTCACACACATAGAGCACATAGAAGATCAAATACAAAACAAAGCATTTAACATGCTACTTTAGTTACGATGGGATTTGAGATACTAGTAAATTAAATGATTTTAAGATGAAGTTTATAATGTTCTACTTTAATGACAAAATAAACTACGTGATTAAAGTGGACATTTCAGATTTAAGTTGACATTTCGTGCTTTTTTCCCACTGTGTGCCTATTTTTTTTGTCTGTACCCTAATAAGCTTTCATATGACACTCAGATGGTGGGCTACAACTCACCTTTTCACGGCGACTTTGATATGTGAGTTTTTTCTTATTTCGGGAACTGTGCGACTTTGTGAACTTGAGCTTTCAAGTTTCTCCAACACGCTATGTCACTCGATCAACTTCCTTTTGTTGAATATATCACTGTTTAAATCAGCAAATAGTATGTTTTTCTTTTGCCTCCACTTGGTATTCGCTGAAATTCTTATATTTTCCCCCGTGCTTTTCCCATTGTCTTTTCACAGAATGCTAAGCTTAAGGGCTATTTATATTGATTTGCATATTCAAAGAGGCGTAATTCTGGGAGGAATTGGGGCAAGACAGCAGGCGCGTGCACGTGCGTTACTTTTCACACAAACCGGGATTTATGGAGCGGAAGAACGTGGAAGTTGAAGTACGCACCGATTCCTGCATCTGGATTTTTCTGTGCGTTAGCACATTTCGGCTTTTGTGCTTATGTCATGTTATTGTGCGAATTCTACGCATGGCATTATGAATAAGGCTCCAGACCTTTACTAAAGGACCACATGTCGAAAGCTCCAGCAGCGCAGGCACGGTTTTATAACAGAAACACCTCCTTACGGGAGTTTCACCCAGGGGATCGAGTGATGGTGCTTGTGCCCACTTCCCACTCCAAACTCCTGGCCCATTGGCTTGGCCCTTACGAGGTAAAAGAAAGAAAAGGGCTCGTGGACTATTTGGTAAGCCAACCAAATTGTTGGCCGAGCGAGAGGGTGTATCATGTCAACCTCCTAAAGCTGTGAAAGGACAGGGAAGACCCTCCACTTCCCGGCACACCCTCTCCCTTTTCTCGAAAACAGCTGACCTTAACCTCGGTTGCAATCTGATGCCCCCCCAACGATGGGAGCTCGAACAAGCAATCCTGTCTATCCTGGAAGTGGTCAGTGAAGCACCAGGCCGCACCTCACTGATTCAGCACGACATAGTCACTGACCTGGGGGTGGTAGTCAGGGAATGCCTCTACTGCCTCCCAGAGGTGAAACGTGCAGAGGTGGAACTGGAGGTCCTGCGTATGCTGGATATGGACGTCATTGAAGAAAGCCATAGCCCCTGGTCCAGTCCCATCATCCTCGTTTCCAAGCCAGACTGGTCCTGGAGATTCTGTAATGACTTTCGATGTCTTAACCAGGTCTCCAAGTTTGATGCGTACCCCATGCTCCGCGTGGACGAGCTTCTCGAACAGCCGGGGATGGCGCGCTATTTGACTACTCTTGACATGACAAAGGAATACTGGCAAATTCCCTTAACGGCATCCACAAGAGAAAAAACAGCATTTAGTACCCCTAGTGGACACTGGCAATACAAGGTCCTCCCATTCGGACTGCACGGGGCACCAGCGACCTTTCAGCATCTGGTAGATAGAGTGCTATGGCCCCACCAGTCCTATTGTGCCGCCTACCTGGATGACATCGTCATTTATTCCGGCACCTGGGATGAACATGTCTTGCAGGGTTACGCCGTCCTCCTGACGCTAGCGAAGTCCTGGCTTCCGATCAACCTGCGGAAGTGTTATTTCAGGTTGAACGAAGCCAAGTATTTAGGCTACCTCGTGGGAGGAGGACTGGTGAAACCACAGAGGTCAAAAATCAAAGACATCATGGAATGGCCCTGTCCGATAGTCAAAAGGCAGGCGCAAGCCTTCTTGGGACTAGCGAGCTACTACCGCTGGTTTGTACCTCATTTTTCCGAGAGAGCAGCACCTTTGATGGACCAAACAAAGAAGCGTGCCCCTTTACATGTGGTGTGGACCGATATTACGGAATGGCATTCAGTGACTTGAAGACAGCCCTGACAATGACACCTGTGTTGAGAACTCCTGATTTCTCTCTTCCCTTTCTCCTCCAGACTGATGCTTCGGACATAGGTTTGGGTGCCGTGCTGAGCCAAAGCGTCGATAGTGTGGAACACCCCGTGCTTTACCTGAGCCGGAAACTGTTGGACCGGGAGACCAGGTATGCAGCAGTGGAACGGGAAGCCTTGGCCATCAAGTGGGGGGTGACATACCTGCGGTACTACCTGCTGGGCCCTGAATTCACCCTGCTGACGGACCATGCCGCCCTCCAGTGGATGGCCCTACACACGGGTTTGAATCCTCGGGTCACCAGGTGGTTTTTGGACTTGCAGCCCTACAAGTTCACCATCGCTTATCACTGAGGTAACCATCAAGCCAATGCTGATGCTCTCTCCCAGGTTCACGACCTCTTGGTTCGTGCCACTCTACCTGGTGGGTCTGGCTGGTGGGGGGGTCATGTCACGCACGAGCGCATGGGGAGCGGCTGAAGGGCCTGACGGGCGCCACGACAAGCTGTGCCGGGAGACAGTGGCGGGGTACTAACTTCTCTTTTCTTGTTCCCTCAGAAAGACCGAAGCGCCGTCGCCATAAGCAAACCCGGAAGTCTTCCGGGGTCCTTTCTAACCTCCGGTCCCCCAAAGATGACATCACTTTCCCATTGACCATCACGACTTTCCCCATCATTTCCTGTTGCACCATTATAAATTGTCCAACCTCCTTTATTTTGATGTCTGTTGTACTTTGGTTGAAAACACTGACTTTTTTTGCTTTGCTTTACAGTATGGGGCCTAAACACCCCCAAACCGTTATACTGGTCTGTGCTTTTTATTACATTAAATAAAGCACATAGTTTTCCCACAGACTTAGTTTCTGCTTCACCACTACTGTATAGGACTGGTATAATTGCCATTGTTGCATCAAACCACCTGAACTTTTTAGTATATGTTATATCCAGTTCACAGTGTTAGAATATATTCTAACAGCATCAGAAAGGAAATCTATACCATAAATTCATACTTAATTATTTTAGAGCAGATATGAGTTGCCAATCAACTTGACTTGGCTCATAGTGATGTTGGAGAAAAACTGTAGTACCTGGAGGAAAGAAAAATGTGGAAATAAGCAAACTCCATGCAGTGGCCAGGTTGGGGATTCATACCCAGATTCTCATAGCTTTTAGCCTGAAGCACTGTGCCATAGTGCCACATAACTATAAATATATATGTTACCGGCAATGTATAAAAGGCTGGCATTGTATGGAATGCCTAGGCAATATATAGAATGCCTGGCGTTTTTGGGCAAAGTATGAAATATCCAAATTATTTTAATATTATATATATACTTTCCCTAGGCATTGTATAGAATGACAAATGCTATTTAGGCAAAGTATTAAAAGAGTGTCATGAAAAGGCTTTTATTGAAAGGACATATATGAAAATGAAAGAAATACAAAATAAATTATAGGACTTTCTTATTAAGGAAAACAAGAGAAAATAAAATATGAACCTACTTGTTGCAACAAGGACATTAGAAATGTCATTAGCAGGAGTATTTAATATTTTCCCGGTTTGTCTTTTGGTATTGCATAGAATACCTAGGAAATGTGTGACATATTAATCGTTTCATACTATGCTGTTCAATTTTCGGCATTCTATATATTGCCTATGCATTCTATACAATGCCTGCCTTTTATACATTGCTGGTAACATATATAAGGATTAGCATTTGCCTAGGCACTGCTTTATACAGTATAACATAGACATGTAATTGTAAAAATTATAGGGCTATTGAGAATTTTTTTTTCTTTTTTGATGTTGTTTGGCAAAACTTAATGACAAATTCAGAAACCATGCACATGGAAGCAGATATGAAAACTTGCTGCATTTCTCTCCTTCACCTGAGCACACACCACATAGGATTATGTACCTAAAATGACCAGGAGTATACTTCAATGTAAACTGACATTGCATAGCAGGATAACTTATTATTCAAATCACAACTGTAATGAGTTAAAATGGATGCACAATATATTGTTCTATAAATACATTGTTAGAGGAGCACTGTATGCCTTAGACTAGTGTTTCTCAACCTTTACTGTCTTGCGGCCTATTTTTACCCCTTTAACTATATTAACAATGCACAAGTTTGGGGGAACAAGAGTAAATGTAAGAGCAAGAGAGGGGGTTAGTGGGCCCCACCTGGTGAATTGAAAGAATGGATTGGTCGCAGATGCAAACAGTGATAAACATCACAATTTCAGTTGCCAAAGTGATCCACTGAGACTGATTTGTGAATGTAACCCACGACAAAAAAGTGGGTTGCGACCCAGTGGTTGAGAAACTGCCTTAGAATAACTGTAATCATTCCCTAATGTGTACCACTTTTTAATAAGGACCATAAGCATTTATTAATGAAATGTTTAAAGTTAAGTCTGTGTTAGGGTTAGTCTTTTGTAAATTAGGTCATTACAATGATAAATATTAAGTTTACAGGCATGTAAAAAAGAACTATAGAAGAAATGTAAGTGATCTTCACTTTGTTTAAAGAATTAAAATGTTAAGTATCTGAAGTAAATGCATTAACAAATCTTTCTGCACATGAACAACCTTACAAGCTAAGCTAAAGCTTGTGTTGGTGTTATCTGTCGGGGAGTAGTGCTGTCATTGAATTGTAAACGGCTCACACATTCAACTGCTCCTATACTCTTTATCAGCTAAGGTTATAATCCCAGGATGACAAAGTGCCAGACAAGAAGAGAGTTAACTTGGTTTGGAAATGATTGACTTTTGGATATAAGTTAATCTAAATTGGAGCCTTTTGTTGCTTCACATTTTATTTATCTTTATGGGTACTTAGTGTATTTGTTTTATTGCATAATAACAATGTACAGTATATGAATATTTAATACACAAATCCTTTACAGATTGGTTTTCTGTCTGCCTGCAGTGGGGTAGTAAGTTAAACTCTGCTACTAAGGTTTATTTTTCAAGGTATGGCACATGTAAGCAAATACATTAGCTACTGTGTGTATAGTAGTCACATTCAAAGCTACTTTGTTTAACAATTTAAGTGAAAAATGACAATGAGAGAAAAAAGGAAAAGTAATTAAGTTTAAAAAGGAAGAGAAAGTGAAAAATGTGAAGAATAGATTGTCAAAGGTTAAAAAAATGGCTAGCTGATTGTTTTTGTAGTGTCGTTTAGGTTTCTCAATGAGTAGTTCTTTCAACTATTCATTGCAATTCTCCGTCTAAAAGTAAAGTGTAAAAAGTAAAGACTAAAAGTAAAGGTGATGATGTGCCACGTCTAAGATATGACACTAGCTGTGTAGTATATTCATTGGACAGGCATTTAGCAGATGATGCGATGTCTACCTGACTAAAGACATTTATTGTTAGGAGTGCATCTAGTATTTTGTTTCCTGTCTCCCTGAATGTGTACTGATTAGCGGTGTTTGCCAATAGTGCTAATTTTAGATAAGTCCCATATTTACAGAATTGAAGTATTAAAAGAAATGGCTGTTGAGGAGAATGATTTCTTCATATGTCCAGATGTGACATCAGGACACCAGTAATTTAGTAAGTTTGTTTGTCTGTCTTAAGGATGTTAGTGTAAGGTCCATGATTCAAACCCTAAAGACTCTTTGGAGGTTAAATCAATCTCATTTACTACATTATTATACATGAATTGAGTATTCACATACTTTCAGGACCATAATGAAAGAAAAATAAAATATCATTCAGAAATCTGCTTAATTCAGTTTAAGGATCATGGTAAATTTAAGGCCTTACTCACACACTCACACTTGTACAGGGCCAATGACCAGCTATCACAGCAAATTTCTTTGAGGCACTGGAGAAAAATTGGATTAGTCCGAAGAAAATTAATACAGACACAAGGAGAAAGGGTTAACTAGGTTTTGAAATGAAACCCATGACACTGGTCTCTTAGGTAGTAGTACTAACCACAGAATACACTTGTTTATTCAAATAGTAAAATCATGAATTTTAGAACATCTTAATCACATTACTGTTTTAAATATTTTTTATATAAAATTTTTGATTGAAATACACCAGAGATCTGACATGCTGACATAACTATTAGTTCTGTTGTTTCACAACTACTGAATTTGAATCCTAGATGATTTCTGGGTTGTTTGGCAGCTCTAAATTATTGCATAGTTGGTTTTTGAGTGCATGATGAAATTAATTCTTACAAGTCTAAACCCTAAAATAGCATTATGTTAATTCAATAAAATGATGGATGTACTGCATAGATGAAAAAAATTGTACTTTGTAAAGAAGGTTGCTGAAAAGGCAAGGTTTGATCCACTTATCTCCCTTCACCTGACTTTTTTCTCTGTTCTTTGACATCATTATGGACACTGTCTCATCTTGTGATTGTATTTTTTTGATCTTTCACACATTTATAAAAATAAGTAAGAAAATGTATGCATGACTTATCATCCATGTGCATTTGGAGGCTTAGTTAACTCCTTTGATAGTTTAACCATTTTTAATTTTTTCTTAGGTTCTTCATCAAAGAGTCAGTGAATACATTTTTGTTGAAGTATTTTTGTAACAATCATATTAAAAATAACAGAAGGTTACTGCATATATTACCAGAGTACATAAAATACGTGTTTAATTTATTAAAGATATTTCTCATTATCATGTAGTTCAAATGGCTTTCATGTTGCAGTTGCTTTGCAGTTGATGGTACCAAAACAAAAAAAAATCAGAGTTGCCTTGTCTCAGGAACCTTTCATAGCTAACAAAACCTATTACAGTCACACCTCCTTCTGGGAACCACGGAATATGTAGTGGAGGGAACGAAAGGGGTGGAGTCAATTGCCCTCATTGGGTATCTTCTTGGCATTATGGAGGGAACAAAAGAGGATAAGGTTAACGCCAGCATCCCTTCTTGACACAAGGTGGTAGAACATACCTCAGAAGAGCTCACAGCATGATCCACTGACACACATGCACGACAACTGTATGAAAGCATCTAACAAGTATGTCATTATGCAACCTCACAGTGCGTGGCAGAACTGGTGCCTCAAATAATACAAAACGTATGTGCAAGGCAATAAACATTTGTAGTGTAGAAAAGTTTTAAAAAGCATGTTTTTGCCCCATTGTCTAAGGAGCAAACTATTGGTCGGTTACATTTGAAAAACATGTTTTTTACTCTTAACACTAGAATTACCAGAGCCTACAAAAAAACTTGTAGATCTGGCCCACCTTAAATCCGTTCGCACCAATATCTTTTGTCCTGTAAATGTGTTCAATAAGACAAGCAGCAAGCAGCCTGGTATCTCATCCCCCACCGCCGCAGAATGTGCACAAAGTTCTCCCAGCTCATGCCTTGATTGATTATCTGGGAGTGAAGTGCTGGAGTTTTAGAGTGGAAATAATACATCGTTATTTAGAACACATGCATTTCATGTGTGTTCTGTTTCTACAATAATCTGTGTAAACACATTGTTAAAACAGAAAAGTTTTTCATAATTTAGTAGTAAATGACAAAATGTTGGCATAAATTATATAATGTGTGAAGCCTGAAGTCCAAAAATCAAATAAACACTTTCACAAAAGGTTCAAGGACAATACAACAGCTTCCATGGCATAGCAGAAAGATTTGCTGACTTGTAATCAAGAGTCCCCAGTTCAATCACAACTGCCTCCTATATTTGTCATTTTCAGTAGTGAGCTGCTCTTATTGTTAATATTATATAATACACACATATATTTGGTTTGCGTCTCTAACACACGGTGTACATTTATAGGTCTTGTAAAAGTTACCTTTTTTTCACTTTTATTCTCTCAGTCATGATCACGATACATACTACCGCCCTAGGAATCTGACGCTGTTAATTTTTATTTGAAACTGGGAGTAACTGTAGATGTGAGTGGTGTTTTGAGGCAATGAAACTGGACATTCTCTGACCTGGAGGGATAAACACTGACACACAAACGCTGCTGAATCTGCCTTCTTTGTATCTCACCGTCACTTGATTTTTTTTTATTCAGTTTTATTGAGTGTTTCTGCTCACACTGAATTAGTATGCACCTTATGGTCTATGATGTCAAAAAAAAAACAGAGACATATGTATATATGATATTTGGAATTATTCATTTTATGACCTGTATAGTACATTTCGGAAAACACTGTGGCACAGATGCAACATTATTCATATTATTCATATCCATTCGCATAATATCTTGTGAATGTAATCGGTGACCGCGTTTTTTTTTGCTGCACGTTGCTGCATGGGGCTGTTTCTTTTGTACTCCAGGACATGCAGTAGAAAGAATTGTACAGAGAGGTTAGTTCAGCGCTATATGCAATCATCAAATTCAAATGTTAACAGTTCACACACACGCAAGGACTGTCCTTCGATGGAGTAGAAAAGGTAACTAAGATGAGAGCCAGTACGCATCCAAGACTGCCAGTAGTAAACAGCAAAGAAGAGCATTTCCTAACCACTGAGCACAGTTTCTTCCTTGAGCTTCAACAAACTTTATCCTTCCAATCACTTCTTTTTTTTTTCCAGTGCAGGACAACCCTGTCTTTAGTCATTCGTCTACTGGTTACCGTTGGTGTTCACGTGGTCCGTCAATCACTTCTGCCTCGTCCTATATTTGCATAAAGCACACTCTCAGAGCAGCTGAGCACATGTAAATTATCATAATATTAATAATAAAATTTATCGAGTGATAAAAAAACACATTGGCAAATTTTCTTTGTTCAATAATGTCACCAAATTTCAATCTAAGCCATCAAGGCATTTTTGAGATTTTTTGTTTTTAGTTTTTCTGTTGGTGGGGATGGGGATTACCCCTAAATACTGATGTATCAAAATGTCCTTTCTTAGTAGATACCTACTGTCCTAAATGTACCACCCTGCCAAATTTCAGTTTTTTACCTAAGTGGGAAATAATGTTTTTGTTAATGAGTAAGTGAGTTAGTGAATCAGTCAGTCTGCCAACTTTGCAAGAATTAATATAGAGAGAGAGTCATCCTAAATAAAGTTAACATGTTAATCACACAAATATCTACAAGACCTATGTCACTGTTAAATAGCTAACATTGCACATAAAACCATCTTAATTGTGATGGATTTTGCACTGGCAGTTTTGCCATGATAACATTTTCACTTTTTTTCCGAAAGGAAATTGTGTTTCATTAGAAAAGGTTGTATTATAAATTTGATGAGTAAGATAAGAATACTTAAATCTAATACTTAATAAGTACAGGGTGGGCCATTTACCTGTATATGGATACACCTTAATAAAATGGGAATGGTTGGTGATATTAACT
>JANRMT010062792.1:53683126-53727309 GCA_026402145.1 Polypterus bichir lapradei
AAAATGTTTCCTTTTCTTTTTCATTGCTTCTTTAACACACTACTTCTCCGCTGCGAAGCGCGGGTATTTTGCTAGTCTATAATAATAAAAGGCAAAGCCCTCACTGACTGACTGACTGACTGACTGACTCATCACTAATTCTCCAACTTCCCATGTAGGTAGAAAGCTGAAATTTGGCAGGCTCATTCCTTACAGCTTACTTACAAAAGTTAAGCAGGTTTCATTTCGAAATTCTACACGTAACGGTCATAACGGTCGATAACGGTCGACAACGTCCGCCATGTTGAACTTTCTTATTTATGGCCCCACCTTCACGAAATTTGGTAGGCGGCTTCCCTGCGCTAACCGAAACCGATGTATGTACTTATTTCGATGGTATGATGCCACTGTCGGCCGCCATATTGAACTTTCCAACGTCACCAATTTTCAAACTTCCCGTGTAGGTAGAAGGCTGACCCCATCTTCACGAAATTTGGTAGGTGACTTCCCTGAGCTAACCAAAACCGATGTACGTACTTATTTCGATGGTATGACGCCACTGTCGGCCGCCATATTGAATTTTCCAAACGTCACTAATTCTCCAACTTCCCGTGTAGGTAGAAGGCTGAAATTTGGTAGGCCCATTCCTTACAGCTTACTTACAAAAGTTAAGCAGGTTTCATTTCGAAATTCTACGCATAACGGTCAACAACGTCCGCCATGTTGAACTTTCTTATTTACGGCCCCATCTTCACGAAATTTGGTAGGTGACTTCCCTGAGCTAACCAAAACCAATGTACGTACTTATTTCGGTGGTATGACGCCACTGTCAGCAGCCATATTGAATTTTCCAACATCACTAATTCTCCAACTTCTCGTATAGGTAGAAGGCTGAAATTTGGCAGGCTCATTCCTTACAGCTTACTTACAAAAGTTAAGCAGGTTTCATTTCGAAATTCTATGCGTAACGATCAACAACGTCCGCCATGTTGAACTTTCTTATTTATGGCCTCATCTTCTCGAAATTTGGTAGGCGGCTTCCCTGCACTAACCGAAACCAATGTATGTACTTATTTCGGTGGTATGATGCCACTGTCGGCCACCATATTGAACTTTTCAACAGTCTTTGTTACTTATGGGCCCATCTTCAAGAAATTTGGTACACGGGTTCCCAACGCTAACTGAATCCTATTTACGTACATATATACGTCCATACCCTGCAGCTCGGTCACCATGTGAGGCGGCGTTGGGTCTCCCATCCCATCACCTCCCACGTTGTTGGCTGCCTGCCTATATAAGGCCGTCCGTCGCTCCAGTCTCTACATTCCCTTCCTTGCTTCGCCACGGGATTCACGTCTCCCTGCTGATAACTACAGCCTTTTTGTTTAATCCACGGCTTCTCCGCTGTTTTATTGTTTGTTTATTACAATTATAGTTATTGTATAGGTATTTTACACTTACTTTACATTACTCAGGTACCCATTTCCTTCATCATTCCAACCCCCATTACCATGTCATCGAGGTAATCACCATCGATCAAAGAACTGTCACTTACCGAGTGGTTTCCATGCCCAGAGATGGCACCTACCTTTTCCATTCTCTGTGTTACATATTGCACGGCCATATCAGGCTCACTCTTGATATCTGAAAGAACATTGTGTCTTATGTATTGAATGACTGGGACAGGTTCAAGGTGTGGACTGATGACGGTACAGGAAATAATTATACTACACAGGAGCACTAGAAGAGTGAAATGCTTAAGCCCTTCACCTATGGTTCTGCATGTGAGTTGATGGCTGCTGCTGAATTGTTCGGTTGGTGCTTTCAAGTGTACCGAAATGGCCAAATATTTTACACCTTTCAACAACCGCCAATGCCTCTTAAACATCTTACATTCATAGGTGAAAATTTCAGTAGTGGACACTTTGATGTTTATGAATGTTTAAACTCTCAAAAGCTGGATGTGAAGTTATCGATGAAACCGGTTTTAAGCTTACAACGCTTGACAGATGCCGAATGTCACTTCAACACAAGTCCTGCAAATACTGTCGTAATTGAAACAAACCATGAAACTGAAATCAATTATGACAGCAGCAATCCATGCTGTGAGATTTGAAACAAGATTACTGTTCACATGGCCAACTGTAAGTTGCATGCTCAAGAGTAAGCTCAGCGCACAGCTTGGTCATGTTACAACCGGAGGGCCGAACTGACAACGTGGTATACAAAGAGATCCTTAACAAATAATTATTGCCATATTTTCCCTCACTTTAAAAAGGTTAAATTTTCTTCTTAATAAAAATTTTAATGCAGTACTTCGCCGCTGCGAAGCGCGGGTATTTTGCTAGTTATTTAATAATTGCCATTATTAGTGTATAAATGGATATAAATAATTGCATGTAAACAATTCCCAAAATCTGTTGTATGTAAACAATACTGTTTTAAAGGTTACTGTTTTTTCATCAGAAAACCCAGTTTCCATGTCTACCTGTATTAGTTTAAATGGCACTTTTGCCACTCGCAATAGGGCGCACAAGCTGACGTATCATGTCGACTGGGCAACACAGTGAATGCGGCGTCTATCCATATACAGTGCATCCAGAAAGCATTCACAGCGCATCACTTTTTCCACATTTTGTTATGTTACAGCCTTATTCCAAAATGGATTAAATTCATTTTTTTATTAGAATTCTGCACACAACACTCCATAATGACAACGTGAAAAAAGTTTACTTGAGGTTTTTGCAAACATATTTAAAAAATGGAGAAATCACATGTACATACGTATTCACAGCCTTTGCTCAATACTTTGTTGATGCACCTTTGGCAGCAATTACAGCCTCAAGACTTTTTGAATATGATGCCACAAGCTTGGCACACCTATCCTTGGCCAGTTTCGCCAATTCCTCTTTGCAGCACCTCTCAAGCTCCATCAGGTTGGATGGGAAGTGTCGGTGCACAGCCATTTTAAGATCTCTCCAGAGATGTTCAATCGGATTCAAGTCTGGGCTCTGGCTGGGCCACTCAAGGACATTCATTGATATCTTGGCTGTGTGCTTAGGGTCGTTGTCCTGCTGAAAGATGAACCGTCACCCCAGTCTGAGGTCAAGAGCGCTCTGGGGCAGGTTTTCATCCAGGATGTCTCTGTACATTGCTGCAGTCATCTTTCTCTTTATCCTGACTAGTCTCCCAGTTCCTGCTGCTGAAAAACATCCCCACAGCATGATGCTGCCACCACCATGCTTCACTGTAGGGATGGTATTGGCCTGGTTATGAGCGGTGCATGGTTTCCTCCAAGCGTGACGCCTGGCATTCACACCAAATAGTTCAATCTTTGTCTTATCACACCAGAGAATTTTGTTTCTCATGGTCTGAGAATCCTTCTTGTGCCTTTTGGCAAACTCCAGGCGGGCTGCCATGTGCCTTTTACTAAGGAGTGGCTTCCGTCTGGCCACTTTACCATACAGGCCTGATTGGTGGATTGCTGCAGAGATGGTTGTCCTTCTGGAAGGTTCTCCTCTATCCACAGAGGACCTCTGGAGCTCTTACAGAGTGACCACCGGGTTCTTGGTCACCTCCCTGACTAAGGCCCTCTCCCCCGATTGCTCAGTTTAGATTGCTGGCCAGCTCTAGGAAGAGTCCTGGTGGTTTTGAACTTCTTCCTTTGAACTTTTGACCTTCAAAGCAGCAGAATTTTTTCTGTAATCTTCCTCAGATTTGTGCCTCGAGACAATTCTGTCACGGAGGTCTACAGACAATTCCTTTGACTTCATGCTTGGTTTGTGCTCTGACATGAACTGTCAACTGTGGGACCTTATATAGACAGATGTGTGCCTTTCCAAATCATGTCCAATCAACTGAATTTACCACAGGTGGACTCCAATTAAACTGCAGAAACATCTCAAGGATGATCAGGGGAAACAGGATGCACCTGAGCTCAATTTTGAGCTTCATGGCAAAAGCTATTAATACTTATGTACATGTGCTTTCTCAATTTTTTTATTTTTAATAAATTTGCAAAAATCTCAAGTAAACTTTTTTCACATTGTCATTATGGGGTGTTGTGTGTAGAATTCTGAGAAAAAATTAATTTAATCCATTTTGGAATAAGGCTGTAACATAACAAAATGTGGAAAAAGTGATGCGCTGTGAATACCTTCCGGATGCACTGTATGTCTATGCTCTCGACCATTGGAATTGGTTTTGCTCCTTGCTATTTTCGCTATACTGAGACGGTTGTTTCGTAAGCCTTTGTTATAAAATGAACAACAGTATCTTCTCTGTCGATGGGTTTTTGTTCAACGTCATCTCTACTCCGGGATCAGGCAACTGCCTGTTCCTATCAGTGGAGACACAAATCGTCTCCAGCAAAACACCTATTCACAACTGCGTCTTTCAAGAAGTATTTCTTTCTTCTTGATTTCTGAATTCCTTTCTCACCGCTTTCCGTTCCTATTCTTACACCGCCGTATGCTATGGTGGGCGTCAGCTAGTCTCCTATAAAAAACTATTGGATAATTTTCAAACTAATTTATCTTAAAAGAAAGAAACATTTTGTACAACTTCAATTACAGATTAGTTTACAGTTTCAAATTTAAACTGAGGGAAATTACTTCAACTTGTATATTTTCTATTTTTTTTCTCTTTTACAAGTGCTCCTGACAGCAAAATAGATTGCCAATACAAGTTAGTCAAACATCGAAGCCTCTCCTCTGGCACACTAACTTACTTCTCGTACTGTCTGAGTTAAGTTAATTGCAACAATAAAAAAAAGTAACATACAATGAATATAACAGCAAAGGAGTAACTTAATTGTCTCTCTGTAAGCATAAAGTGAACAGTTATGTACTCTGTATTTGCTTTACACTAAAAACAACCTCACTGCTGACTGCACATTCTAATGTTTCAATATTTCTGACACTATATTTTTGACAAAGCTCCAGACCTGCCACCCACCATGGTCCAAAGCAGCCAACAATTTTGCCTTTGGACTTTGACTTCAAAAAAGATTATAACTCTTCATTGGGTACTTCTTTCAAAAACATTCTTAAAAAAATTGAATAACAGTTAGTGACAGACCTACTGCAACCAACACTTCACAACAGGACATCAATTGGTTTCAACATAACCTGAATTGGGATTTGCTGTTTATCACAGCTGCCTGAGTCGCCACAAGCCTACATGTGCTATGGTTTTGACTACATGATATTGCAAAGTACAGTTTAAAAGCATGTATTTAATGCAGTCTACCAACACATGTAATTACATTCTGTTATTGCTGTTATTTTTAAATATGACACATTGGTACAATTAAAAATACGTAATAAACAAAAATATTATATTTGACGCTAATGGATTTACTAAAAGTGTTTAAAATAAAATGCTTTCAAACACACCTTGGTGTCATTTCCAGAAAGATTTCTAACACTAAGAACATTGTAAAATCCATCTTAAGATACAATGTTCATTTATGAGCATATGTGAAATGTCATTGTAACTGAAGTGACAACGTTAGATTCTTTGTAAACTATGTGCCCAGTTGTTAAGCATGAGCTTCCTTATGTGCCGACCGAATCCACAAGCAGTGGACACCATATAATAAATTCACATTATTTCAGCTCTCTGAATATTTGGAATAATATAATTTACATTGAGATTATATTTTCATGTTGAAATGCAATGACATGCAATTTATAGTATGATATTTTATAGACATAATAATTTAGACTGTTAATAAGTACAAATTCATACATTAATGAAGTTATTAAATTAACAATGCAAAAAAATTGAAATTCCAAAGTACAAAACTCCAAAATAAATATAAAATTATAAAAAACAAACATCAAAGCAAATATGTTACTAGCCAACATCACAAAATCCAAAAGCAGAGCAAAAGTACATGTATGAATTAAATGAAATCCTTACTCCAATAATCCAAAATTCTAAACACAGCACAGCCAAAAATCCAAAAAAATGACAAGGTCAAATCCAAAGCCATATTGAAAAGTTCTACTTTATAATGCCCACAAGTGTTGCAGAGAGGTCTGTTGGTTAATTAAGGGCCTTGTCCTTCCTCCATTAAAAGCACAAACATTATATAATTAACAGATTATGGCAAAGGGGTGATTACTGAACTAACGAAAGAAATTAACAAAAGGTGATTCACAAACAGAAAGAATTAATAAATAAATAGCAAAAGGAAGGCAATTTAAATAAAAGGAGACAAAGTACAAAAGGAAAACAAACCAAATTCAGAAGTGAAAACCAGAAGGAACCATTATAGTAGAATAATAGTGCTTTAAATCAGCAAAATGCCTCAGCCTGCGATAAAGGCATTCTGTATAAGGAGCTGTGAAGCAGTGGTAGGATAGAGTCAAACTAAAACATTAATCTACAGGTGAATGGTATAGAAAGATTTGTCTGTTTACAGATGGCCAACAGTTAAGTTCTGTAATGGCCACTGTGAAGGAATGCAGGAGATGTCATCCTGTACATGCCAGTATCAAAGGCTAAATAAACAGATGTGTTTGGATGAAATCTTTTGTGGATTCTATCTTACACCAAAAATCAAAACACTGAAGGGGATACTTGAGATGGAGGTTTCCTATGCAGGTAAGAATTTCCCTGTAATATGTACACATAACAAAGCTGATCCTATAATTCTACACTTCTAGCATTAAGGCAAGCTATTAAAAAAAAGTAAAAGATAAAAAAAAAATTAAATTGAGATTATATATACTTGCAGAAACTATGATGTTAGTAGCAGTAATAGTAAGATGGCTGAATCCTGTGTATGAATAATTATTCAAGGTCTGTACAAAAAAAAACTTTTTTGGAAAGATATTTTTTAAAATGCTTACAACTTAATCAGACTAGTCTCCTTCAAAGTAATCCTCTCCTCTATGTATACATCACCCCAAATGTTTTTTTCAATTTTTGGAATGAATCATTTTGTGGAATGTCACAAATGGTCCTCTTGGGAAATTTCAGCAACCTTTTCAAGGAGAATTTAAAATATGGGAGCAAAAAAGAGTAAGCTGGGGCTATACACACACATTTCATCACCTGTTATCTATATCTATATATAAAGGTCAATGGATGTGTGTGTGTGTATGTATGTATGTTCCAGCATCACTTCTGAATGGCTGGAGTGATTTTCAAGAAACTTGGTACACATGTTTCTCATTGGTCGACTAAAAATACTGTAGGGTGAAATCAACCCTAACCCACCCCCTTCTGGGTAGGGTGGGGAGTGATCTTGCAGTATTGTATGCATGTTATCATCCAGTTGCCAGCATTCTTTATGTTTAAGCAGCACCGCACCCCTGTTGCTTTTCAAATTAAATAGAGTTGGCCGGTTTCCGAGAGTCAACTGGATTATAACATACATACACGACCACAAGACAAGCACATTAGTGGGTCTTCATTGTTTGTTAATTTATTTTAATTTTTAAAGTTGTATTTTTTTTAATTATATTTTTCTCAAACAATGACAACGCTGGGTATTTCAGCTAGTATAACGTTATCAGCATTTCAACAATCTAACAATTCCTGACTTACTGTGACACAGTTCGCTTTTTGCTCATCTGTCAAGAGATGTGGCACAAATTTTGCAGAAACACAAATCAGCTGCAATTTTTCAGTTAAAACTGTGTGACAGGACCTTCTACTCATGTTTACTTCTTAAGCAACTTCACTGTCAATTAGGGGGCAATTTTCACAAATCAAAGCATGCACTTTATCAACATAATCATTGTCCAGTTTTGGAATTGTCTGCCTGATTTGAAACATCTGTATCATTCATAACATCATGTGTGGCTTTAACAATTCTCTCCATAATCTTCCTGCAACATCTGAAGACGCTTGGTAAAAGAATTTCATGTAAACACATTGATCTTCAAAATCTTTTATATTTCAATTTGCAGAAAATTGCAAAAGACACAGGAGATAAATTCACTCTAATGAATGTCGTCAATGACTAATTGACGCGGCACGGTCAAGCAAGTAGGGATTTTAAAGGCCAAGGTCTTCACTACACTCTACCACTATCACGATTCTGCAGTGTTGGCTTGTTGGGACCCTATTTAAGAAGTTTGATTATTTCTTTTTGACAGATTTCGTATATATGGATATATTTATAAAAGACAAATATGATTGAAAATGTGGAGAATTTTCAATTTACATAAGATTAAGTCTGCTTCAAATGGAAAACAAGCTATATCTTAATAATAATATTTGTGTTTGAATGAAAAGCTGGAAAGACTGCAGAATTGAACTAGGAGTGTGTTGTTGATCCGCCTGCTACAGACAAAAGTGCAGGTGTTTTGGCAGATCATACAAACAAAAATAAAAAATAACAAAATTATTCTTAGTAAGCCAAATTCAAAGAGATGTTACAAACCCTTAAACAAACAAAGGGGGTTGAAATTTTAAATATTGAGGCAGTTAGGGCACAGTTTTGTAGAATTAAAGAGTATGCTTCTAAAAATGCAGGACACATCTGACTCAATAATAGAACTCCACATTGGATGAGTATATATTATGCAAATATTAAGAAAGAAATAATAAAATATACAGCTGTAATGTATAATGAATGCAAAACAAATAATTTCAGAGCTATCAATACATTTAATAAGCACTTAAAAGTTACACTATACAAGAATACTGCTAAAAATGAAAAATATCATTTCTTCTGATAAACTTAAAATTTTGAATGTAGTGTGCATTAAAAACAAATGAAATACTGAAGTGCAAAGAATATATAACATCTTTGATGTGGGTTCTATATGTAACCGAACGATGGGTGTATTTCATTGTGAGGGAATGTATCAAAAGGGAAATTTTATATAACAATCAAGGGAGTGAATAAAAATGCAGCATTCAATAACTTGAATTAAGCCAGGGATAACCTTTATTATCTGTAGTCTTAATGTTTTATAGTGTTTAGAGGAAAGTTCACTCCAGCAGTGAGAAGGAGTAACCTGAGACACATGCTTAAGAAAATAGTAATTTATCAGATGAGTTTTTTATGATGCTTTTTCCAGGGATTGTTTCTGCCTAGTGCCTGATGCTGCTTTGCTTCTTTGCTGCAGCTTCTTGCAATCCTCAATTGGAGTAACTGGGCTCAAAGATTTAGATTTAGATTTAGATATATAGCATTTTTATAGAACTGCATCTTTGAGAGATCCAACATCAGCTAACATCTAACTTCTAACTTCAGGAGTTAGAAGTGACTTCTTGCAATCTTTATTGAAGGTTTGGGCAATGCACGTTCAATACAAAGAGGCAGACATGGATGTATCACACACAATGTCTTTACCAGACGACCGCTCTCCACAATTAAATTACTCAGATGTGGACTAGTGAAGAGCAAGAACCAGAAAGCAAAATTACTAATCAATCTTTAGAATGAAGTCATTGATTTGGGGACAATGCTACCAAAGGAGCTGCGGGGTAGTGAAAATATGTTACAGAATTTATTTAATACACTTAAGCATTATGCTAAGGCGTTTAGCTCTCACAGTATACAAAAGAAATAATTTAATAAGATCATTCATGTAACTAGCAAAGTGTTTAGTGAATCATTCAAAGGATATTATGTCAATTAGGACAATATCAGGCTTGTGATGGATCATTTCACTCCCACAGGCAGAAATATATGCAGCATAGCTCACCAGCACCAGCTCTTCAATAGGCGAGGGAGGGCCAGAAAGCTCAGGAAAGTCAGCTAACCAAGAAAAATATACTTAAAAATTTAGATCAGGCTGAACCACTGATGTAGCAGGAAGGGCAAAATAAATGTTTTTAATTTAAATAAATTAATTCAGCTATCCAGTTATTTAACAAGAACGTTTTACAGGCCTATTTGTTCGCCCTCTTGGACATGCCTCACCAGGGGTTGTTTAGTTGGTCACAGTTTCTGCAGTATTATTTTTTAAAGGATTTGATCCCTTAAGAAGTTTGTAATGTTTTTACTCCTATTTTAATGTGTGTAGTGTTAAATCTGATTATTTTATTAATAAATGTCAGCATCACAGAGCAACATGATTTTGAAGATAACCTTTATAAAAAAGATAATTAACTATAAGTAGTGATGAGTGAACCCTGCTGAGTTTACTTCATCTTGAGTTTGCTGAAATTGCAGAAATGTTAAGGAACCTCAACAGACTCCAAGAAATGCATTGAGGTTGATGGGGAAGGAGGAACTGGATTAGTTTAGAGTGGATTATAATGGTGCAATGGTCTTTTAAATGTCTAGAGTAATCTCTGACAACTATGCTGGACCAATTATTGTGACCAAAAATTTGACCGGAACTGCAAGGCAGTAGTGCTCACTGCTGTGACACCCTGCCTCCCTAAGATAAAGTTAACAGAATTTAATATATTCTTGTTGACAGTGGCAGACAGGAAGCATGAATTCATTCTAAAAAGTACAGTTTGTTTGTTATTTTTTTCCCTGGGACTTTTGCTTGTTCACTGCCACAGCAGCCAAATGCACAATGCACATCTGGATTCTTCACTCCTTCTTGTTTGCATCAACTGCACAGCACTCTGGATAATAAGGCTCACATATTACACGCATAGGTCACATACAAGTACATACAAAAAGACATTACCTTTAAGTCATGAATACAATATACCTTTCTAGTTTTCTTCTGTGTGCATGTTTTTTGTTTTAATATATTTACAAGCTTTCTGTCAGTCTTTAGCCCACTACTAAGATTAGCATTGTATTCTTGGAGGGGGCTGTCCCATTGAACTGTGACTTAATGATGGCCTTGCAAAACATCATGTGGTGCAGGGAAAAATATCTTCATATGTGGCAACATGATGAATTTCCAGGAAAATATTTTGTGAACAAAGTTGCTGGCTGCAATGGCATATTTGCTGCAAAAACACTTTGCTGAGTTTTGCCAATAAACACTAACTATAAATGTGGTACAGGTACTAGTTATACTGTATGTGATTCTGTCTTCATTATCTTTATTGGAACAGATGACATATTGTCAATGCTGTTTTGAGATTTAATGTAATTTCCACCCAACAATATATTTTTTAATCTATTACATATTCTGTATTGTTTTTAGTAAAGACTGAGAAAAAAAATGAATCTTTGATTTTTTATGAAGAACAAAGATAACAAAATTCCTGATGCAATCGGCTTCAATGGTGAACACAGCAAATAATATCAAAATGTTCAAAAAAATCTCAGGTTGTGTACCTGAAATGACTGTTATTGGTTCATATGCCCATAATGTCCCAAACACATGTATGTTGGCAAAAATATTCCTAATTAAACTACTTCTGGAACATCCTTACATGCACAACACATAAGCACATTCAAGTGGGATTCAGCCCGACCTCTCCCCTCATTCATTGGTCATTAGAGCACAACTGGACTACTTTGTTAAGCTGCACCAGTGAGTCGAACTTCTATGGATTGAAGCACCTCAGATATGCACAAATATGAGGCATACTTTTCATCTGATAATCTTTTTACTTGCTTTTTTTCACTTTTAATCACTAATTTGTGCACTTCTCACAAACTACTAGTACTGATGAGCAAAATCTGCTACAGCATTTTTTACTGTGAATGGGCTATATTCAGCAGTGATCCTGTTCACCAAATATTTTCCTGGAAGCCAGAATGATATCACAAACTGGTAGCAGTCAATGTTGAATGAACTCTAAAGTGTTTTTATTCACTTGGAAGGAGAGGGTGTATATCTCTTTAAATAAGATGTTATTTTTGGAATTAAGTGTGCCAAAGCTTGCCAGTCAAGGCCATATCCCCTAGCGTACCCCTAACCCTCCAAGTACATGATGCTGATCCTAGCAGTGGGCTAAATATTAGCAAAAAACTTGCAAATATGTTTAAACACAAAATTCACATGCAGAAGTAAACTGGAAATGTGTCAGTGTATCTGTGTCTTAAAGATAGTGTCTTTTTGTATGGACTTTTATGTGACCTTTACGTAATACCTGAGCCTACCCCTTTATTAGTATTACCCAGAATGCTGTGCTGTTGATGCAACAGGAAGGAGTAAAGAATTTACATCCTTTAGTGTGTCTGCTTATTTGGTAGCAGCAGCTCCTGGAAAAAAAAACTGTACTTTTTGGTTCAAAAGAGATAAGTAGCTGCTATTAAATCTGTGTGGGGCAAGCCGTATAAATTCAAGTTTCATGTCTGCCACTGTCTGCTAGAAATTTTACTGTTCTGATGTTTAATTTTATCTCACCGAGGCACAGTGGTGCATTGGTTAGTATTGCTGCCTCACATTTCAGGTCACATTTTTGGCCACAAAATGTTTGGCCATAGATGTTTCCCTAGCCATTGGGAACATTTAAAAGACCATTGCACCATTATAATCCACTTAAAACTAATTCAGTTTCTTCTTCCTCATTGACTTTAATGCATTTCTCTGAGCTCGGCAAAGTTACCGAACATTTCCATCATTTCAACAAACGCAAGGTACAAAGAATTCACTCATCATTACAGACCTTATTGTACAATGTTGATATCATTAGAAGCTCTATTAGCTAATACTTAGCAGGACTCCAATCTGTTAGTCAGAAATATTAAGATCTTTTCTACCATTTGCATTTGCAGAACATTTGGCACATAGTTTTGTTACAAATAATTCAAAATGGTTGAAAAAATGCAAAGGGTTGTGGAGGATAACAACCTGCAACTCAACATCAGTAACACAAAGAAAGTTGGCGGATGAGTTACAGCCTGCCAAAGAGCTTTTGAGTCTAGTCACCATTCTTTGGGGTTCACTCAAACAACTAAGGTTTTGATGAGTTATACCATCTTCAAGGTAAAGTATACAGTATGGTGACTATAGAACGTATTGTATAGAATATAGTGTATATACAGTACTAGCTGGGCTACCTGGCTCTGTCCAGTGTGGAAAGCACAAGTGTGGTCATTAAGCAAATTCCAGCTGGGAGAAAAAGTTTAGAAAAAAACAAATTTCACTGACTAGCATCACCATGAGAAGCATCTTTGTTTTCCTGTGGCAAATTACAAAACTGTTTCATAGGGGTACTTTCCTAATAAAGCACAGGTACAGTCACTGAAGAAAAACATTTGCAAAGAAACATAGCCTGTGGTCTTCCCCAGAACAAATGGAAAATCTGTGCAAAATTTGGCATAGTTAGGCTCAATGGTGCGGACTCACATTGAGTTTTAAATATTATTAAGATTAAGATTAACATAAAGTAATAGGTTATTATATTCTGAATTTTTTGATGGGAATTAGGAAATACTATAACAGAGTCCCCCAAGTTTCAATGCTGCAAATGTTTTAATTATATATGTCAGAGGGTTGCTGCACAGTTTATAGAATGTTGCAGCTTTATTATTATAATAAGAATGTACTGCAAAATTTGTGCTAATTAAATCTACTCAGTAATTGCTGAAAGCTTTACAGTAATCAGTATGCTTAAATAACATTTCTATGTACAGTTTCATATTTTGAAATTCATGAGGTGCAGTGTTCAGTTCCGTATATTCACTAGTCTTGTAACAACCCATGAATTTGAAATGCAAATGAATTTAACATTATATGCATTATCATTTCAATTAGGAAAACCATTTATCCTTAAAATGTGGTAGCTGTATACATGGAAGTTTAAGAAATGCTTTCTTACAATCTGAGGTCGGGTACAAGAAGTGACTGTCACCAGACAGCTAATAAGCTTTGCACACAGCTACTGTAAAACTACTTTTGTTTCCTAAGGGTGAGAATAAAAACACTAGTATTTTTTCATATTCTTTATTTTGTATTGTTTTATTACATTTGTTAGTATGACATACAGTGCCACATATTATTAAAATCAAATCAGATCACATATTCTTTCACTTTCAAGTATAAAAATATGATTGTTACAATGTAAATCGAGTAATGACTTTAGTGCTTGCCATCATTAAATTAGAGAAATTTAAAATTACTTTTGTATCGCATACAGTATTTTTACTGTAAAACCATGCAAATAATTATGGAGGTATTGTGCAAATAATGAAAATGGTATGAATTAAATGACTAATATAGTAATTATGTGAACTATTTGTGTTATCATTTTCAGTGGGTTATTATTTTTATGGTTGCACAAGTTCTTCAATTTATTAAAGTTTATTTATTATATACTTTTTATTTGGCAGTTCAGCAAGAAGTAGCTTGATGGCACTACAGTTAATGTTGCTGCCTCACAGACAATGTACACATTCTTTCTTCATCCAGTATTTCTTCAGCCTTCCTCAAAGGATAGAAAGTTTCTGTTAAAGATCAGAGATATGTACTGTATGTGCCAAACAACATACAGTTTTTGCATTGTGTTCTGAGTAATAGCCAAGACATAATGAAATCGAGAGTGGGAATGTGTCTGGCATCACTGAAAGACACAAATAAGATAAATTGCTTTGGAAACAGATGCACAAATAAATGATCTTATTTTATCAGAAGCCTTATTTAAAACAGCATTCAAGATTAAGCTTGCCCTGACTCAAGCTCATAGTCGTCTTTTGTAAATCTTCAGACAAAGATCTAGGTAGATAAATGAAGACACATAGATAAATATTTATTCACAAGTTATTAAAAATACTACCTTTTTGAGTCTGATAACACATTTGTGATCTGTTTGATTTTCATTTTCCTTTTATCTTTCAAACAATAACGCAATTTTAGAATGCAACCAGCAGATGGCAGTATTATTTCATTTATAGTGATTTTTTTCTTTACGAGCTTCTAAGAAATGTGGTCTGACGCAAGTGCATGAGACCCAATGGTCTCTTCTATTTATCTTTAAATATTTAAAATTAATGAGCTGCACAACATAAATATACATTTTGTACCAGTTTCAATCAGAACTAAGCAATTTTTTATACTATGCTTCTATGCTTCTTTTTAAGAATTAAATCTTTACAACTGGTAAAGAATATTATGCACACCTTAAAATGTGTGTTGGCACATTATATAATTATGTAACATCACCAAAACTCAACGAGTAGATTTAAGTATCAGCATCATCTATAGCATGTAATGTATGGCTTTGTATTACAAAGATGCAGTAAGACGTGTGATAATGTAAAGAGTTAAAAAAAAAATCAGACAAGAAAGATAACAAATCCTTTATTTTTGTGCTAATGTAATTAATTGTTATGCTTCACATCACACTTCCAACTGATTCAGTATATTAGAAGAATCAGACTTTTGAAGAGGATTCAAGCATCGGCTGGTTTATTCACAACAACACCTTTCACTCTGAGCATAGTACACATTGTCTTTAAGCACCATCTTAGAAAGAGCCTCATAAATTCTGGGAAATGTCACACATGAAAACTAATAACTGGCAAATGACTCCCTTTAAAGCATCATTTTATTATTTGATGATCAGTGTTAGTTGAGTCAAGCTGTATTACAAAGATGACCCAAAATTGAGCCTGAGAATACTTACTGTATTTTTAAAACCTGCCAGATTGCCTGCTAGTAACATGTTTTACTGCATTTCTAAAGATTATTTGTAAAGTTCCTTGTTGGAAACCAACAAATGTTGTAAGTTTTACACAATGTGCTAATAATCATAGTACTTTACCACACCTTTTTAGAAGTTCCCCATGACTCTGATTTGGATATACCAGCTCAGAAAATGGATGAATGGCTTTTTTAGAAGCACGTCCCACCAAATTGTAACAAAATACAGGGAAAATGTTTCTCTTCTTGTGAAGATTTTCAGTGGCACTAAATAATATGAAGCTAAAACAACGTAGAGATAATTTAAGACTCAATTTAATAATCAAGCTGTTGAGGTTAATATAAAAATACACCCAATGATCAGAATGCATTCTAAGAAATGAACTTGTGTGTATGATCAATTGCAAACTATAAGCAAGAGACAGAAACATGTTTTAAATATGATTTTTGTTCCAAATTGTGTACATATGTTACTTGTAATGATGGAGCTAATTGCTAATGTACTAAACCAAATTAATGATCAAGCACTAGCTATATAGAAATTATGCAGTGGAGAAGATAAATCACTAATGCAGGTCATGAACGTACAAATGTAATGGTCACGATTTACTGAGCGGAGATTTCAAAATGTTTGTTCTGTTAATGAGGTGAAATGAAATATGTTGTACATCATGGATTAACTGAAAGGGGGTTGGGACTGCATAAGGAACATTAGTTTCATATGCAGTAAGCAGAATTATAAGGGTGAATGTTGCCCATGTAAGCAACCTGTGATCTTAAAAAAATGTGACAGTTTTGCTCATAATGAAGTGTTAAAGGATATGCGTCTTTAATATAAAGAAAATATGTGGAAGTGCAATTAAACATTTCCAATTAATACAAACAAAAGCATAACAATTAATATTTACAATATGCGTAAAATTATTTTTGATTATAATTACAGTAAGCACCTTAAAAGAACCATGGTTAGAAATTCTTTCTCCTTTTTTGAGATACAAGTGTATGCCACAATGTTTATTTATGTGTTTTCTAAACCTCTTTAAATTTAGCGTCATCACAAGCTCTGCACTACAGTACATATATTCTAAATGATACTGTATATAGATATTTGCCCTCAGGTTTTTGAAATATTTATGTAACTGGGATGACTTATCTGGTACTCATCTGGAATTGCAGTGTAAGTGCCCAAGAGGATGGACAGGCATCCAATCCAGGATGGAGGATGATTTCTTGCCTGGATGGGAGGCCAGACAAGCATACAGGCTGGACAAGGAAACAGCTTCTTCCCCAGCTGCAGTCACACGAAGGATGGACCAGCAGAAGCCGGAGGCCAGGAGCAGTTCCATCCCCCTTATGACAGGTGACAGAATTTCTCCCAAGGTGTCCCAGTTTGGACACCCGCAGGGGTACATTGGAATTGGAGTGTGGAAGTGCAGGCCTGACGGGGTCCCTGGGTGCTGTTTAAGGGCACTGAAGAGGGAGGACCTTCCTGGTTTCCATATGACCCCGAAGTGCTTCCAAAAGGATACATTGTAGCACCGAGAGCATTCCCGGTCCAGCAAAAACGGAGCCTGCTGCCTCCCCTGGATGAGTCCGGATGCTGTGTGTGACACTAAGCTGTAGGTGGAAGGAGAGAATCTGTGCTTATTTTGGCTGATACTTGCCTGGAAAAAGTGTTGAAGACAAATAGAAATCCTTTATTTGAACCCAGAATTGTATTTGGTGTTATTGTGTCTGTGGTTTGGGGCTCAGTGGCGCCTCTTGTGGTTACTAAAGACATACTATTTGGCAGTAGAAGATCATGGTTACCATGATTTTTGCAATGCCTCCTAATATGAAAGTGACTGCTTACTATAGTGTTACCTTTTTCTGTATAGATTTACAGACTTAACAGAGAAGATGTTGGTGCAAACCAATAATCAGCCTTAAAATACATTAAACATTTAAAAAGAAATTTCAGAGATACAATATTTTTTCTTTCTATGCATTGCAGCTAGGTGGTATAAAAATTAGCACTGTTTAGTTACTGTATGCATGATTACAGTATATATGGCATTGTTTTGCTTCTTTTTCATGAAATGTACATTTTCTAATTTTTTTGTATGATTCTGAAGAGGGCACTTGGCAATTTTCTGTTTATGTTGCAAAAGTTCAGATAAACAATTTTATCTACTGTGTGAAATCCCTTTGAGGTGCTTGTTTACTGTAAAGGCTTCCTGCAAAAGTGTCATGTCAGTCTTGAGTGACTTAATGACATGTTATGTCGTTACCATGCTTCAGGCAATATATGCCAGTCTTAGACATTAGCTGTACATGTGTTTGTTTCCTCAAAGAACTAATCGTTAATGTGATGGGCAAACAGTTTCTTCAATATAGAAAAATAGTTCACAGTTACAGTAATGGGAAATAACCCACACAGCAAAATCACCAGTGTGATGTTGTGCAGCTTACAGGGAATTGCCCAACATGGTTTATCAAACATTTCAATAGAATTTGTTCATTTGCCTTATCTTGTTTAGTATGATATATTATTAATGCAAAATCAATGATGCTGTTAGCAGCATGCCTTCACATATCACCCAGTCACAAATTAGGATCACTTAAGAACTCTAAAAAATGATTGCTTGCAATGGTGGCAAGTGTAAGACAGAGGGAGTTGTTTGTTGCACAGGTACTGAAGCATCTCAGCGAGGCCATTAGCCAAGCAGTAAGATTTCTGTATGTTTATTTTCTAAATAGTTGCAATCAAACAACCTGCCTCAGAGCAGAGCGCACTGAGAGATGGGTCTAGTCAAGCTTCTCTAAAACAGAATAAGGCCAATATTGTGAGCACAGTGAGGCTGTTGCAGGGATCGATTCTAAGACACAGTTATAATGTGACACAGATATTTATACATTTTCTGCTTCCTTCCTCAGATCCAAAGACATCACTTCTGGGCAGAGTAAGATCAACCCCCATGTCTTAAACGGAACTGAATACAAAAAGTAGACATTATTTGAGAAAAAGGCAGCACTCCAGCTGGAACCCAAGCCCTTCTCACCTTTATTTTTGATTCATTACACAATACAAAATAACATTCAGAACTTACATCATATACCCTTACATAGCATTTCAGTTTATGGACACAAAGAAAGGCTGAAAGCTATCCAAAAGTGGACATCTGTATTGTGAATATAACATCCTGTTTATGGTGACAAAGAGAAGATACTTAGTGGCATATACCTTTTGAATTTCAGATATGCTGCAGGCAAAATGTGTAGAGGCCAATTGCAGTGGTGGTGCTGCACAAAAGGGCATGGACTAAATAAGAGAGAAAGGACTCAGCTAACTTCATTGTGAAGCCATTCGCTTGCACTTGAGAATGGGTGTTCTTCCATTGGTCTTGCTGTAGGGAAACTGCTTTTGAGGGCCTTTGTAATCCAGACGTCACAGGTTTAAAGCTGACTACTGGCCGGTACCACTGTGAAAATGTGCGACCTAGGATGGATCATGGTATGATCCACGAGAAAACAGCATACATTATCAAAAGAAATATTATTATTGCCCTTTCACAATTATTATGTTTTTTATTGTTCTTGTTTGTATAAGGTAAACCAACATAAATGTATGTCTGGCAAGGTTCTAAGCACCTAAGGAAAGGTTCCTGTTGACCCTGTCTTAACTTCCCTATGGTCTGCTTTGGGCAGCTTTTTAATGACAGCAATTAAAGGATTCTGGGGCTTCGGTTGAAGTGCAATACATTAATTATATTATTATAGATAAACAGTGTGACAAAGATAGAGGGCATAGCAGCCACTCAACCCTACACAGACAAATGCAGGAGGCACACTGATAAAACACGTTTTATTTTCTTTTTCTTCACCTGTGGGCAACATCTTTCCCGTTTCCCACAGTCACAACACAGTCCCAATAAGCACAACAATTACACACAATACTTTCTTCTTTTTTCCCCTTCACTCCTCTTAGCAAGCTTTGTGTCCCTCCTCCTGACTCTGGCTTACCGAGCAGTCTCTGTTGGCCCCTTATATAAGTCACCTGGAAGTGCTTCCAGTGCTTGTTGCCCCACTTCCGGGTGTAGAGGAAGAACAGCCCACATGGGCTCAGGAACAGCTGCAGCGACCCCTGGCGGCACCTCCGGATCCCAACAGGGCTGTATCCGACTCCATCTCTCATGAAGTCGTGCAGGAGTTGAAGGCACCTCTGCCACCCAGGGGGACTGCCAACTAGTGTTATGGGGGAGGTAATCCTGTGTCCATGCTTGTTCCCCCGGACCATACAAGGAAGAGGCATCCCGGCCGGGCGAGGAACAACAGGAAGAAATGTTTCTTTAATTGTGGACCAGGATGGTGATACTGAGAATAAGAGTGATTCTTTATACCTATTATCTTTATCCCTTTTAAAAGGCTGATTCATGTAAATTAAGTCAGCACATTCAATTGAAAGGATGAAAATTTTGGAGTGCTGATTTTATTTTTTCAAGTGGAAGATATCAAGTAGTTAGATATTGGATAGAATCATTTCCAGAAACAAGGTTGTGTTTGTTAGTTTGAAAATGTCTGACATATCATTTATCAAGGAAAAAACAGAACTCTGTGTGAGAGCAAATAAGAGGAGAACTAGAACACGCGGGAGTTTTTAGTGCATCTGTTTTAATGGGCTGCTTGCGGCACAGAAAAACTACTGCCACCCACAAGTGTTACTAGGTTTGTGTTTCAGACAAAAGACTAATACAAGAGGGAGATACCAATTAGTTGAAGGCTAAACAGCAGCACAGACATACTGAAATGTATCAGGTAGATGCTGGATAGACAAGTACACAAGCAGGCCATACTCTATACAAACAGCCATCGCTTAGTTGCTGCATCAGTAACATCTCAGACAAATAATAGCAAAAGTGTGTGGTGACTTAGCTGGCTAAACAGAAATTCAAAGCGTTGCCTGGACAAGCAAGATGTAACAAAAGAAAGAAGTCACTGATCAGCTGCCGTTTAAATAATGCACATGGCTACAGAGAGACTGCAGGGGTACTGCTTAATAAACATGGGAAAAAAGTCATAAAGCCGCAGCTGCTGCACAGGAAAATGCCTGGCCATCTTAACTGAAATGGAACAACAGAATGTCCCTGCACAATACCTGTCTGAGTGTCCCTGATCAGTTTAAAATGCCAATTCTATACATTAGAAAACAAAACAGAAGTTGCTTTGTGTTGTAAAAATAAAGCAAACAAAAAAATTGCCTCAAGTACATTATTTTCTTCTTTTTTATATCTAAGTTAAACAAAAGCGCTCCTTTTTTAATTGCTTATCTCTGGAACAGGATCTCCTCCTGATTGTTCCAAACAATGGCTCAGTGAGAGTGCTGTGCCAGCCACATGGGTCTTACATAAAGTGGCACCCAAGATATCAAATGTAGATGCACATATCCACCTCCATTGTGATGTCTTGAGAATAATGAAGCAAATGAGGCCCTGCCATGCTGCTTCTCAGATAATTTAATAACATTTTTCAGGTCATATTTTTAGTCATAAGTAAGAGAGTTAGTACAGTCGTCCCTCATTACCTATGGGGGATTCATTCCAGAAGTCCCTGCAGATACCAAAATCTGTGGACGCTCCAAGTCCCTTATATAAAATGGTGCAGTGTTTGCATATAACCTATGCAGATCCTCTAGTATACTTTAAATCAACTCTGGATTACTAGCACTAGCAGCACTAACACCACCCACAAATTTCAGCTTCTTCCTGCTTAATTGTGTGAATGCTCGATTCGTTCTTACTGACCTTATGGTCTACTTTGGCAAGCAACAATGCTAGTTTTCAAAAGATCAAAGATTTTTATTTTCTAGATGGGAGATAGCACTTTACACTTCCTTTTAAAGCCCATTTATACCCAAGTGCAGACAACTACAGGTGTGGTAATGCACAAAGGAAGTGCACTCTTATCTGTTTATATTTTGGTGTGCAGTACTGCACAATACTGCACTTTTGCAAAATCCCACAAAGTTTTTTCTTGTGTACACTTCACATAACTGTTACTTCAATGAGCACATGTCTAGTGCATGTGCAGTCAACACACAAAGGCATGCACAGGGCGACTTAGTTACAAAATACTTGAGGCATGCAGTAACTAGAACTAATGATAAAATTTACATCACACAACCCCTAGAAAACCCATGCGGTGACGCAGACATGACTTTAGCCTTTGAGCTTGCACTCATTAAGTCCCTGCACTTGTAAACACTGTCCATCACTAATATCAGTTGGATGGTTTAGTGTGGTCCTCTGACTTCTGCAATTGCTTGTGGTCAAACTTGACTATAGAAAAAATAAAAATTGTAACAAGGTTTATGTAGGTGAAACAGTGGAAGTATCATTACTGAGCATTGAGGGGTGAAAGAAGAGGGCTGGTATGTCTGCCCATCCCAGTATTCTCCTGTTGGTCCTCCCCCCCCCCAGCCAGTATCTCAGAAGATATGCCTACACATAACCTTAATTGCATGGATTCAGAGAAGTGCTCTGAGTGTGGCAAATTCAAGTTTTGTTTTTTGGAAATTTATTGATTTTTTTTCCCAATATTTGTCTTCTGCAGTTGGTTGAATCCGTGGATGTGGAAGCCGCAGATATGAAGTGCCACACATGCACGTCAGAGGACCTCCTCACAGGCTCAGTTGAGCTATGTAATTATCCGCTTAGGTAAGAGGGAGCACTGCTACTAACGGTATCTTTTCCTTCTTTCCCCATAGTGCCTAGAACTTGCCTGGTAAAGGCGATTAGCCCCAGCCCTTCCGGCCCCACCAACATTAAAACCCAGGCATCCGGGATGGATGTGTCACTTTTGGCCTGAGCAACCTGCGACATGGAGCTCCACTAAAGACTGACACCTTGATTGTTGTTCGGATCCTAGCTAAAGGGATAAGCACCTACAAGCACCATTTACTTTCTTTTCTTTATTCACCTGAAGATGAGAAAATAATAAAAGGGAGGCCCTAGTTGGCACCCCAAAATTTGTCTTGGCTGTCCTGAACTGTCATTCTTGCATAAGGGCAAATGAGGTGTATTCAATTTATTCAACTGACTCAGATTGCTAATGGTGAAAGGTGGGTGTTGTTTGGTGCATTTACATAAAATTATACAGAAAAATATTAAATGACTAGGGTGTTCCATGAAAGTCCCCCACTGATTATATCACTACACTATTTTTTGCAACATGTAAACATATTTGGCATATACAGTAATTTATGCTGTTTGCCATAGCCAAGTACATTACCATTTTAGTATAAGCATTTATTATAAAATTCTTTTTCAGCTTTACTGCATTTACTAAATGAATTTAACAACAGGAGAAAAAAAACTGAAATTGTCTTTTTAAATTTACCAAATACTCAAAAGACAGTAGTTTTAGAGAAAAATACTCCTTGGGGATCTAATGATTGAGACATTTGAAAATTATTCTTAATCATTACTGACAAGAGACTGCTGAATACTCAGTTTGAAAAGCAGTTTGTTATAATTTACTAGTCTGTGATAGTAAAAGCACTAGCTAAAACGATGTACAATATATAACTATCCATTTCTGGTGAATTCTAAGAAAGATACTCAACTTCATGCAAGCCGTCCATTTTCTGAACCCACTTTTGCATTTCAAGATGTTAATGAGCTGGTATATATGCAACTTCGATTTGGGTACATGTGAATCAATGTGTACAATCTCAAATTGACTGGTGCTATTGAGTAGCACTGATAATTCAGCAAACATACATGTGAGAGGTAATATGAGTATCAGGAAAAAAATCTACATTGATATGGAATGTGTAAACTCTTCCCAGATATTGGCCACAATGATTACTGAAGGCAGGTCCCTGGGACTACGAGGTACTGTATCATCACTAACCACAGCATCAAGTTGCTGCTAATCTGTCAATAAGTTGATTTGCCTTCATTTTTATATAGCGTTCTTTCCTGCATGCACATTATACTTAAGTCATATTGCCTCTATAGCAACTTTGAAAAACCTGATGATGAAGCTTAATAAAAGAAAGCAGGAAGGAAACAAGACCAGCTGGATCCTTGTACTTAAGGGTAAAACAGCAGGTCATACAAGTTGTCTGAGCCATTTCTCACTAATTGCAATGTCCTCCTTTCAAATTTCCTGTGAGACTGCTTTTGTTAGCTTGTAAGGCTTGCACTGCATTTTTATGTATTGACTTTTAAATCTACATATTTTTATGTTCTCAATCTGTGCATTAAAAACCAAACAACGCGCTTTTAAAACTCACTTTTATTAAATGTAATAATCCACTTTGGTATGATTAAACTGAAAATGTCAGCAATGCCTAATTTAATAAAATAACTAATAGACTGATTCTGCACTGTGTCTTAAAAATAGATGCATATTTCATTTTATGCAGGGCATGTTTTGATCACGTTACATACGCATTAAAGAGATTTGTGTTTATTGACAGTATATACATTTTTACAAAATAAAGATGTAAAGAATTATCATTTTTAATTATTATTGTTTATTGGTTATGCTGTATATACAGTATGAAGAAACACAGTGGTGAAATAGTATGTCAAGTAGTCTTGCACACAAGTAACAATTCCTAATTGGTATAGTACTAATGACTGTTTGTTATAAAAGGAGATTCAGGAAAATACAAAAAGGGTTGGAGTTCAATGAAATCCATTTAATGCTTCCAATGGGTAAGAGGATGTGTGTAAAGACACTGCCAATAGTGAGTTTTTCAAATGTTGTTAAAGAGAAATGAACAGGTCTGTTGTTCCCATCCAGGTCTTGAGACAGCTGGTGTTGTGGCCTGCTCATTCTTTTAAAAGCTGAACTGGTGGGTGGAGCCAAGTTAGGGTCCAAGTTCTTCTTTTGTGTCAGTCTGTTAAGGAAACAGACAAGTATGCTACTCTTTTGGTTTCAGAAATAATACCTTCCTCACCACAGCAGACTAATCACATTTCTGACAGTGAGTGAAATTGTGCAGTGAGATAATTTGTTGAGTCTGGTGATGATGCACTTCACATGTTAGGAACGTTTTACATGCAGACCGGAATATCCCAAACTGTTTGACGCTAGTTCTTTATATAAAATCTTACTAGCCCATTGTGGAGATGCAGTCTCCACTTGTAGACACTGACAGAGTCCATCAGACTTGACTATACTGATAAATTCACTTATTCATTTAACCCTTTAATTCCCAGGCAGTAAGATAGATCAACAAGCAAGCAGAGGAGCAGATTCTAGCTTTTATTTACTCATAACAGTATATAGATTCCAATTTTGAATATACCTAGAAAAGACAAAGTGAGGTGGTCATGGGATATACCTCATACAACCTGGATAGATAGCAGTTCTTTTTGCTAGAAGTTTAAGCACCCAATGTGTCTAGATATAAGTAGGTTCTGCCAAATCTTGTGCTTTGCTTCTGAGCTGGTCGATTGTTGGTCCAGGGTAGTCTCTAGATGGACATGATGGATGAGGAGGCAGAGACCCTGAGGAGCTGGTGGACCCTATATTTATATTGGTCTTGTGCTTCCTAACTATACCCCTTGGACCACTGGTTCATCATGGTTTAGCAGACAGAAAGTCCATGTCTTGTTTTTTTGGCCTATCCTCATCATGTATGGGCTATGTTCTTGAACATTCTAACAATTAATGTTCTACAGAACTTGTAACTTGTGGTTAAGGGGGATAACATAGCAAGTTACCTGACCTCAAATTCCTCTTGTGACTGGTTCTGGCCTGTCATGTGGCAAGCAAAACAAACAATTTTAGATTATCTGTTAACTAAACAGTTACAGTGGAAATTTCCTTTAAAATGCTGTGATGTTTTTGTAATACATGCTTTAGCACTATAAACATATATAAAAATCTAAATGAGCACACCAAACACTTACACCCAGTCTGCTCCCATATCAGATGGTCAATATGTGAAGAAGGCCTTGTGTTGCTGCAGTAGACTTGGGTTTTTTTAACATGGTACTGGTGGAAGTTTGTTCAGAAAATGTATACATAGATACCTGCAGTATAATCTGTAAAGTGAGTAAACCATTTGAAAAGTGTGCATTGCACATATCCCATTACCCCATATAAATTTGCTATAAGCAATTAAATGGATTAGGCAATATGAATTGCAATGAAAATTGCCTGATGAAGGCTTTAAGATAATGCATAAAATAATAGTGGACTAATTGAGAGGTGCTGTATAGATAAGGTTAAACATGAGGATTATGTGGATAATTTAAGTCATCCCAAAATAGAGCTGAGAGTTGAATTTTTAAATGGCAGGTTGGCTGGTATTGTTAGTCTGAATATGAATAAGGAGGGTACCTGCTCCAATGTGGAAAGGGACTGAGAAACTGTTCTGTTGGCCCCTGTGTTAGTTTATTTCTTTTTTCTTCATTTGAACTGTTCATCTATGTGAATTCTTTCCTTCTACTTTATTATAATTTTAGTCTCATTCTAGGAAAAAAAAATACTTTTGATGTATTGTGTGCATTTGACTTTGACAAGAAAACAGAACAACCTATTGTAATGTCCCCTACTTTAAAAAAAAAAGATTTCATGATTTTTTTCATTTATTTTTGGTGCAAGTCAACAGGGTATTAGGAACATGGTAGCTATCATAACCCTAATAATATTAAACATTTTAGTTTTCTTTTAAGGAAATAAAACTGTGTTCAGCTAATATTTTAGAAACAAAATATTCATCGTCAATATAAACAATATATTTTTGCCACTATATTAATATAAATCATTCACCAACATAAATTTCTTTATACTTTGAGGACTAATTAGCATTCTTACATTTAATCTAAGCATGGCTATTGTTAGCCTTATTATCCCTTTTTGCAAGAAAGTACTACTTATTAGTGCAATGATGTCTGTCATAGATTTTACATCATATGTCAACAGTAGAATGCTGAATATCCTACTCTTCTCAGCACAGTGTATTTGTCACATGTGATCAGTTTATAATTAAAATGTTTGCAAGACAAAAAATAGCAAACCCTACACGTGTAAAGCTATCTTTGCACAAATGATTAACATGTTCAGCCCTTTTTTCACTCAATGATACATTTCAAGCAAAGGATTAGGCCAGAATGTATATGAGTAAGATATTTTATTTTACTCTTGCACATAAACAGAGTATTGATCCCAAATCTAACGTGTATCCCATAGGATGCAGCAATTAAGACTTAAGTCCAATAAACGGATAAATTGCTTTGCAAAAAATATGTTCCTTTTGGTCTAAAAGGATGAATTAATGCTTTGTGATTTAACCATTTGACAACAGGTAATAGACTCCAAACAACTACCCCCTTGGGAGCAATTAAGAAGCTGAAAATTGGAAACCAGCACCGAAAAACACTTTGATTAGAACTAATGGTGATAGAGAATGTGGAAAGATAAATGAAACAGTAAAAATCCTATACCACATAAGTAACATTTCAGTTCAGGACAAGGCAATCCATTTCCAAATATAATTGTAAAAAATTAATTATATTTAAGAAGACACATGTATTTTTGCTTATATTCTTGAATAGTGTAATATTTAGCTTTAGCAAGTAATGAAGGCCTTATTTGTCTTAGATATAGAAATATCACTTTGAATATGGACAAATACCAGCAATAAACAACTAAATAGATTTATAGCACTTTGTGTGATCTTGCCATAAAATCATGTTATCACAGTGTACCATTATATATCTATAAATATACAAAAAAGTTAACTATTCATACCTGCCTTGACATTTTATTCTTACTGTGCGAGTTCTAAAAGATGAGGGTAAGGTTTTAGGTCAAAGTCTGCAGTGTTAAATTTCTGACTTAGAAAACCAGTAAAACATAAGACCCTTGATTCTCATTACAGTGGATATTAAAATATGTATACATTCTAAAGTATCATACATTGGTAGATGTCACTTTATAGTTTAAAATTGCATACTTTACACCTTTATCATATTAAACAATGTCCCGACAACTAGCCCATTTTGTCAAATGTTTTGGTTGATCCCTATTTTGAGACGACTTTATTTTGACCTGTCCACTGGACATTATATGGGGTGGTTCCCCAAAACTTTGTGAGACTGGCTGTCATATTTATTTATTCTACATTATAAATATATATATTAATATATTACATGTCTCAATACCCTTTGTATAAAGAAGTGTTTTTTGGTATCAGTCCTTTCTGCATCTGTCTACTAGTGTCATTGAGTGCATGTTTCACTGTTAAGTTGAAAGAATTCTGCTGGATCTACTTTATCAATGACTTTGAAATTTTTAAAAACCTGGTTTAGATCCCCAGACAGTCTCCTCTGCTTGAGATTAAACAGGTTTAATATTCTGAGTCTGTCAGAGTACCACATGTCCTTAAGTCAGGGGATGCACTTGGTTGCTCTTCTCCGAAGCAGCTTCAAGTGCTGCTATGTCTTTCTTGTGTCGTGGTGACCAGGGGCCTCATGCATAGCACCGTGCGTAGAATTCACACTATAACATGGTGTACAGACAAAAGCGGAAATGTGCTTACACTCAAAAAAATCCAGATGCATAAATCTGTGCGTTCGCCAACTTCCACGGTCTTCCGCTACATAAATCCCAGTCAGCGTGAAAAGTAACGTACTTGCATGCGCCTGCTGCCACTCCCAAACTCCTCCCAGAATTAGCCCTTAAGCTCAGCATTCTGTGAAAAGGCAATGGCAAAAGCACGGGGGTAAATAAAAGAATTTCAGCGAATACCAAGTGGAGGCAAGGAAAAACGCACTATTTGTTGGCTTAAACAGTGGTATAAACAACAAAAGGAAGTTGATTGAGTGACACAGAGTGTCGGAGAAACTCGAAAGCTCAAGTTCACAAAGTCACACAGTGCCTGAAATTAAAAATATGTTGTCAGATATCAAAGTCGCTATGAAAAGGCGAGTCATAGCCCACTGTCTGAGTGTCATATGAAAGCTTATTAGGGTACAGAGAAAAAAAATAGGCACACAGTGAAAAAAAAGCATGAAATGTCAACTTTAATCTCAAAATTTCCACTTTAATCACATAGTTTATTTTGTCATTAAAGCAGAACGTCATAAACTTCATCTCAAAATCATTTCATTTATTAGTTTCTCAAATCCCATTGTAACTAAAGTAGCACATTAAATGCTTTGTTTTGTATTTGATCTTCTATGTGCTTTATGTGTGTGAATCACTATGTGCTTCTTAAATGCACTTTCTCGTCTTCCGACAGGACACAGAATCCATTACATTCGTGATATTACAGCTCCCTGAATAATTAAAATACTGAGATGTATACCGGTACTTGATATCATTTTCATGATGATAGGACTTAAAGCATGTTATTAAACATGGGAACACAGTGGCGCAGTGATTGTTCATGTCTCACGCAAGATGCTTGCTGTGCTGTGCGCAACCTTCAATGAAGTAATTTATTGCAGTAGTACTGTCTCTTTCAAATATACTAACCTCCAATTCCTGTCCTCAATCAGCTACAGTTACACAATCAGCTCTGTAATAGACGTTAAGCCATCTGTAAGCTTAGAACGCGATTCTTCAAAATTTTTAAGGAACATTGAAATATCTTCGTAGTACATGTTAAATTATTCTATCCATCCAGTGTTACGCCAGTCCCAGCATGAATACAGCACGAGGCAGGAACAATCTGTGAATGGAGCGCCAGCTCCTTGCTAGCGCTGTGACACATGTCCTCACATGTTTATTTATTAACAATATAGATTATTTAAATTAAGTTAAAGTTTTATCTGTATAATATAATAAACATATTTTGCTGCATTTCATCTTAGAAATGATATCGTCATCATATGTAAATACTCTCTTTATAAAGTGGCGCAGGTTGTGCAATATTATAACTGTATCGCAAGTTTACAGTGAGGTAATTGTACTTATAAGTACAAACAGTTCTACAAGAAACACTTGATTGACTGATTGAGTGCATTTAGAGTTCTTGGGATGAAACTGTTTCTGAACCGCGAGGTCTGGACAGGAAAGGCTCTGAAGCGTTTGCCGTATGAGAGCAGTTCATAGACAGCATGGCTGAGGCAGCGTGTGCTTGATGCTGTATACCAATAATTCTCTTTCCGATCAGCTGCTGTACAGCTGTGATTTCCAACTCAGATACAGAGATATAAATACTCTGAGTGGTGCAGTGAGAGTTATATGGAAAAAGATGATGCGCTGTGCAACCCCTAACGGAAGCAGCTAAAAAAGAAGAAGGTGCAGTGAGAGTAACAATGCTAAAGCAGCTATTGTATTTAGAATAGCTTGACCATTCTGTGGACCATTATATTGTTACAGGTTAATTACAATAAGATGCATTAAACTAATAAACAATATTAATTTCAGTGTATTTATAAAGCTGTGTCAGGGATGTGGATCTAAAAAAGAAAGGGAAACCACACTGGAACAGTAGCACTGCTTTGACACTGGGTGCGGCCAGTCTGCAAAACTGAGCGCAGAACTTGTGTACACCAGAGTATGAGGTACCGTGGAAATGTGCGTGGCTTTACGCCAAATTTAGGTTTTATACATTGCAATTTGAATGTGGAAACGTTCATACGCAACATTTAGTGTGTACATACTGTTTATATATGAGGCCCCAGAAGTGCACACAATACTCCAGATGCGTTCTTGCTAATACATTATATAGTTTGAGTATAATGTCCCTTGATTTATATTCAACAGTATTTACAAATAACATCTTATTTCCCTTTTTAATTGCCTCTGCACATTGCTTAGATGATGAAAACATTGTGTCAACATTAACCCCTAAATCCTTTTCAGAGGTTGCTTCCTGTAGGACATTGAATCCCATTTTGCATTTATAACTGATGTTTCTGTTGTCTATATTTAACTGCATTTTTCAAGTGTTCGCCCAGTTCGAAAGCATGTCCAAGAATTTTTGATTTTTTTTTTATTGCCTCCTCAGTGTCTGCCATTCCGCCATTTTAGTACACATCTATAAATTTTATAAGTTTGCTAACTACACCAGAATCTATATCATTAATATTAATCAGAAAATATAACAGTCCCAGAACAGACCCCTGGGGAAGTCCACAGATGACCTCAGTTCACATACAGTATTCTCTTATCAGTACTGTTTGTCTCTTGCCAGTTAATCAACTTGAGATCCAGTTTTGCTGGTTATCTTTGATACCTATAGGTTCTAGCTTTAGAATTAATCTTCGGCATGGGACTATGTTAAAGACATTGTTCACACCAGGCCAATTTAGAGTTGGCAAGTAGCCTATGTGGGGAACAGCCTGGACACAGACAGGTAGACAAGATTTTATATCACCACACACTTTTATTTACAAGTCCTATTTACAATGAACACACAATCCAGTGCCGCAGCACCAATCACCCCAAAGTCCAGGCCTCTCTTCACAATGCCTTTACTCTTCAGGCTGCCTCTTTCCTCTCCTCCCGAGCTCTGTCCTCTTCCACCTGACTCCAGCCATCAAATGGAGGGAGGCGGCCCCTTTTATACACACCCGGATGTGCTCCAGGTGTCTTCCAATGAACTTCCACCGGCACTCCCCTGTGTGGCGGAAGTACCTGCTCCGCACCCGGAAGCACTCTGGGTGTCCTTGCTCCTCTTCCCCCAGCACTTCCGGGTGTGGCAGAAGTGCTGAGGTCCAGGGCTCCAAAGGCATTGGGGCGCCCCCTGGCGGTGACCACAGGCCTCTACAGGGCTGAGCTTCAAAGCTCTGTACCCGTGGTCCCCAAATCCACCAGGGCGGTCGCTCCCTCATGGTCTGGAGCCCTCCACCAGTCCTCCTGGACGTCCCGGCTGGGTACCACCCCCAGCCACGTGCCACACCTAATATACTGTACATATATTTAGGTTGCGGGGAAAAAACTGACAGAAGTAGAGAAACCTAGTATAGACATGCAAAGAAAGTTCAAATTCTGTACAGATGGTAAAGCATTAGAGATAACCATTGTGCCAAAATACTTCCTGTAATTTATTTATGAAGATTAAATAGATACATTCTTTAAATATATTTCTTTTTTCAAAGCTGTGCATATTTGTTTGAAAAACAATGTAAGGTTTACAGTATAGAGTGTCATTATTTTATCACTCCCTTGTGTTTTAGTTTATTACTAACTGTTAGAGTCTACTTAGAGTGGTGGACAGAGTGGGAGATTGAATATGGTTGACCTGCAATTGAAGTACGTTACACACATTTCAGTAAATAAAATACATTTCTGTGTGTTACATTCAGCTGCATTTAAAATATACATAGATAAGAACTGAAAAATGTGATACAGAGTGCAGTGAATTTCTTTCTAGAGTAGGTCATATTAACAGAGCCTTCCCTGGATACATTGCTGACCCTTGTATGTGGTTGCAAGAATTTGTGCATCAAATGGAAAAACATATGACATCAGTATAATGAAGATCTCAATGGTATGAGACATGCCTTCACATTGTATTCTTTAATAAGCAGATGCGCCCTGCACAAAATTGGGAACAAAATGCCTCTAGCTCTCTCATGTACCAACCCAACTATTCTGAGGAGTCAATTTGGTATAAACTTAAACACAGGACTTCAGAGTGCCCAATCAACTGTAAGTAGTGCTTAGCTGTCTGTCTTCATATGAATGTTTAGAGCTCCTTCAGGGCTTCCTACCTATATTCACTTAACTAGAGCAGCTAGTTGGATATTTCAGTTGACCGGGTGAATGTAATTACAAGTGAGACAAATGCAAATTGTGAGTTTCATGGTACAAGTCACTTCTGAGTTATTGATCACAAAATGTACCTTGAATATTATGTTGTATATTTGCTAGTTTACTAAAGTGACATTATTGGCATTATCATATTATATTTTGCAGATGCCTTTCATTCATCCATTATCCAACCTGCTATATCCTAACTACAGGGTCACTGGGGTCTGCTGGAGCCAATCCCAGCCAACACAGGACGCAAGGCAGGAAACAAACCCCGGGCAGGGCACCAGCCCACCGCAGGACACACACACACACATCAAGCACACACTAGGGACAATTTAGGATCGCCAATGCACCTAACCTGCAAGTCTTTGGACTGTGGGAGGAGCAGATGCCTTTATCAATGGCAATTTATAATGTTAGGATATGTTGCAACTATTTATATATATTTGTACAGTTGAAGAACAGGTTAGTTGTGGCTATAAAAATGTTTTCCCCAATGGAAGTTCTTACATTATTAATTGTTATGTATAAAAATCAGTGAATTTAATTTTACTTTTTTGATGCTGATCAACAAAAAAATAAACATTTTGTTGCCTAAGTGAAAGCAGATTTGTGGTCTCAATTAATAACAAATACAAAACAAAAGATAATTGAATATTTAAACATTCACTTCCTACATACCTAAATCATGAGTGGTGTAGCCAGTTGGTTTTAGATGTCCTGTAATTACTTCAAAGAAGATCACCTGTCTGGAGTCAAGGGTTATCAGTTGCTTGTTGTATAAATGCATCTTATCTGGAATTAAAGACAAAATAAAACTCTAAGCAAATCCATGAAAAGGTAATTGAAAAGCATAAGTAAGGGGATGGAGTCAATAAAATATGAAAGTGAATCCAGTTAAATCAAACGTTAAGAAATGTAAAGAGTAGGGCACAGCAGTAAATCTGTCTAGCGCAGGCCGTCTACAAAAACTGAATGATAGTGCAAGAAGATGACTAGTAAGGGAGGTGGCCAAGAGACCTATGAGAATTCTTAAGAAGTTACAAGCTGCAGTGCTTGAGATTGGAGTGACTGTGCAGACAGCAGCTGTTCTCCGGGTGCTTCACCAGTTGTAGCTTTATGGGAGAGTGGCAAAGAGAAAGCTGCCATTAAAAAAGAAAATGCTCATCATATCTTGACTAGGTATATGGGATACTCTGAAGTCAGGTAACAGAAGTTTTTATGGTCTGACCAAATTCAAGCTTTGTGCCCATTAAAATAAACACCATATTTGAACAGTGTACATTATCAGAGACAAACCATCCCCCATATGAAACATGTTGGTGGCAGCATCATGCTGTAGGGATGCCGCCCTGCAGTAAGAATAGAGGGTATAATGAATGCAACAAAACACAGCAGAATCCTGATGGAAAACCTTTTGTAGTCTACAAGAATCTTGTGCCTTGAGAGAAGTTTTGTCTTTCAGGAAAATAACGACCCCAAGCATAAAGCCAAAGCTACATAAGAATGGCTTAAAAACAACAATGTTAATGTCCTGGAGTATCTCAGTCATTGTTCAGGTCTCAAGTCCATTAAGAATTTGTCTGACCTGAAAAAGGTTGTTCACTCACAATCTTCTTGACACCTCATAGAGCTTGAACTGTTTTGCAGAAAAAAATGGGGAAAAATTGCACTCTCCAGATGTGCAAGGCCTACACAGACCTGTCCACACAGACTCAAGACTGTCATGGCTGCCAATCTGCTAAGTAGAGACTTGAAGGGTGTGAATACTTATGAGATCAAATATTGTTTTGTTTTATATTTGTAAGTAACTAGGGGGCTTATACAATTTAAAGAGATTTTTATTTTCATGGGAATTGTTACATATGCATTATTTTCACTTTTACTTGAACGCACGCTAAGAAGAAGTGGTCGGATCATTTGCTGGCTGGTTGCTGCTGCTGCTGTCGAGCTGCGTGTTTTGCTTGTAGTGCTGCACGTCGATCATTTCAAAGCCTGTACAGCAGCTGTCCTTTCGCCACTTCACGTCTCTGCCGCTTGCATTGTGAAGGGGATGGGGTTCTGGGGGACTGAACACCTGTTAAGGAGAAGAGGTCGGATCATCTGCCGGCTTGCTGCTGCTGGCGAGCTGTGTGTTCTGCTTGTAGCTTTTCGTTGTTTTAAGAGCTGTGTCTGCCAAAAGCATTCCAACAACTGCTAGGTTAGATGTCCGTGAACTTGTTTTAAAAGTTATCTCACTGCCTTGTCTCGCGTGACGTTAAAGTGTCTCTTGCAGGACGTGAAATTGTCTTCCGAAAAGATCACATCTTGTCTCCGTATTGTTCCTCCCAAGATTTTGTTTTATAATAGAGAGATTTAGAGCACTTTACAGAGGTCTGTTTTTACTTTGGCATTAAAGAGTCTGTTAATCAATGTGAAAAAAGCCAAAATAAATCCAATGTGATTTAATGTTTTATAGTAATAAAATCTGAAAACTTCCAAGAAGGTTAATACTTTACAGAGGCTGTTTATGCGACTTGCTTGGGGAACAAAGAAAAGAAGAATCAAGAATTAAAACAGATACTTTGTATTTAAATTGAACATTCCTATATGAAATAATCATAATTTTCACTCTAGAGTAATAAAAGAATTAGGAATGTTTATAAGAAAAAAAAACTTAATTTAGAAGACATTAATAGCAGACATCCAAGACTACAAAAAAAATGGTTCAATAAGGAGTCCAGGCCTCTATTTTAGTTTGCAAATGGACACTACATATTATTTCCAGTGGTGGAATTTCATAATCAAACAATGAAAGTTGTATTGTGACAAGTCTAATCTCATACTTTTAGTTTTCTTAATAGTGCCTAAGCAACAATTGGCCAGTAAAGCATTTGCTTTTTCACTTTATTATTTGTATAGTCGCCCTCATTTGTTCAGTAGCCTTGGTATGTAAAGCAGATTTGTAAGGAACCACGGGTAAAACATGTTGCTTTTCTATAAGCATTCCACATCACTGTCTTCCAAGAAGGAAAGCTTCTCCCAGGGAATTCTATAATTGCAATTGAAACATTTGCTCAAGCTTACATTCCGCCTTTAAAAAATAACTACCAAATGAAATTGCTACAAATAATCAATGTCACTGTTGGAGATAAATATCCTTCAGACTGGTCTTCTCTTTTATATCTAGCTTGTTAACTACAACATAACAAATGTAAAGGAAAATAAATTCAAGCAGCATTCTGTTTAAGTCTTTCTCTTTGGGGCAGAAGCCAAATAACGTGCATCCCGAGAAACCACTTTAAAACAATGATGTCACATTGTGCAAAATGCTGTCAAAAAAAGATGCAATCTTCAAAACATCCAGTTCTATTTTTGCCATTTATACTTTCAAATATCTTTGCATGAGACCAGAAAGAAAATAAAAATAATTAAATGTGAGCTAACAATTCAAGGAGATGCACATTACAGGCGGTCAACATTGAATATTGTAGGAAAGTGCAGAGTCATTAAGTAAAGCACTAGAAATACTGTGCAATGTAAGAGAGAAAGTGGGAAAGATTAGATTTTTTGGCATGCTTTACTATTTTGACTAATGGAATCTTATAAAGACTTATGTGGCTGGGCAGGCAGAGTGACATGTGAAAAGTTGCCATTATGGTTAAGCCACAATTTTAGTGCAGGTTGTGCAACTCTGATACTCAGAAGGCTGACTACAGTAAAATATATCATATCACTGACAGAGATAACCAATTTAGTGTATAGTTAGATAAATGTAACTTTTGAATACTTTAGTGACAAAAGATTGCAGAAATGTTTTTAACTCCATCAGTCAGTAAAATGTTATACTGTGCACACCTGAGTGTAACCCATTTAGAATGAGACCTTCATTTCTTAATAAGCCTAATGGATCTAATTTTCACTCTTTTTTTTTCTTTACAATGTGACTAAACAGCAATTATAAAACACACATGTAAAGAAACACTTTCCTTTCTTATTGTAAATTCATCTTTATCAATGCTAGACAAATTCTAACATTAGCATTTAACTTATCATCTGTGCATTGAAAGCACGTTACCATAGTAATACTGCAGGATGTCTGAGACCTGTCATGCAGTTGGTTGATGGGAGTACTCTGCATTTTGGAAATAGTTACTTAAGACTGTAAGTAGCCTTTTTGTATGTTTCGGATAATTGCTTTTATTTTTATTTCTTGACACGATACATTTCATTATTAGTCTAACAACAGAATAATTACTGTGAGAGTAGTCTGAATGCTTGCCATAATTGCTGATAAATAAAATGCCTTGAGTCATTAAGGAATTTCTTATTGCAACAGCTCTACTCATGTATCAGAATCCCTTTAAACCCCAGATTTATATAATTTGTTCACAGTAATATGGTTTCATGTTGAAGAAATAGTTTACTTCCTTGTATTTTTATTTGAAGGACAGAAAAATGTGTTATAACTGCATTATGTTTTTTTTCATTACATTAGCATAGTTGCTCCTTGTTAATGCTTATTTTAACTGCTGTAGTATTCATCATATCTGACATTTCTAGCACACCACATTAAAGAAACCATATGCATGTTAATGTACAAATGTTTGTTTAGATAGATAGATGGATATTTTGCCACCTTCTTACTAATCCTCATTTATTCTACTCATAGAATTGGAGGTTAACCCAGTATCTATAAGTGCCAAAGAGGAGCAGAAAATGGATGAGATGTCCATCTTGACATTAAGCACCAGCATACATACCTACAATCAGACAAAATGCATTTCTTCAGTTTGGGTAAATGTTGGGGTTTCAACTGGAAATCAAGCATAATAATGACTTGTATGGAGACAGACCTACCTACTGTGGACCAGTGATGACTGATTAATTAATACAACAAAATAATATAGATAGCATTTAAACCAGATACAATGAAGGTGTGCATTGTTTCATATTTGTATGAGAAATATGCTAAACATGTTCCTTTTTGTTAAAGCAATTTGATTTATTTTTGTACCATTAGTAAAAGACTGGGCGGCACAGTGGCGCAGAGACCCGGGTTCGCTTCCCGGGTCTTCCCTGCGTGAAGTTTGCATGTTCTCCCCGTGTCTGCGTGGGTTTCCTCCGGGCGCTCCGGTTTCCTCCCACAGTCCAAAGACAGGCAGGTTAGGTGGACTGGCGATTCTAAATTGGCCCTATTGTGTGTTTGTGTGTGTCCTGCGGTGGGTTGGCACCCTGCTCGGGATTGGTTCCTGCCTTGTGCCCTGGGATTGACTCCAGCAGACCCCTGTGACCCTGTGTTTGGATTCAGCGGGTTGGATAATGGATGGATGGATAGTAAAAGACTATTGTAATCAATGCTATTGTTATGTCTGTGAATAAAGACACACAAGGCTATTCCTTGCACTGTATTTTTGCAAATGTGTGGATGTGTATACAAGTATAAGTAACATTTTACTTTGGGTACTGCAAAAATGTATCTATTACTGATTTACTCTTATGCAACAAGATCTTAACAAAGTCTTCTTTTGGTGGGATAACAATTACAAAGAATCAGTAACGTGGTTATTCTTCTGTGCAATGTAGCCTACTAAAATAACTTCACTTTGAAATGGTCAGAGGTTGCTAAGTGAGGCATATATATGCCTCTTGATATTGCATACTCCAATATAAGACTTGTGACTCCTTTGTATTCACAAGTACTTTTATAAGCATACCACACTGCACAGGTATGAGTAGTAAAATTAGTGTTATGGACACCAAAAGAAGCCTTTGTGAAGGTCTTACATAACAGTAAATAAGTAACAGATGCATTTTTACAGTAGCTAAACTTAAGTGTTACCCAAGTATAAATCAAAATCTTTTAAAACAATTTAGTGTATTTTGATAATTCTGTTTTTCTTATTCCCTAAGCAGTTAATCTTCACTGAATTTGTCAAAACATTTTAATAAGCTCTCCCCCTAAAAATCTTGCTTCTCCTATAATTGTCAAGGTATATCATCAAGGTAGGCATACTTTCAGCATATGTCTGCATTTTTTTCATTCCTGTGTTTATGAGCATTTACTTTGAAAAAGCTCTTGCACTTTTCTAAATTAAGTCATTTCTTTACTATCTTGGCATTTTCCTAGTAACTGACAGAAAAAAGGGAAAGGTCAGTCTGCATCCAAGCATCAAATTGTCTGTAGCAATTAGGAATACCTGCATTGTGAACAAGTACTTTTTCTGCATGCAATAAGGAAAACAAGTCAATGCTGGAGAGCTGACAGGTGGGTTTCTGTTTGTTGTATGAGTATAAAAAATATTTCAAAATGAACAGCATCTTGAAAGTAGATTAAAAGAAAAAAAGCATCAGCAGCCTTTAGAGTAAGGATATAGATTGAACCATATTATAATGTGATTGATTTGTTCATAATAACAACAACACATTTAATTATATGGTCTTCTTTTTTTGCACAGTGTGGAGAGGGTCATGTGCAGTGCATATGCTTAGTGGTGGATTTTTTTTTAGAAATTATAAAGTATTTTTATTCTGTTTGTTTTGCACAACAATTTCAATAATTATTATATAACTGTACTGCCAACTACTCTTATTACTTAATAATGCACATATTGGTGGGAAAACATTTAAATATGTATTCATGTATTGTTGACCTTCACACAGAATAAAAGAGTGAAAAAGTTGCTAATAAATCATAGCTGTATTTTTATTCTAAGTAAGGCGGCGTTTAACACAAAAGGCAGCACAAGCATATATAGTATAAGAAAGTAACAAATAAAAATTTCAACAGTACCACTGGGCCAAGTCAAGCATTAGGTTGCCACCTCTATGTCAGGTGGAGAGGTATGCCCAACTGCAATTGATACCCACCTAAGAAAGAAAAACTTCTCTTTTCCTCCTCCTTAAGTACAATTTGTGACCTCCCTACCAGCGAGGTAGATCTTAACAACAGGTTCCAGGATCACAGACATCCTGATTAGAATGCCCTATACATTTCTTGTGCCACCACACCCCAAATGACAGTCCTTGTATTCTCCTCACTTCATTTCCCAATAAATATTGAAAACACCAGGCACCCAAAAATTATGTTTATTAGATTGTGACCTAAATTTGCTTTATGTTGCCTAGCAACCCTATTATACTTGATTTTAGGTTTTCATAACATAACTTACAAAACAGATATGTTTGATTCATCTTCAAGTATCCTTGATTAATCCAGAAACTTTTATTTAACAGACATCAACATCATGTATTAACTTAGTTATTTACTTAAATATTCTATTTGTCTTGGATATTTGTTCCATCTAACTGTAGGGGTGTGTTCTTGCTTCATGAACGGTAATTACTGACTTCTCTTGAGACAGAGGCACTTTAATTACCATTTAAACTTATTTTAAATAGATGTCAGACTACTGACTTCTACAGCATAAAGTGGTCTAGAATTACGACAGCAATTTATTCAAAAAGCATGGACCAAATTTCAGCAGTACTAAGAAGATTTATAATATCAAATGAAGGTTATGGATTAGTAAAAATGTGTTGGACATAATAAAGGTCAAAGCACAAAAGAAACCATTTTATTTTAGGGGTGATCATGTAAGAATTAATTCCTAAGGAATTTTAGTAGACCACCACATTTCTTTTATGTCTAAATTTAGCTAATATTTATCATCTTAACATATCTGTGGATCTCGTGCAATGTGATGTACAGTTTGAAAGCTTCCATGAAAAATTAAAAGAAATGATTAAAAATCAGTAGCAGGAGACATGCAGATTTGGCATGAATTGCATATACGTCTTTTTGCATTTAGAGAGGCTAAGCAAGTGTCCACAGGCTTTTTGTCTTAGTTTTATGGAAGCTTTAAGCAAGTCAATCAGAAAAGCACAGCAGCATGATTTTTACATTTATAAGAAACATTTCTTATAAATATTTCTGTTTTTGCTATGATTTTAAATGCTTAACTCTCTTTTTATTATATCTCACCCTTTCTCTGTGCAGTTTGCTCCCTTCATTGAATCTTAATAATGACAATTAAAAACAAGCAGAGCAGAAACCCAAGCAAACAACACTCGATCGTGAAAGGCTGCAACTAATTTTGCGTCAGCTCCACAAAGTAGTAAATAACGTATTAATTAAACAATAAGAACACCTAGAATGACAATCAAGATGAAAAAACTGTTAAAAAGAAACAAATACATATAACTGCTTAGTACATTTTACTACTTTTTTTTTTTACCAAACTTACTTTTCTAATTTGTATATTTTTCCCCAAAACAGAGAATCTGGGAAACAACAGTTCACTTAATTAGCACAGGAGTCCAATTAAAAACAGAGGCTGGTTGGAACAAAAACCTGCAGCCACAGTGGTCCCCCAGGACCAATTTTAAGAACCCCTGTTCTATAGCATTTTCATGCCAATGATACAACAGACTCTATGAATTTCAGTCAAGAAATCAATTCTTGGTATTTGTGATTACCTTCACTTAACTTTACTATTTCTATTTCAATCTTTCTTCCTTAATGAGAGAAATGTGTTGCTCAGAACACCCCAAATAGTCAAAATGTTTTCTGAGTACCATTTTGTTTGCTGTGGTCACTACCATTTTGTGAGTTGTTTGCATGGGTGCTTCAACATTATTTGTAGCAATGACCCCTTTTCTAGTCACTCCACAGTTATATAATGCCATTATTTAATAATATTATTAAAGAATCTGTTTTCTTATGATGCTTTTCTCCATCTTCAGTTAAAATTCATAAGATGACCTCAACCACTTTTGTCAGGGTTTCCCAGGGAATTTCCCAATAGTCTTCAGTGAGACAAGAAACAAAATCATTCCAGCATTGCTTAAATTTGCCCCTGGGTCTTTGATGGAGCACCTGCCCTGTGGGAGATGCCCAGGGTACAGTCTCACAATATATGTAAATCACCTCTCATATTTCTGTGATCTTCTTTCTATCATTGAGAGTGGCTACAGCAACCTTTCACAGAAACCTTGCTTTGGCAAGTTGTACTCACAACCAATAAATAAACAACCAATAAACAGGCAGCTTTATTCAAGGACTTAGCTGCTGCTTCTATACTATATTTCAGTATAACACTTTTAACAATTTGAACACGAGGTACGAGTTAACTCATATCTCACTGAGTCTGTCAAGACGCAACATCATAGAAAACATCATCTCAGTATACAGACACTATAAAAGCAGCCAGCATGCTGGCGTTCTTTTCTGCCACATCTCAGTTACATACAATGGTGTTGCCATCTAGTGGATAGCCACAGAATTTTTTTTAGTGGCAACAGCTTTCAGAAAATAGTGTTACAAATAGAGAATCCATAATTTATGTCATGTCATCACGAAAAACATATAAGGCTGCTGATGTAGTAAAACACCTATATTTGTTGCAAGATGAATATTTTGATAATGACAGTGAACTAGATAGTGACAATCTGTGGGATGATGTGGAAGCTGTAGGCACTGGAACCGATGTGCATAGCTGCTCCAAAGGCGCTTCTTCATCACAAGATGTCCAACTTGTCATGTCTGTAAGGACAGCACTACCTGGACATTCTGCTGCCCACTGACTGCAAATAGACACCACCTACCAAATGTGTAGTGTGCAACAAGAATGCACAGTGCAAAGAAGTGTGTTATATTTGTGACACATGTGCTTCTTAGCCTGCACTCTGTGTAGTACCATGCTTCTAAGACTTTTAGTCATATTAGCTGCTGATGATAATAAAACTGCTACTTTCTAATACTTTCTTTACATTTATTATGTGGTTGAGAAGTTAAGCAAAATGACACCTTTTATTGGCTAACTAGAAAGACTACAATATGTGATAGAATTCATTATTTATCATATAGTATATGCATAGACCTGTACTCCAGCATCCTGGTAATGATTGGTCCAGCAGTCAATGTGTTAAATCCACAATAGATAAGTACCCAAAGTACTTAAACTCCTCAACATGGAGCTACAACTCAACCCTTCTCTGCAGGGAACAAACCACTCCTTTCCAAAAGAGAAAATCAGTGCCCCATGATATAAGGTACTATTTCTTATCCCAATCATATCACATTTCATGTGATTTCATTTGCAAATCATTCTAGCATATGCACAGTCAGACGAAGCCTAGAGTACAATATAATCTACTAGCAGAATACCCGTGCTTCGCAGCGGAGAAGTAGTGTGTTAAAGAAGTTATGAAAAAGAAAAGGAAAAATTTTAAAAATAACGTAACATGATTGTTAATGTAATTGTTTTATCATTGATATGAGTGTTGTTGTCATATCTATCTATATCTATATATCTATCTATATATATATATCTATATATATATATATATGTATATATATATATATATATATATACAGTGGAACCTCGGTTCACGACCATAATTCGTTCCAGAACTTTGGTCGTAAACCGAGTTGGTCGTGAACCGAAGCAGTTTCCCCCATAGGATTGTATGTAAATACAATTAATCCGTTCCAGACCGTACAAACTGTATGTAAATATGTAAAAATATGTAAAGATTAAGCACAAATATAGTTAATTACACCATAGAATGCACAGTGTAATAGTAAACTAATGTAAAAATATTGAATAACACAAAAAACACCCAGGCTCCCTGATCAGCTACACGAGCTGGCTCGCTCGCGCTCTCTCTCTCTGTAGCACAAACACCATCAAAGCCCCTCCCTCCCTCAGCTACAGGAGCAGGCTGGCTCACGCGTGCTCTCTCTCTCTCTCTCTCTGTAGCACAGACACCACCAAAGCCCCTCCCTCCCTCAGCTACAGGAGCAGGCTGGCTCACGCGCTCTCATGCGCGCGCACACACACACACACACACATACACATACACCCCTATCCTCCCCCCCATCCCTTCCCTGTCAGCTGCCCGCGTGCTCTCTCTCTCTCTCTCTCTCTCTCTCTCTCTGCGCTTGCTCGCTCGTGCTCTCTAATCTCTCTGTAGCCAGTGCTCGCGCAGCATTTTTTTTAAAATGAGTTTTAAGCACAGCGGAAAAAAGAAACATTGGAACAAATCCGAAGCGCGTGCAAAAACCAACTCACAAGCAACCAAAAAAGTAACATTGCAGGAGATCACGCTATTAAACTTAAAGCCTGATCGCTGTAAACAATGTTTTTAAAATGAGTTTTAAGCACAGCAGAAAAAAACATCGCACAAATACGAACTGCATTTAAAAACCAACTCACAAGCAACCAAAAAAGTAACATTGCAACAAATCACACGATGAAGTCCTCCATGTAAACAATTTTTTTAATGAGTTTTAAGCACAAGGAAAAAAGCGAACATTTGAAAAAAGAGAAATGTAACATCGCACCTAATCGCGCTATGAAAAACTCCATCTGTAAACACTTTCACGAGTTTTAAGCACAAGGAAAAAAGCGAACATTTGAAAAAAGAGAAAAATAACATTGCAACAAATCGCATTATGAACTAAAAAATTAACTTTTGAAAAATCCGTAATACAAAAACCACCAAGAAAACTAACCTTGCATGAGACGAGTTCTGGCATGAAGTGTTTTCCTTCAGGTGTTTTCTCGGGTTTCTGGTGCTTTAAGCTGTTTAGCTGGTGGGAGTGAAAGCCTCATGCAGCCATTCCAAAAAGAAAGTTCTTGTGACCCTCCACATTACTGGCATTCTGGCTTTGTTTACATTGTGCTGCTTGAAAGCACGAGGGTTCTCAGATTGGTAAATGAGTAAACTGGTAAACAGTTTTTCCACCTCTTGTAATTTCTTTCTTTACTTCGATTTCAATTTTCTTCAAAACTTTCTTTTGACCTCTCTTCACTTGCTTAGAAGCCATAGTTAACTGCAAAAGCACACGAAATACTGTAGAGCACAAAGAGAGTGCACGTCTTATTGAAAACAAGGAGCGGCTTTGCTTAAATGAAAAAGCCAGGCAGCTCTCTCTCTCTCAGGCTGCCTACAGATAGGCAGGCAAACACGTGCAGCAACCTCCTCCTCCCCCTCCCCAGCAGGCACGTGCTCGCTCGCTTTTGCTCTCTCTCT
>JANRMT010062792.1:53738534-53766848 GCA_026402145.1 Polypterus bichir lapradei
TGTGTGTGTATATATATGTGTATATGTATAGATATGTATATATATATGTTTATGTGTGTGTGTGTAAATATATATATATATATATATATATATATATATATATATATATGTATATATATATGACAGCAACACTCATCACTCACAACAGTGACAAAACAATTACATTGACAATCATGTTACGTTATTTTCAAAATGTTTCCTTTTCTTTTTCATTGCTTCTTTAACACACTACTTCTCCGCTGCGAAGCGCGGGTATTTTGCTAGTAATAATATATAAAGGTCACACACTGTATATGCAGGTGCTGTCAAAGATGAGAAGACCAAGTCACTCTTACAGGGTTTTATTCCAAGGGAGGGCATGTTGGCTAAGAGACATCCCCACCAGTTGCTTCTTCTTGGCCTTCTCAGTGATGTCCCATTGGATCCCACAAGGAACTAAAAGACAATATGTGGATGTCTACCTCTAATCACCGGTGCAGTTTGAAAACATTCTCTACCATAACCGAAACTTGTCCTGAATAAACAAACAGACTAATTGATTACACAGATAAAGAGATATTCATGTTATTTTTCATAATTTATCAAATATATTCAAATTTAACATAATGAGCATTACAGCTTTTGGGGCAAACTGGCAGTGTGGAGGAAAAATGTAATGTTGAACTCTTCAGTGTTTCACATGAAATATGTGCATTGGTTTTTGGTCAATTTGAAAGTGGTTAGTATTTATAATATTTGCAGGTAACTTTTTGCCTGTCCAACTTTCACCCAGCTGCCTCACAGCTTTGAGCCTTTTACTCTGCAGAAGATTTTGTTTCATCCTCTCTGAAATATAGTGGTATGTACTATATATAATAACAGAACAACCTGAACATAAGAATATGATCAACACCTTATTATTTAATTGTAATATTAATAGACAAATAGGAAAATATTGAAGAAAATGCTTTATCATTTTAAAAAATGAATATGATTTACCATGAAAACGCATATCTGTACTTTTTTCTTTATATTGTGAGGTTTCTAAACTCTTTTAGGACACTACCTACCCCCCCCCCCCCCCATAAGGGCCCCCCCCCCCCCCCAACGGAACGGCACGCTGAAGCACAACTACCATGTGTGTGGAGGACTGCTTGTCCATTGCCAAGGCAACCACAATTTCGCAATGCAGCAGCAGAGCGCTGCGGAAACAACTACAAACTGATCATGGTTGTGCTATGTGTGCCTGTCATCGATGGGTGATGCAAGGGACATTATAAATGCAGGGATCAGTAAAACTTGGCCACTAACCTGCTCCAACTATGCCCGTTTGCTGTGTTTGTGTATAGGAGAGTGGTAGCTCCAGCTACAATAAATAACCCTGTTGTTCCTGTTTCAAGTTGAATAAAGCTTGTTTTGCTAACGTACTGAGGCTCAGCCTTGTGTTTTGGGGAGCAAGATAGGGACTCACATGTCACAATATATCCATTAATCCATTGTGAAATAGCCACTGTTTCATTTGAAGCTAAAGTTACAAACATACAGTACCTCAGTTACACTGGGCCAATTTAAATTGTTAAAAATTAAATTCTTGACATGTGTTCCAAAGGTTTTCCTCTCCAATCACTCAGGTTTTTCTCATAGTTCACAAAGATGTGCATATTGGGACAACTGGCAGCACCCAATGGCTGCTCTGAGTGGCTGTGCCCAGTCATTGACTTGCACCCCTTTCAGCACTGGTGCCCAATGCTGCATGATTGCTTCAGTTTTCCTTTATTCTATGATATTATTGTTTGACACTGTAAAGTTTGCCTTTTTTGGTGATTCTAATTTGGCCCAATTTAAGTCAATGTGGACATGTGCTTGTGTGTGTCCCTCATACGTTACAAGTCCAGTAATGGTTTCTGGGATCCCTAATATTAAAAGAAGGTTATAAAATGAACAGATGGAATTTTAGAGCCTGGTAGTCAGAATATTGTGAGGATCTTTTTGTATTTTCCTCTGGTTGCTTAGCAATGGTTTTTTCTCATGTCACTTGCCTTCATATTATTATTGCCTGTGCTATATAAAATTAACAAGACAGGCAGCAGAAGATTTGAGCCTTTTTCGACAAAACAAAACATTTACCACATACACAATGGAAAATTAGTTAGAAAACTGGAAAAGGCAGATGATTAACAGAAAAGAGACATACAGTATTATACAGTGCAAGTTTTTTTTTTTTTTACAAAGCTTCTTTAACATCTAACATATAAAACTTGTAACTTTTTTGTGGCACCAGTCTGTGCTTATTGTATCTCTTGCATTCCGGTTTTGCTTGAGCATTGCTGAGCAACATATACCTAAATTAGACTTTTTTGTCTCATTTGTCAGCGGTTATGTTGACAGAAAAAATATTTCTTTCCTCTTGGTGTGTAGTAATGTTACACCTGCATTTCTATTGTCTGCAAGAAGCAGTTTTCATTGCTGAATCATATATAATTCTGACTCATACATTACTGATTTCATTAGTTAATGCATTTGAATATCTTTTTTTATTTTTGTACATTTTTCATTTCAGCTGCAAACAGTATGCATTGCTTCTTAACAGTGGTTTGTGGAAATAGTAATTATATTGTATTCCTTTTTATTTTTATTAGGGTGGCGCAGTGGTAATGTTGCTGCCTTGCAGTTAGGAGACCCAGGTTCGCTTCCTGGGTCCTCCCTGCATGTAGTTTGCATGTTCTTCCCATGTCTGTGTGGGTTTCCTCCGGGTACTTCGGTTTCCTCCCACAGTCCAAAGACATGTAGTTTAGGTGCATTGGCAATTCTAAATTGTCCCTAGTATATGTGTGTGCATGCCCTGCGGTGGGCTGACACCCTGCCCGGGGTTTGTTTCCTGCCTTGCACCCTGTGTTGGCTGGGATTGGCTCCAGCAGACCCCTGTGACCCTGTAGTTAGGATATAGTGGGTTGGATAATGGATGTATGGATGGATACATTAGGGTGGTCCACAAACCAATGCAGAGAGTTGATGTTTGTCGAATCATTTCAGCACAAGGCATATTTTTCTCCATTAGGGACAGCTTGCTTACCTGTGATATTCCAGCTGTCACACACAAGCACAGGAGGCAGCTAAAGGGCCTCAGTAAGGGCAATTCCAAATCAGACCGGGATGTGGCAGAGTCCACTGACTCTTTTTGTCCCATTCCTGCAGACCATTCACAGGAAATTCCACCTGGCCCTCTTGAAGTCACTTCCAGGACCGAGCCAATGGAAGAAGACCTTGCCGGCTCTGGCCCCTGTGATGTCATGTCCAGGCTCGAGCCTACGGCTGAAGACCCCTTTGACTTCACTTCCTGTCTTCCCCTTTAAAAGCCTCCACCTTTTCCCTATTCCCTCAGTTCTGTTTTGGACTTGGTTTTGTGCACATCAGTGTTGTAATTTATTTGCAATTTGTAGCCCGGAAACCAAATATATGGGTAGCTGCCCCAAACCTTGCTATGACTCTTTGTGGAGTTTGTCACACAGCCTAATTTTGAAACATTTAGGGGTCACTCCATTTGGAACATTTTATTTGTGTTGTTATTTTATATGTACTCTTATGCAGTGTTCTTAAATGGCTAAGTGATTAGTAAACAAGGTGGAGTTCCCAGAACATTCCAGTATGAATTCCAGTGGACATTTCTAGGACATTCTAATATTAAGCAGGAATTTCAAAAACATTCTAGTACTAAGTAGGAGTTTCTATTTTAGCCCTTTTTGATGACAGAGTCACAGCAGAAACAAGGGAAAAGATGGTGCGAAGCCTACAACAGACACCATTACCAGACATTTCTCAACATCTTAAACTGACAAAAAAATCTGAATGGCTAAACTTGGAGGATCTGTTAACAGAAAGAGCAACAACCTTCTTTGTTGTCCTTATGGAAAAAGGCAAAGAAAGGTCTCAGTCATTTCTGAAGTAGGCCTAAACACTAGAACAGTGGAGAGATGATCCTGTCTTCAACGAACTTTGTGAACTATCAGCATGCATCACGGTAGTGAAAGACACAGCTGAAAAAGGAACAAGTCTCAAAGAAAAGCCGAATGACATACTGATGAAAGACAAGGATCAGAAACAGTTTATTCTTCAAATGATCACAAACTATCACAAGAATTTTACAACTTCATGAAAGACAGAGCTAATGTTAAAAACCCACAAGTGTAGAACAGTTGTTTCAGATGACATAAAAACAGCCGCATTAAGTGACCTCTAAATTTTGTTTATTTTCATTACAATTTTGTGTGTGTGTTAAAAATATGATAAAGAATAAAACTAGCCCTGTGAATAACTTCCATCCATTTTCCAACCCGCTGAATCCAAACACAGGGTCACGGGGGTCAGCTGGAACCAATACCAGCCATCACAGGGCACAAGGCAGGAACCAATCCCGGGCAGGGTGCCAACCCACCGCAGGTGAATAACTTGAACTATTCTATTTTTTTGGAGACCACCATAGTATATATATATATATATATATATATATATATATATATATATATATACAGTATATACATTAAATCTGCATCATTGGTTCTTAATTTCACCCCGAGTACAAAAGGGCTGCAGGTTTCTTACTCATATAAGACTCCTGCCCTAAACCATTTCTTACTTTCCAATGTTTGATGTCTAACAAGAAATTACAAAAACTGAATTTCCTAAACTTTTATTGGAATTTAATAAGAATTTCTGAATGCTACATAGTGATTATTTAGTGTTTTTTTAGTATTATCAACATCATGATTACATTGCACTTTTTTAAGTGTTCTGGTTATTTAAATCTCTTAGTTTCTAATGAGCATGCCAGTGAATCACACACTGAAGTAGCAGCAGCTTTTTAGCATTCAGTGTTGCTTGCCCTGGTGTCTGCTCTGTCATTGTTAGGATACAATTAAGGGAGCAACTTCTACAGAAAAAGGTGACATAATAGAAAATGACAAAAGAGAGTAAAGCATTTAAAGCTATGGAAAAATACAAATAATTCTAGATTTCTTATAAATGTAACCCTCACACTACTGGGCTTTCCTGAAATAAGAATAAGAGAAGAAAAAAAAAAAAACACCAGGTAATTAAACAATGGGACCAATCAGAAGGAAAATGAAATACTGAATGGGAAACATTCATGAACAAAAACTTATGGCTACAGGGACCCCCCAATACTGAACTTGAAAACCAGTTATTTTCAGGAACTGTTTTTGTTTTCTTGTAAATATTAAAAAATGTATTATGCCATCCCCAAATTCCAAGTTTCTAAGTCAGCCAGTTCTCCTTTGGGCATTCTGTTATTGGCACAACCTAACAAGAATGATTATTGAAGAATACCACACAGTCTTACAATGGGTCCTTTCTTGACAGTGACACATCATCTTCAAGGTATACCAAATGTTACCACAAGAAATCTGGGAGTGAAAAAGAAGAGGAACACCTTAGTATTTGTAAATTTAAAAGGCTGCTGCAATTATTAATATGCAATGCAAATCCTGTCATTGGCAGTTCTAACAAGAGAAACAATGGTAAAGTAAATTCTATGCTAAACAAAATTGTCATATTGACCATATTTTTTTATACAGATTATTAAGATGAGTCATTTTAACAGTGTTCAGTATTCCAAACAGCCTTCATACAAATCCGGACACAAGCATAGGAGTATACTAGAAAGCATGTATCCATCCATCCATTATCCAACCCGCTGTATCCTACCTAACTACAGGGTCACGGGGGTCTGCTGGAGCCAGTCCCAGCCAACACAGGGCGCAAGGCAGGAAACAAACCCCAGGCAGGGTGCCAGCCCACTGCAGGGCACACACACACACATACACCAAGCACACACTAGGGACAATTCAGGATCGCCAATGCACCTAACCTGCATGTCTTTGGACTGTGGGAGGAAACCGGAGCACCTGGGGGAAACCCATGCAGATACGAGGAGAACATGCAAACTCCACGCAGGGAGGACCCGAGAAGCGAAGCATGTATGATCAAGAAAAATGATCATGCTAACTAGTAATAACTATAAACGATGGCAGAATAAATATGGGATATTTTGATTATACAGTAATGAAATTGCTAGTTCTTAGGTAAACAGTTGAATTTACCACAAATATACCAGTATCTTCATTTTGATTGTCTTAGAAATTATTCTCAGGCTGCTAGTGTCCTTAAAATGTAAAAAAGTTAAAATTTTCAAAAATTAGTTGCTACTTTTCTTCTTAAAGAAAAGAACATGATCTATTTCACAATTACAATACTTCACCAATGAAAGGGAATGCAAGCATTTTAAAATGGCAGGTCAGATCACTAATTCTTCATAACTGGCTAATCAGGATCATCTTTTTGTATTATGTGACAGTTCATGCAAATTTATTTTTATTCCTACTTAACACTGAGCCAAAGATACAACTATAATATTTTTTTCTGTGTTTTTAAAATTGTTTGGCAAGGAAAATTCAAATTGCCTTTAGCTGAAGTTAATATTTTAATTAAAGTAAATGTTAACACTGTATTGTTTTGGATTTGAGTGTGTTGTGAAGGAGAGACTAGAGTAATGTGTAGAGAATGTGATAGCACTGCCAAGATATTTTTATACTGTATATTATATTTATTATTAGGTTAATTTCCATCAATATATTTATATATATATATATATACACTATCCATTACATACAGTATTAGCCAAGTATCTTGATGGAAATTAACCTAATATGAAATGGGACTTGGGCTTAAATCTCTGTCTGAGTTACTTATTCTTTAAGTGTTTCTATCCGCCTTCTGTAGTCATTCTTCTTTTCTCCCCCCTCACACACCTATATGCATTTTAGTTAAATGGTTTGGAGTGAATAAGTGTGGAGGAAAAACTGAGTGTGCCCTATATTGGCATGTATTTTATCTTGTTATCAGATCACTTATTAAATGCACCTAACATTAAAGGTAACAACTTATAGATTCTTTTCAAAATGGAGGAGAAAAAATGTCAAAACTAGCTATGAATATGTTACCTGCCTCACTGTCTGCACTATACCTCAAGTATTTCAGCCACAGTACCATTATGGTAGACTGCTTGCTGACTGCAAAAGTTTAACTCAACACAGTTTATCACCAATAGAGGGCTTCATAATGGCAGTCCCTTGTACTGTTAACCGACTGTAGTTAGACAGAGAATGAATAACCTAAATCACCCAGCAATGCTATTAGCAGTCTGACAGAGAAACTAGCTTTAAGGTTTCACTTAACAATTATCCTTATTTGCAAAAAAATAAACAGAAAACATAAGATGATACAAGGACTCATACTACCTGGATGATTTCATACAATTTTCAACAAGTCCCAGGTAACATTTCTCAGTTTCACAGTTACAGATTATATATCTGTTTTATCTTGGTAGAGTAATATATATATTGCTCTACTTTCCCCTATTGTATTATTAATATGTAGCCTTAGAATGCCTAATCTCACAAACTTACCACTGTATATAACTTATCCCCACCTTCCCTTCTATATCTATAACCTCAGGCAATTAGATGTAGTAAAAAGACAAGCAGGAGTTAAGTTAGACATAAAATGTATTACTGATAATATTCATAAAGAATAACAAAATTCAAAGTACATTTGAATATTGGCAACCATACAACCTGATAAAATGGTGATGTGTAATTCAGGTGGCACACAGACTTGTAGTTACTTAAAATGTCTCTAGTTAAAGCATCGTTGGTGCTCAGCTTTCAGCCACATGTCTGTTCAATATGGCTGCTGAGCTGTGCTCTTCATTGTGTTGTCTTCATCATCACAGGTTAGCAAGAGAGATGCTTCTTCATCATATGTTGGTTAGAGAGAGAGAATGTGGTTGAGCAAGCAAATTTATAGGTTTTCTGTCCAACCCCTCCAGCCAATCCAGACAGCCATATCTCAGACCAATGGGTGAAATAGAACATCTTAACACCTGCAACCCCTCAAGCCATATGTTAAACATCCTGGCTTCCTTGCAGAGGGGTTGTAAGACTTTAGCAGAGAAATACTCATCAAACTGGTTTAAGACACATCCCCCAAATCCTGTCGTAAAATTACAAAGAAAAGTCGTAAACGGGGGGTTGGGCAAACACAAATGCCTCTCACCAAAGTAACACTAAATTACATTGGTTTGCCTAAATTACAAATAAAGACATACAAAACATTTATCAAGTTATATGCAAAATCTTACATCACAACACTGGGGTGGAGTGTTATGGTGTATAAAATCTGTACATTTTGGTTTCCATTATATTTTGTTTCAGACAAATTAAAGCAGGTTTTCTTCCCTTACACCATACTTTTATAACACTTGTTCGTAGCTTAGAAAGAATGCTGAACTGATATCTCAGGCTATTGATTACTTTATGGATGGACATCTGGAACAACAGTTTGGTTTACAGCCTGGGAGAGGAAGAACTACTGATACCTCAGAGTACATCAAAGGTTTTGTTGTTTGGGAAAACGGACAGTGAATTAATTCATCAATCATTTTGACAGCCAGCCAATCAGGTGCATGTGTTGTGAAACCAAGGCATTACATTTCATAATAAATATGCCTTGGTTTGAGACAGAAGACAGAAAGAGAAGCAAAGAGAAGAAGCAAAGAAAGAGAAGGAGAAGAAGAAGAGTAACGGACGAAGATGGCCCTGGTCGTCAGAAAGGCATCATGAACATTGATTGCTAAATCAAACGCCTCCCTGGGACATTCATCCTTGTCATCTGTAACTTTTTCGTAAGCTTTTTCTAAAGACTATATATATTCAGACTTTCCTATCAGTACCTATTTTCTAGTATTCTTTGTTCCAGTGGTATTATTATTATTCTTGTAATAAACACCATGCTGCTTTTAACTTTCTATGGTTTGTCTTAATGTCTAGAGTGATTGAAGTAATAAGTTAGATTTCTTTGAGCACCTGGTGACAGCCGGATTTTTGCAATTATTTCTGTGCTGCGAGGTTTATAAGGCTGAGAGTGAGAGCGCTACTCAATAGAAGGGTCAAATACGATAAAGAAGGTTTTCTTGGCTGATAAATGGCCTATAGTCAAGAGTGCTGAGTCTTTGTATGTTTAAATGTATTCTTGTAGACCAAAAGTAATATTTAGGTCTGAGATATCACTAAAACATTGTATGTTGTTTGTGCCGAAAATAAGTAAGTCTCTTGAAGTGCTGAATGACAGGCTGTTATTCCTATAGCACTTGTGTGGTTTAAAGTGCTAAGGGTTAATCAGCGTGTGTGTGTCATTCATGGGGCACTGTTGTGGTTAGGGTCTGTGTGTGTGTTTATCTGTGTGTGTGTGTTCATCTTAAAGTGCAACAGTAGACCAACCCAATAACGAACTTGACGAGAACACTTACCCTTAAGGAAACAGGTAAAGGGCAAGTAAAGGGAAATACCACGATAATACAATATCTTTAATCCAACAATGAAAAGAAAACGCGGCAAATGTGGCATCCTATGACAGTGCCACATTAAAGGAACTGAGATCTTCAGCACGATACATTCTACTATCAATGTTTAACAATGGAGATTAGTTGGCTATGTGATTGATTTTATTCACCCATTAACAATGGGAGCAGCTGAAATAAAATTCTTTGGAAGCCTCCCTCCAAAGAATACACTATTTGCCAGACTTCTCAATCTAGGAAGGATTAGTACCGTATTACTTAAAATTTACATTTTGCTCATTAAACTACACTGAAACCATTTAAAATGTGTTAAAAACTAGACACATTCTGCAAGAGAAGCAACCAGGCACTAGGCCCCATTTTCTGAAATAGTTGGGTCAATCAAAAGGAAGCAACAACATTTTTTCCTCCATTAAGTCTATTGAATTCCTTATGGTATATGTAATTGGTAGTGTTCCAGTAGAAAAGCACTAGATACAGTATATTAATTGTCTTGAAAAATTCAGTCCAAAACACAGATAAATACAATTTATTAAAACAGAATCAAAACACTTGGTGCTTGAACTGACAGACACGGAATAAAAGTAGAGCTCAGTTGAGGATCGACAAAGACACCAGGGGCCTACCTGTTCACGATGATGTTGCAATCAAGACTGTTCTGCCATCTGCCAAGAAATGAGAGAAACCAGAGTAGCAAGTAGCAGAACTTGTCAGAGACCCTGCTGCTGGTGGAGAAATTTTCAAAAGTGAACTCTTAGAAACATTATCAATAGTGATGTTCACAATAGGATGAAGTCAGGTGGTACATGTTTCAAAGAAATTTTAAAGATGAATATGTAGATTCCAGCATACACGCACAATGCAATTGTCTTTTCTTTAACTTGTGAATAGATGCTTATACCGATCAGAAACCAACAATAAAAACACCTGCCTAATATTGTGTAGGTCTGCCTGGTGCCACTAAAACAGCTCTGACCTGTCGAGGCATGAACTCCACTGACCTCTAAGGGTGTCCTGTGGCATCTGGCACCAAGACAATAGTGTGCAGTGCTGCACTGTGCATTATCCTGCTGAAGAAGCCACTGCCATCAGAGAATACTGTTGCCATGAAGGCGTGTACATGGTCTGCAACAATCTTTAGGTAGGTACTACATGTCAAAGTGGCATTCACATAAATGACAGGACCAAGGTTTCCCAACAGCACATTGCCCACAGCATCACATTGCTTCTGCCATCTTTCCTTCTTCCCATATTACATCCTGCTGCCATCTCTTCCCCAGGTACAGTATATGATGCACAGGCTACAGCAGGCTGTCAATGTAATCTAAAAGAAAATGTCATTCATCATACTAGACCACCTTCTTCGATTGCTCAGTGGTCCACTTCTGACACTCACATGTGAATTGTAGGCACTTTCAGCTCTGGACAGGAGTTAGCATAGGCACTTTGACTGCTCTGCAGCTACACAGCCCCTTATACAGCAAACTTCAATTCATTGTGTGTTCTGACACCTCGTTCTCATGGCCAACATTACGTTTTTCAGCAATATGTGTTACAGCAGCTGTGGGATCAGACCAAACAGGCTAGCCTTTGCTCCCCACATGCATCACTGAGTCTTGGGTTCCCATGACCCTGTCACTGGTTCACCGCTTCAATAGTTTTCCTTCATTGGGCCACTTTTGGTGGATGCTAATCACTGAATCTTGAGAACAGCCCCACAAAACCTGCTAGTTAGGAGATGCTCTGACCCAGTCATCTAGCCATCACAACTTGGCCCTTGACAAAGTTGCTCAGTTCCTTACACTTGCCTATTTATCTTGCTTCCAACACCCACTCTTTCAAAACCGGACTGTTCACGTGCTGCCTAATGTATCCCACCTCTAGACAGTTGCCACTGTAACGAGCTAATCAATGGTATTCATCTGTCAGTGGTTTTAATGCTGTGCTGATCAGTGTGTAAGGACAATTACTGTATATAGTACAAATGATTTGCCATTGGTACTTTTAGTTTGGAAGAGTTTGACAAGTTAATTATATATTATGACAGAGGTAAGAGTAATATTGATAAGTTGTTCTTAGTGCTGTCTGAATAGTTTTGTTTATTTTCCTTAATGTTTAGTGTAGTCATTTGCTGACATCTGTGTTTATAGTAAATATATTCCCTTAAATTTTTGTTACTTTGATAGTTTAATTTTGCATGCTGTAAATGATGGGATGCTTTCTCCATCTAGCTAGCCCTTAACTCTGACTCTAGTAAATGTCTGTTTTTAATTTGCTTTGCGTAGTCCTTGGTACACAATAGACTCTCATATCCCTTTTGACGTGACCAGGACGGAACTCGCTCTCTTAATGATAATTGTAATCGAGTTGCTTTTGTTACATTGCTAGCTTGCAACCTATTTTTTCTTAGTTGGAAAAATGCTGTACCACTCTTGATTTTGCAATGGCCTAAGGGCATTCTCTATTACCTGAAATTGGAAAAAATAAAATTTAGTCAGTGGGGATCAACTTAGCTATTCTACAAAATATGTCTTTGTTAGGCACAGTTCCTCTTTTTTAGCCTCAAGTGCAATCATAGATCTTATACATTTTTTGCCTGCTTTCTAATTTCTCATTTATCATTAGGGGGTAGGTGAAGGGAAATGATTACAGGCAAAGAGGAATATCTGTAAGAAAACAAAGGATAATCATGTATACAATTATAATGATTGTGTTGTACTGGGTCGTGGGAGGAAATGCTTTGTAAACTTCAATATGTCAGTGGAAATGTATTTCAGATTACATGCTGTTTTTGATTAGAATGCATCACTTCAAATTTACAGTTTAACATAGAGCATGCTTGCTCTGTTCCTGCACAGGTTGATCCCCTCTAAGATTTAAACCAATAACTGTTCATCTCAAAGCCATCCTTCTCCACAAAAAGGAGTATTCTCAATCAATTTTACACTATGTTCTTATTGGATACTGTGAATAATTATTCTTTATTTTGTAAATAAGGAACTTCAAGAGAAAAACCAAGTTTCGAAACACTACTAAAGCTGTCAAGGAAAATTACAGTTTGAACTGAGTACTTTTACCTCTTGCTTTACCCCTCATTCCCCATCTATCTTATTTTTCTCATGAAGGTCTGGGCATATTACCTACCTGCCAGTTTGTACTCTTCCCCATACTAACCTTTTGACTTTTAGATCATAACTTCATTGGCACAGTCTGAATATAGACCCCATCCTAGATATTCTTGCTTACTTGACAGCCAAGGTCCAAGCATTTTTTTCAGGTTCAATTACAGGCTAGCAGCATTTCACCTATTCCAAGACATAACACGATTTTGCCCCCCATCAGTCAAGGGAAGTTCTTCTGACCTTCTTGCAATCTTTCACAACCTCTCTCACTTTTGTACTTCATTGAAATAAAATAGTTACCCAACTGGTACTCAGAGAGGCTTTTCACATACTTGTGTGGATTTTTATTCTCTGCTATGGTATCTGTCATAGACATCATTTTGCTGTGCTATTCTTATCCCTCTTATAACCCTAGCAATTAATTCTCAAGCGTCCAAACAATTCCAGACACTCTTGGAAATATTTAAACTAGCCCTACCAGCATGCCATGCCAGAAGAAGGCTGTAACATTGGAAGGGTGCATAGTGCTTATGGCTATGGAACACAAAAGAAGGATGAGAAAATGGACAAATAGCTGTTACACTTACATCCTTCTATGTATACATGTAACTTATATGCTTGTTGTATGTATATTTTTTATTGAATTAAAAAATGTAATAGTTCAAACAGAAAATACTTCCTTGTACCATTATTTTGAGTAAACTCTCTGTATTCATTGGCAATCAGTTGCGTTTCTGTATCAAGAACTTTAATTCTTGTTCTCAAGGTTGCTCTAGACCAAATAACATATGCCTGTCCATGTGTAAAAACTGGGGGTGATTAATGAATACTAAAATATTAGAGGAAATGTTGCTCATGCTTGCATGCTTATATTTAGTAGTAAAATAAATGCAGCAATATTGCTATATACACACATCTGCATCAGCCTTAAACTCAGTTTTCTGTATGCAGGTTGTCCAAATTGGAGTTTCTAGCTGTGATTACTGCTATGTACATTCTCACAGCATTCATTTCTGCATGTTGCACACTGCATTGATTTCCAGATGTTGCTTCAGTTTATGCTGTATGCTGCTTGGAAATATATGTGCAAGATTTAAATTTGTGTCATCCATGTTCTATACATAGAAATAAGGATTATGCAACTTTTATTACATGATTCTTTAAGAGAACCTGAATTTTAACTGTAAAATTTGCATTTGTAAGCATTAGTCTTCTTGGCATGTCACATTCCGGTCTTGCTGAACAATAGATTTATTAAGGACAAGTATGCATTAGTTTAAACTGAGGGTGAATGGGGGAAAAAGGGTGAGTATCTAATAGGATAATGTCACATTTGACAATATGCAAAATGCTCCTAACCCTCCTGCTAGATAAGATTTCCACCATTACTGAAATGCTGTGTGCAGGAGTAGACAAACTAGAGACCAGTGTTTACACTGAAACAGTTTAAAAGCACACATAAGAAAATAAAATAAATATTTCAGATATGCCTCAATTTTTGGTTTTGGAGAGTTTTCCAAAGCACTACAAGCACAGGGCATTTGGGAAATTTATACATCTTCTTCAATACACAATTGTGCACTGAAAAACTTAGAGATGAAAAGATTTGTATCAAACTAAACTTTTAATTGGGTTTTCACTACAAACAAAAAATCAAAAACGGTATTTGAAGAAATCTTCAGTGAAGAGTGTATACTGATTCTTGATAGCCTTATTTCACAGTGGCTAGAAATACCAAAAAGTACATACACGCACAGGCATTTTGTCTTACACAGACATATGTTGAAACTTCTTGCTGTGACATGTATCTACAAAAATCACTTTTGCATGTCCAGCATACAGTAAGCTTCTGTATCTTTTGACGGTTCAAATGCTGCCAGTGGGCTCTCCGGATTCCAGATAATGAAAAGCTCACCAGCATGATTTAAAGTCTGGTAGTCTGGTTCACTGCTGAGCTACATGCACAATACACATTCATCATGCGAATCCCCAGGGATGAGATGATGGGTGCAAATCGTTTAACACATTTATAGATTCTTAAAACATGGTAATAGTTATCACTGTTTATCTTAATTGGATTCTAAGTTTGAATTTATTTATTATGCTGTAAAAAAAAAAAAAGAAATTTACCTAGCCCTGTTTGACATACAGAGAACAGAGATATCAAGACAGCAAAATTCTGCATTACTGCCATTGTTTGAAGGCTGGGTGTATGACAACCAGGCAGTATCTATTAGAAATAAATCTAAGAAAACGAGTGGGTGTTACAGCAACTAGACATGTAATGTGATGAGACACAACAAAAAATATATGTTCTTCAGTCACATAAAAAGCAGGTCTAGGACTCATAAAATGAATCACTGCAGGCATCCATATATTTTAAGAACAAGAGGATCTGCCTGTAATTGATAATAAAACATTACTAAGCAAACAGCACACCATACTAGTTAAAAGATCTATGGTTGGTATCTTTTTTAAATATAACACAATAAATTAGGAAATATAGTGTTCTTTCAATTCGATATACATCGTATTAGCAATTCAATTGTAAATTCAAAACCTACAGCCATTTGCAGTCAGTTATTTTGCTGTTCTCTCAGTATAAAATACATTTGCTTGTTTAAAAGTTAATATGACAGATAACACATTTCCAAATGTATGGTAGTTTTGAAAAGAATATTCCCTTATATTTTGCTAACATTATCTTATTTTAAAAAAGATGTTTCTGGACAATTTGCTATGAAGACTAAGAACAAAATTAGGGACTGATTGCTCACATCACAGAATACCTACTGTATCTTGGAGGCAGTTTCAATATAAACAAATTATTAACAAAAATGCTGCCCAAATAAAATAAGATAAAATGATTGTCTATATGAATAGCTACAGTACATACTAACTGTTATGGGTTTTTAGAGAGCTAATTTTAAGATTTGTGTTTATTTAAAATATATTTTTTAAATATAGAGCAACATCTCAAGATTTTTTTTTTAGTTTTGCATTGAATTCTGATTTTGATACTCAATGCTAAAGGGGTAAATGTTTGGATGATGGTTGGCAATTCTGGTTTTATCAAGGTAATCAAATTCCGCAAGTTATAAGAAACAACAAAAAAAAATATTAATAAATACAAGGACATAAGGTGCAAATACTTTAGCTATATACAGTTCAATTATAGTCTTAATCCCAAGTATTTTCCAAAAAGTAAATGCTAAGCAGGTTTGAGAAGGTTGAAAAAAGTGATAATCATGTAGTGGAGCAACAGATAAAAGCTCCTCTGCCTTGAATTGCATCCTGCATTGGTTCCATATTCTGAGTGATTGGTGGATTGGTATATTGATGAAAGTTATTATCTACAGGGGCACAAAGCATTACATGTAAAGTACAGGAAGATTTAATTTCAATTGCTGATCAGGCTGGTGTAAATTCATCTTCTTATATGATACACTACCGTGGCTGTTCGTTTGTCTGTCCAGGATTTTAAATCACCTGTAGCTCACAAACCGTTTGACCTATTGGCCTGAAATTTGGTACACATATACTACATGACATCTACTATCCGCTTTCGGGGTGATGATTGACCTCCAAGGTTATTCTTCTTTCTATTTTTTATTTCAAGGTAGAATCAACTCTCGGCATCAGCCAGCAGGGCAGCCATGCGGCACATGCGTACGGAAGTCATTCTCATCCCTACCACCTTCGCCGTCACAGCTTAAGTGAAAAACGTACTAAGTAATTGCAACACAAACACTGAGTTAATCAGTTTTAATGCGAAAAGATACAGAAGAAGGAAAAGAAGAAGCGGGCCTCTAGGATGGAGAAAAGAAGAGCTGCTCAGGAAGCAGCAAGCACATCAACCTCGGAGCAAACGAATGCTAAACGTGCAGAGAAAGAGTATGAAAACTAGGAATGCTCAAGTCAAGTGTATTCACTGCACATTATCGTGCAGTACGCCGTTACTGGTCTGTATATATTTCTAAGTCTTTATAACGTGTATCCTGTATATGCTACCCAGTAATAAACTTGAAAGTTAGGTAGCACCATGCCACCTTCTACTTCTGGTCTTTGTAAAGTCACTTTTTCAATTTATGGGTGCCTCAAGTTCCAAATAAATCAGGTTATAATTCAGTCTAGTTTCTTACTGAATAATGTTTAATGTGTGTAGGATTGCTCCGAAATTGAAATAGAAGCTTAGGAATGATGTTCACCTTGACAATATTGATTCTCCCTGCTAAGGTGAGATGGAGGGTAGACCATCTATTGACATCTTGCTTAATTATTTTCCATGCTGTTACCAAAATTGTTTGCACTTTATGAACAATTAAGCTTCAGTTACTTACCAGCAGCACAATTTTCCAATATTTTCAAATTAGAAATTTTGTTAAAAGAAGTCAACCCAATAATTCAACTTAAAATCTTACATCAATCAATCATTCAATCCTTTGAAATTGTCCAAAATGCACCTAGGGCAAGATCCAACTTGTGAACATTGCCATCTACCTCCAGCATCACTTAGCCACATGTTTTGGATATGAACCAAATTAACATAATTTCAAACAAAAAATCCTTGAATGCCTATCAGACAGCCTTGGTGTCACAATCACTCCTATCCCATTAACAACTGTATTTGGTGTATACCCAGATGGGCTTAAAGTGGAGAAAGACAAATTAATTGTAATTGCCTGTACCACACTACTAGCATGTAGACTTATCTTGCTTAATTTGACAAATTCTAACCCACTTTTATACCTCAGTGGGTAAATAATGTTCTGCATTATTTAAAATTGGAAAAAAATAAACATTTTCTTATAGGATGTGTTTAAGACTTTTTCAAAACATGACAAGATTTAAATGAAAAGATTTAGGATAAGCATTCATATTTTGTGTGTTCTTTTATCTTTCTGATCTTGGCACTCTTCTGAGTTTCTTGGGTTGAGGGTTGAATTCTTGTTCTGTTAGGTTTTGGTTTTTATAGGTTTTCTTCATTTTTTTAATATTATTGAGTTTTTATTTCTCAAGATTGATCTTGACGTTGCATATGTTCTATAAATTTTATGTTTGATTGTCTTCTTCTTCTTTTGGCTGCTCCCATTAGCAGCCAACCATTGTCTCAACAGCAGATCATCTGTGTCCATATCTTCCTGCCCTCTACATCTTGGTCTGTCATATTCATCACCTGCATGTCCTCTATTGCCATATCCATAAGCCCCCCCTTAGACCTTCCTCTTTTCCTCTTGCCTGACAGCTCCACCAGTAACACTCTTCTACCAATACACCCATCATCTCTCCTCTGCACATGTCCAAAGAGACACAATCTTGCCTCTCTAGCTTTGTCCCCAAAGCATCCAACCTGAGCTGACCTTCTGATGTACTCATTCCTAGTTCTGTCCATCCTCGTCACACCCAATACAAATCTTAACATCTTTAACTCTTCCACCTCCAGCTGTCCCCTGTCTTGTTGTGAGTGCCACCATCTCCAACCCATATAACATAACTGGTCTCACTACTGTCTTGTGGACATTCCCTTTCACTCCTGCTGTTACCTGTCTGTTATAAATCACTCCTGACACTCTTCTCCACCCACGCAATGCTGCCTGTGCTCTCATCTTCACCTCTCTTCCACACTCCCTGATACTCGTACTGTTGACCCCAAGTATTTAAACTCATCTACCTTTGCCAACATTACACTCTGCAGCCTCATAATTCCTGACCTTCCTCTCCTACTGGTCCTACTGACCTTCATTCCTTTCCTCTCTAGGGCATATCTCCACATTTCAATAGTCTCCTCAACCTGCTCCTTACTGTCGTTACAGATCACAATGTCATCTGCAAAGATGATAGTCCACAGGGACTCCGGTCTAATAATCTCTGCCATCCTGTACATCACCAATTGCAAATAAGAGACAATCCCTGATGTAATCTCAACTCCTCCTTAAATGCATTCATCACTCTTACCGCAGATCTCACCGCTGGCACATTTCCCTTGTGCATATCCAGTACCATTCTTACATACTTCCCTGTCACTCCCTATTTCCTCATACAATACCTCAACTCCTCTCTAGGCACCCTGTTATATGTTTTCTCTAGGTCTGCAAAGACACAATGCAACTTCTTCTGGCCCTCTCTATACTTCTCCATCAACACCCTTAGAGTAAACATCAAAACTCTAGTGCTCTTTCCAGGCATGAAACCATTCTGCTGCTCACTAATTATCACCTCCCTTCTTAACCTAGCTTCCATTACTCTTTCCCATAACTTCATGCTGTGGATGATCAATTTTATCCCTGTGTAGTTACTAGAGTACTGCACATTACCCTTATTCTTAAAAATCACACTTCTTCTCCACTCTTCAGACACCCTGTCATTTTCCAAGACTGCAATAAATAATCTGGTCAAAAACTCCTACTGCTCATCTTTCTCAGTTCAGTCCCTCTGTCTAGCCAATCAGTACAGGTCCTACCAATCCATGGTGGCCAACCTCTCATACATCTCATGATACATCTATTCTTTAGCCTTCACCACCTTTCTCTTCACCTTATGTCTTATCTCCTTGTTCTCCTGTCTACTTACTTCATCTCTCTGACTATCCCACTTCTTTGCCAACCTGTTCCTCTGTATACTCTCCTGTACTTCCCCATTCCACCACCAGGTTTCTTTTTCCTCCTTCCTCTGTCCAGATGTCACATCAAACATCCTTCTAACTGTCTCCCTTACCACTTCTGCAGTAGCTGTCCAGATATCTGGTAACACTTCACTGCCACTTAGTGCCTATCTTAACTCCTCCCTGAACTACATCTCACAGTCTTCCTTTTTCAACTTCCACCATTTGATTATTGGCTCTGTCCTCACTTTCCTACTCTTTTTGATCTCCAATGTCATCCTACAGACCACCATCTTTAATCTACATCACACTGACCTACTGAATAGGATATAACCCACATATGTGCATCCTTCTCCACTCTTGCAAGTCACCCCGTGTTCTTCACTCTTCTTAAAATATGTATTCACCACAGCCATGGCCATCCTTTTTGCAAAATCCACTACCTTGTGACCTTCTTGATTCCTCTCCCTGATACCATACCTACCCTTCTCCTCCTCATCCCCATTGTTCTTTTCAACAGCATGTCCACTGAAATCCAATCCAATCACCACTTTCTCTCCCTTGGGTACTCTCTCTGTCACAGGCTGCCTACAGGAGTATCTAGCCTGCTAGTAGTTCGAGACCGACCAGGACCGGAAGTTGACTTGGGCAGAATCAAAACCAAATATTACAGCAGAGAGGTTGGATAAAAATAAAACAGATTTTTGTTAAAACAGTCTCTTGAAAAACAAATTCTGGTTCAGGAATATATACAGTGCACATACACAAAAAAAAAAGAAAAAACAATAATAATCCACCAGCTTCTTCATGCAGACAAGTCATTAAAAAAAAAAAAATAAAGTGAAGAAAAACAAATACCCAAAAATAGGGATTTATCCCCAAAAGGCAATTTTCCCAATCTGAAAAAAACCTGCCTGAACACTATTTTAAAAATAAGGCTCTGAAACAGTCTTAAATAATTCAGCCCCTTAAACTAGAGAAAAATCAGGATCCTGAACTGACTAATAGGAGTCTGTTACTATCCACTGAAGCAGCTAGACACTAAATCACTCTGTCAGTACTGAGGGCTCATCAGTACCTCTCTACAATAAACACTAGACCTTACTTTAGAATTCTCTTCTATGCCTAAGTCAGTTAACCAACTCCTAGTGGACGATGTCTCCAACTTTATAAAGAAGATGCCTTTTCCCTCTCGGACTACCCTGCTGCTGAAAGAAACTAACTGCATTCTTATAAAGGGGAAAACAACCTGTATGACTCAAAACCAAACTAAACCTAAACCACCTAACTGAAAAAATAACACCAAAAATTTGTACACTTTTGTACATCTGCACTCACAATAATGCAAACTCAAAAAAAAAACTTACATAAACTCAATACCCTTCAAAAGACCTCCCCCTTCTTGCTGTGTTTTCAACTTCCTGAGCACTGCGTGTTTGACCAACCAAAGTGCCCCATATAAAATGGCCTTTTGAATGGCATACACATCTTTATTTGCAAGAAGATGGCCGGAGAATAAGGAGCTACGGTAATCCCCACCCCCACTCCCCATTTTCATGTGCAGATGAACGATAGTAAGTCCTTTTATTTTAATACCTTCGTTCTCTGCTTTTCCCCATTACTGGCACTGCACTGTTTAAATGCCTCATTGTGCTTCTGTGCGCTCAGACTCGTGTCAGTTCCAGCTGCATGTTACTTTGGGGACATGTCTCCACGTCACACTCTCCACCACTTCATCCAACTCACTCCAGAAATATCCTTTCTCATCTATTGCACACCTAACTTGCATGGCATATGCACTAATAACATTCATCATTACACCTTCAGTTTCCAGCTTCATAATCAACACTCTATCCGACAGTGTTTTCTCCTCCAAAACACTCTTGACATATTGTTCCTTAAGGATAACTCCTACCTCATTTCTCCTCCCATCCAAACCATTATAGAACAATCTGAACACATCTCCGATACACCTGACATAACTCTCCTTCCATCTGGTCTCTTGCAAACACAATTTATCAACCTTCCTTTTCTCCATCATATTGGCTAACTCTTTCCCTTTACAGTTATACTGCCAACATTCAATGTTCCTTCCTCCTCTACTCCTGCCCCAGACACACTTTCCCCCTCTTCTTCTCCTTCAGCCAACAGTAGCCCCAATTTCCCACAGCACAGTACTAACAGTACTGGTGGCAGTTATTATTAACCTGGGCCTCAATCAATCCAATACGGAGTTGTATTTTTGTCTGCATATTGATCTTGGGACGAGCACAAAGAAACACACTGATTTGTGCATTCCCCATGGCTGGGTTATCTGCTTGATTGCATACTATGTTCATTTTTTAAGCCCAAGAACTAGAGAAAAAAGAATAACTGACATAAAGTATAAAGGCAGACACAATTAAAAAACATATAACAGAATAAACCTTTACTAATTCATTTACAACTCAAGCTTTTAAATTTAGTGTTTCTTTTTTAACAACCTTTGCATGATGTCACGGTCAGATAGCTCTTTTACACTCTAAAGTAAAGAATGAGGTAATTCCTTAGTATTATGCTACAACACTAGGCTCTCTTGTTTCCAGTTCAAAAAAGATCTTGTAAAACCTAGAAATGTATATGACATGGTCTTTGTTAAGCTTGTTACATAGTAACACATTTGAGATAGCAGGTCAGGGCTTTTCAATTGCTTTTTGGGGTTCAAATTTATTTTGGCATAAATAGAGTAGTTTTAACAATATTAAAGAAATGTTTTATGATGTATGGATTGGAATTGTTTTTGCTTGATGTTCAAGCAAGAAAATTTGTGGTGAAGTGCATTTGTTTGTTTTTTTCAGGTGGCACTTAATGGGAAGTCATGGCTGTAATTTGATCTTGCCTTCCTCAGATCGATCACTTTAGATTGTAGACTCACTGTCATATCCTCAGCAACCTCATATGGAAAACATGGGTCATTCTGGAATAACAATTTAGGCACCGAGATTCTGTCTTTATTCCATTTTTAAAGTAAGGCTTCTTCTCCCAGATTGGATTCTGTCACTGGCACAGAGTTAAAACATTGAAAGGGCTGATCACAGAAGTGAGTCTCTGGGTGTTTTGTGGAATGTGTCAATTAGCATCCAGCCCCATGATATCCAAGAAGAAGGAGAAGCAAATGCCTGTAATTTTTTAAGGGAAGGTGTAGGTTTTTGTGACTGGATTACAGTTCACTTCCATGTACAGGTCAAGGCCTGCTGAAAGTTGCCTGAGAGTGCCCATCATAGCAGGAAATCTATTTAGATCTTTTGTTCTGCCAATGTTTGCAAAAACGTCAACTCATCTTTGATAACACCATTAGATATCAGATGAAATTCAGAAAGCTAACCAAACAGATTTCTGCTTACAGAAGAGTTGCAGAAGGATCTTAGTTTAAGTCAGCAACTCAAATAAATTTACTTCAGGAATGTACAAATGGAGGGTGCATTTGGCTTTTTGCCATCATTATGATGTCTGTTCTATTATCATGGAGGGCTTTGCATGTCACCTAGTTAAAAATGCAATACCTATTTTTCCAAAACTATTTGTAAAAATCTCATCGATAGCACACCCAAGATATGTATATAGTTTGTTGATTAATTATATGTTTAAATAAATTATTGAGATTAAGTTACTGGAGATGTACTATACTGTATACTCACTTAAATTCTGACTCAGTTTTAATAATGATGATGGGACGCCATTTTCCTTTGGACATCTTGAAGAAATCAATGAGTTGTTACATCTGAGGTAGTTGGTGCTATCAGGTAAACACACACGGTAGCCAAGTTAAGTAGCAAATTTTAGTAGAGTAGGAAATTGCATTTCCCTTCAGGCTTCAATATTTTTTCCTGAGGGTGGAGATGCTTACTATACTAATTACCTGTTTATTAAACCATTCAGGACATTATTACACGTTTGCACTCTTAAACAGTAGCTTAAGATTTTCCTTAGGGTGTATCAAACAAGACTAAAAATAGTTTTTACCTTAATGCCTAAAGATTTTATTCTATGTAAAAAAAGTAAAAACTAATTTAAAACCTCATTTGTGTATAGCTTAATATACTAATAAATAAAATGAACAAAAGTATTCCAACATTGGATACCAGTAACGGCAAATACAATTGACTTGAGCAGTCATAGTTTTCATACTCTTTCTCTGTACGTTTAACATTTGTTTGCTCAGAGGTTGATGCGCTTGCTGCTTCCTGAGCAGCTCTTCTTTTCTCCACCCTAGTGGCCCACTTCTTCTCTTCTTTCGTCTGCATTTTTTTGTGTTAAAACTGATTAAGTCAGTGTTTGTGTTGCAATTACTTAGGACTTTCTCCTTACTTTTTCACAAGCTGGCACTTAAGTTTTCAATCTGCCTCAAGAATGATTTAAGATATGAAGAGGTAGGGGAAGTGACAGCAAAGGTGGTAGGGAATGAGATCGGCGCCAGTACGCATGTGCCACAAGGTCGCCCTGCTGGCTGCTGCCGAGAGTTGATTCTACAATAAAATATAATAAAAATAAAAAGAGGAATAACCTTGGAGGTCAATTATCACCCCGAAAGCGAATAGTTGACGTCACATAGTATATGTGTACAAGTGATTTTAAATCCTGGACAGACAAACAAACAGCCACGGTAGCGTATTATATATAAAGATATGTCAAGACAAGTGATCATATAGCATTAGAGTTTCATTTTGCAACCAAAATATGTCAACTCAATCCATCAAAACAAATAATAATCCAGGATACACTCCAGAAAGTATGTAAGTATGTAAGTATGTAGTATGTACTAGTCTAAGTGTGTTTGTGAAATGAGTGAAGGAATAAATGAAAGGTTATGCAACACAAGGCTTGGGATAGAAGTTGTTTTTGCTTTATTTGTAAGAGCATATATACAATATTATTACTGCAATATTCTTGAAGAATTCAGCAAAAATATATAAGGGATAATTAAAGGCCTACAATAAATCATCTTGATAGAACAGAAGAAGATGAGTCTCCCTGTATGACTGACAAACCTATAGTTGCATTGCACACCCCAAATCATCCTTGCTCCCATGTTAGGGATATTGGAAAAAGCCTATGAATGTTCATGTTCACTGCCTAATGTCCAGGTTATGGATCTGAGCTAGCACAGGTAATCCTCCTAACTTGGGCTGCTGATTAAAGATACTAAATCATTGAGACTTAATGAAGTTTTTTTATTACCAATACATTTCAAATGCCATTTTTCAATGAATTGGCAGTAATGCTGCTCCTTAACAGTAAAAACGAAAATGACAATTTCTGTGTTAAAAAAAGTTTTAGAAATACTTCAAAAACTCAAAGTTGCTCTACAGTGAAGTAACTTAAATGCTACAATAAAACACAGAGAGGTTTAATATAAATCCCAGTACTCAGTCAAAAAATCTTGTGGCATTCTCCCATTGGTACACAATAGATTCAATGTCAATTTCAATATCTGTACAAAGAACATTAGATGGAAAATAGTTTAATCTGCCAATGTGTTTCTCTGGAAATGAGTTTGATTGATATATATTACCACAAATTCCCATATTTGTATCACTGCCTATACTGCTTACATACTATTACCAGACTTATGAGCTAAACATTCAAAATGATAATGCAATTGACCAAAAAACACACCCATTTCCCAAAACTATAAACACTATTTCCCTGTTTTGACAGATGATTCAGACAAAACCTTTCATATATCATTGCCTACACCAGGTGCTCATTTAGAAAGCAGGACCAGTCAAAATTGTTCACTCAAATCAGCACAGCTTGAATGCAATTAGCACACAATTATCCAGGTGTAAACACTAAGAGTCAAAATTGTTCACACACCAATCAGAACCTTCAATAGACTGATAAAAGGGCCTAGGGTCAGTCAACTTAGATTTGGAACAATGGATCCAGAAAGACGAGAACACGAGGACAAGGACTTTGGAAAGGAGGAGAAGTAGGAGTAAGAGAAAGGCCAAGGAGACAAATAGAGTCAGATGAGATTTGTGCCACTCTTATCGACCATGTCCTTATCCAAAGGATGTCAATGAAGGAAGCTGTCCAACGAGTACAGCCAAACCTGAGCCACTTCACCGTCACCCCTGTAATAAAAAACTTCAGAGAGGAAAATAGGTAGGTGTTTTACATACTGCTCTTCTGTAACTTTAGAGTGTCATACTCTGTGCTGTTACAAAACAAACATGTACTGTAGCAGTTTACTCTGTTGTAGTACAGTATGTGTTGTAAGAAATGTATTGAATTACTATCTCATATATAGTCACAGAAATGTCGAGTTACTGTATGCTCCCATTTTGTGAAAAGGATGCTATACAAAAGAAGCTGTTACTGTATTTGCCACATATACATTACAGTGAAATTCTTTCTTCAGATATTCCAGCTTGTTAGAAAGTTGGGGTCAGATTGCAGGATCAGCCATGATGCATCACTACTGGAACACAGAGGTTAAAGATTCTTGTTCAGGGGCCCAACAGTGGCAGTTTGGTGGTCCTGGGATTTGAATCTCCAATCTTCTGATCAGTAACCCAGCACCTTAACCATTGAGCTACGACTGCCTCTTTTACAATAACAGTACCCCATAACAGTAACCCACTCACAGTATCCCACTAGTACATCTGTTTTTGTAGGACTGAGAGACAACCACCTGGTGGAGGCAGGCAAAGGCTGTTCTCAGAGGAGCGAGAGAGAGAGAGAGAGCTTGTGAATATGGTCATCACCAACTATGTAATCCATCTCCAAGAGATTCAATGGAGAGTGATTGAAGACCAACGCATATTTAGAGGGATAAATGCGGTCAGCATCTCTACAGTTGACTGCATTCTCCAAAAGAACAGGTTCAGGATGAAACATGACTACCATGTCCCTTTTAAAAGGAATTCTGAGAGGATGAAAGACCAGCACCAGGAATATACATAAGTATGAGATTTCAGTCTTCTCCTCTAGCAATATGTACTCTACTGTGTTTAGGGAATCCATTCCCGGGAATGAAATTGCTGTGATTCCCGGAAAACCGGGAACAGCCAAGCTTGCATATATAGTGTGTAAAGGTGTAAAAATTGATCAAGAAATTGATCAAGAAACCAGCAGCAGTCGTCAGTCTCCTGGCTCCGACTAAAACTGAGTACAGTGGACTAGGAAGAGTCTGCACTCTACAGCTCACGAATGCCGGGACAGGGCAGACTTCAGTGACGTCTGTCAGACAACAGCTTTGATCAGCAACTTGAAATTGCAATGCGTCAGTCTGTTGCATCCGCATTATCTGTGCCAAGAAACTTGCCATCACAGAATGATGAGAAGAAACTGGATGCATCAGTAAAAGCTGAAATGTCGGTGTTTCAGAGCAACGGCACGCACAGTCATTGTTTAAAACAAGCGTATCAGTATCTGATCAGGTATATCGCATTGCATTCAAAAAAAAATTTTTTAAACGTTTGTCTATCATATATCCTCCCTATGGCATTTGCCACATGATTGACATACAGGACGGCCAGTCTGAGATCTCTTTTCAAATAACACACTGGTCATCCCACATGCACCCATACAATCAGATTGTGATTCAGACTACGAATGCCATGAATGTAATTACCCTGATCTACATGCTGTCAAATATTAAACAAACCACTCGCCGTGGCTTCGCCTACGATGCTGACGTCCGAGGTTCGATTCCCGAGAGGGGGTGCAGTGAGTGTGTACGCCTGATGAGCCCAGAATTAGGGTGAAACATGTGTTGCGTACTCTTTGCATTATCTGACAGTAAAACTTTGCAACATTCTATGATCTGCTTCTCACAACTGAAGAGGGCACCATGGCGGATGTTTGCCGACACAAGCGTTACCTGGTAGGTAACCACCCATACAATCAGATTGTGATTCAGACTACGAATGCCATGAATGTAATTACCCCGATCTACATGCTGTCAAAAAAATGAACCACACGCCATGGCGCAACGTAAAGGGTGAAACACGTGTCGCGTACTCTGTGCATTATTTCACAGTAAAACTATGCAATATATATATATATATTATGGGGTGCCAAACAGGCAAATACATTCATTTTCTGAAGATATAAAGTCGGCGACAGAATATATAAAGTCAGCGCTGGAATATATAAAGTCATTCCCGAATATATAAAGTCAAAACCTGAGTATATAAAGTCAGCTTTGGAATATTTAAAGTCAAAACTTTAATATATAAAGTCATCGCTGGAATATATAAAGTCAAAACTTGAATATATAAAGTCAGCGTCAGAATATATAAAGTCAGCGCTGGAATATACAGTATAAAGTCAAAACTTGAATATATAAAGTCAGCGTCAGAATATATAAAGTCAGCACTGGAATATATAAAGTCAAAACTTGAATATGTAAAGTCATCGCTGGAATATATAAAGTCAAAACTTGAATATATATAAAGTCAGCGTCAGAATATATAAAGTCAGCTCTGGAATATATAAAGTCAAAACTTGAATATATAAAGTCAGCGCTGGAATATATAAAGTCAAAAGCTGAATATATAAAGTCAGCGTCAGAAATAAGTTAACAAAAACATATTCAGAAAAAGAAATTAAAAAAACACTGTTCGGTTAATGTTTTGAAAATGAGGCATGTGCCCTGCCCAGAATTGGTTCCTGCCTTGCGCCCTGTGTTGGCTGGGATTGGCTCCAGCAGACCCACGTGACCCTGTGGTCGGATTCAACGGGTTGGGAAATGGATGGATATTCCAGCGCTGACTTTACATATTCCGACGCTGACTTTATATATTCAAGTTTTGACTTTAAATATTCCAACGCTGACTTTATATACTTAGGTTTTGACTTTATATATTCAAGGTTTAACTTTATATATTTGGGAATGACTTTATATATTACGATGCTGGCTTTATATACTCAAGTTTTGACTTTATATATTCCAGCGCTGACTTTATATACTCAGGTTTTGACTTTATATATTTGGGAATGACTTTATATATTCCACCGCTGACTTTATATATTCAAGTTTTGACTTTATATATTCAGAAACAAGTTTTGACTTTATATATACCGACGCTGACTTTATATATTCAAGTTTTGACTTTATATATTCTCGACAGTGACTTTATATAATCAAGTTTTGACTTTATATATTCGGGAATGACTTTATATATTCAAGT